>SRMA01026828.1:141430-171789 GCA_007224835.1 Danionella cerebrum | reverse complement strand
CCTATTATCAGATCTACACTCCTGCCTTTCCTCTTCTCTCTGTCTACGAATCCTTCTCCTCCTCTCCTTCTTCGACCAACAGTAGTCCAATTTCCACCGGCACCCTGTCAACAGCACCGGAGGCGGTCGTAGTTAACCCGGGCCTCGACCGATCCGGTATGAAAATCGATTTGGTGACTCGCATATTTGGTTTTGGCATATTTTACGCCGGATGCCCTTCCTGACGCAACCCTCTCTATTTATCCGGGCTTGGGACCGACACAGAAGTCACTGGCTTGCAACCCCTGTGGCTAGATTGCAACCCCTGTGGCTAGATTAGAGACTTAATTAAATACACAGCTGAAAATGAAATACTTCGAACTACATCCTAGATTTCGATTAGTGAAATCTGGTTGAAAATCTTTATTAACTACACAGTGAGATGAAAAAATCTATGGAAATCTATAATAATAATAATATATATATATATATATATATATATATATATATATATATATATATATATATATATATATATATATATATTTATACATACATACACACACACTATATAAAATCATGCACAAATTAAAGATAAAAATAGTCATCACAGCCTGATCCAACTTCTGTAGAAACTCACACTTGTTAACCCTGTGTAATCCTAAACCCTGGATAAACAAAGTCCTGGGTTATCTTTAATCGCGTTTCACACTGGTTATATTAATTCTGGTGTTAACGGTTAGTCCTGGGTATTTATGACTGATGTTTCACAATGCACATTTCTAAACCTGGGGTTAACATTCTTGTTTGTGGTGTAGCTCTACCTGCAGGCAACATGCCACTTCCAGGTACCAGTTTTTTTTTAAATGTTAGCGTTTAGGTCATCAGCTGTTTAAAGTCTCATGAGACACACAAATGCAAAAGAACAAAGACAAAACAACAAGAAAAAGAAACAATTAAGCAAAGTATGTGAATTTTCTTAATTTTTGAGATACTAGAGAAACTAGTGTTTACTTGTAAAGTAGGGTCATTGTTAAAAGTCTCATTCTCAACCAAAGCAGGGTTTTAGAGCCCTGGGTAAAATTTTACAGGTATATAATTACTGGTGTGAAACACATCTTTATATGAGGTTAAAAGTGGTGTTTAGAAGACGGATAACCCGGGATTAAGTGCAGTGTGAAAAGCCCTAGTATGTCTGAAAATGAGGCTTAGTAGTATGTTGGCCCATAGCAATCCCAACCTCTTCTGAAAATGTTCTGTAATCACCTCCCAGACCTGATTCTGGGTATAAGTGAGTGAGCTCCTGGCTGAACCTAATGTCCAACTGGTGGGCTATAGCACCGGTTGATGAAACTAGGCATGATGGCCTACACTACTTTTTACTTGATTTCAGTAACGACATGACTTGACTTGGAATGGCTTAGCTCTACTCACCATGGTGTTTTCACAAACTTCCATTATCGGCTCTCAGTGGACTATTTTTAGATCAGTGGTTTCCAAACTTTTTTTCCAGCTCCATACTCCTTGAGACTAGAGAATGACCGATATTGCTTTTCTTTAGCCGATGTTTAGAGGTCAGGGTCAGCCGATGGCCAATAAGTGCTGCCAATTTATTTTATTTTTTGTTATTTTTTTTCTTGTCTGTACAAAATCGTAGTCACTCATTGGCCGATCCATCTGTCAATCTGCAAATACAGACCTTTAATTGGCTAGCCGTATTGTAATCCTCATCCAATCCATCTCTGATTACCTGGATCCTTCTCTAATCAGACACCTGCAATGGATCAGTTACTGCAGATAAACTCCCTGCTCACACTGCAGTTCATGTTCACACATGTTGTTGCTACTGCTCTACAGGCCTCTGTTTAGACAATCTGTGTTCATGATTTTTGTAAGTGTTCTCTATATTCTCTTTGTTAAATTGTTATGTAGCTGTATGTCATCTTCTGTTGGCATGTGTTGTAAGCATTTTGGTGTTAATTAGTTTTCTGATTTCAATTGTAGCCACCAGTGTTGTTCAGCAGAGGGCTCAAGTAGCACCCTCCTTCACTGTACCGAATAAACAGATCAGAATATTTATGTCTGAAACTCCCTGATTTGGTAGTCGGTCCAAACCACCATTGCAGTAACACTCCAAACTACCCTCCTCCTCAACAGACACGGCGGTTCATATGGATGTCAGTGACCCTGCGGGTCAGAATGCAGATACATGCTGTATTCGTTTAATCTAACTCCGCTTGAAGAATGCGGTAATCACGTCTCACTCATCAAATTTGGAAATATTGGGTTGCAATCGTGTTTCAGAGAACCATTAACCCACACATTTTGGTTGTTCATGCTGTTTTTGACAGCATCATCGAAGTGTCGAATCTTTGTCAGGTTCTAGCTGATTACTATTGAAGACTCTGAGAAATAAAGAACACGATCAAACTTACAGCGGTCATTGATAAAATTCTACTCTCTGACCACCTTCCGGATTGGCTTTGCGCAGCTTACCTGCGCTGGGTATAATCAACACTCATCCCTCAGAAATGTCTGGAGAACAATGGTTAGCAGTGTATCTACCGCAAGAAGGCAGTGTGTGGTTTTTTTTTTCGACTCTTTGCTAACTCACCAGAAAGCGAGAGATTCCCTACAACAATTAAAAACTTCCTCACCGTCAGTGGGTCTAATGTGTCTTACTTAACAAAAAGGGTTCAAGATTTCATGTCTGACACCTGCAGACAACAATTGTGTGTTTATTCTACATTAAATAGCTTTAGGATTTGATTTTGCGGAATATGATTATGAGAATGCTTTGTAACTTTAAAGCTTATATTGTGTGATAAAATAGTTCCTTTTTACATTAGAAACTTATCTCCCAACATATGTGCTGATAAAAATGCTTAGAAAAAAGAATATATAAATCGTACAGGGTTTCTTATTTCTTGCATTATTCTGACACAATCAAATTTCATCCAAGGACCAATCACATCCGTTTCATTAGATAATGCTCTTTGATGTTTCTACCTTTTCCAATTTGGGGTTGGCGCCATCATCCCGTTTTCGAGCGACTTATTCGGTATTGACAATCTGACTATTGTTTTTAAAAATTTAGTCCAACTGATAGGTCTTCCATCACCCCGTATATGATGGAAAGAGGTTACATTTTGTAATTAATCCGGCATGTGTGATCCGTGAATGGGTTGATCTTTAAACACGAGCTCACCGGTCGGTGTCCAGGGCACGGTTGTCTGTCATCATCATTTCTAATATGTATCAAACATTTTTGACATAACAACTTGGTACGTTCTTCAAGACTTCTTCCGTCACATCGTCGCTTGCAGTATCTTTATGGATGGTCAATGGGGTATGTGCGGCGACTGTTGATATATGGATAAAGGGAGCAAAAATCTAAATAAAGTGACTGCTCACCTTCCTCTACTTTGTGGTAGAGTTTGTACGCATTTGTACAACCCCCAAACAAGGTATCTCTGGGATTGAGTTGAACCGGTGTTCTATACGACTGCATGAATGCTATAACGTCTGGATCTTTCTGTTTCAGATGTACCCATTCGCATTCCCACATCACCTCCATGGTTAAATTATGCCAATTTTGTAGAAAGTGTCTTCTGAGAACACCATAAGGTATTCCTGAATGGGGGGTGGGTTTTGTCAGCTTGGAAACATGATCGTGTCCATGGTGGAGACATTGATTAAATTCAAGTCTGTATCGCACTCTAGCCTGTTCATAGTACCTGTCGACGTATTACTTATCGATGGCTAACTCACCGTGGTTCAGAGCATGATGGTCAACATTTCTGGTCTTTATAACATATTCCAACCATTTGACCAAGACCTTCGACAAGGCTTTGTCGGGGGGTCAGTAGGCCTTCAGTGTTTCCCCTAGGATCATGGCCTTGGCGGGGGCAGAACATTCACACAACACTCACACTTGCAAAACACTCACACAAACACTTAATAGTGTTTATAGGTTTCTTTTAATTGCAGTATACCAATATATTATAATGTCTGAACAATTACTGTACAATAACTAAACAACTGTACACTGAACTAAACACTAAACATCAGATTTATTTTAATATGTTAATTATTCACAAAGTGTGCAGCTTTTGTCACTGCAGTGCATCTTTCTGGGCTTCTGAAAGAACATTTCCAGAGCATCTTGGTATGGATAGTCTGAAACTTCTGGCCCATTTATTGAGATCCGCATGCAGGCTGCAAGATGGTCCCCTTGCAGCCTATTGCAAATGTCTGTTTTGACCTGTAAATACATTAACTGTTAGGCTTTAAAAGTGATAACTGATGGTAACAACAGTAAAACTCAACTTAACATAGTGATAGTTTAAAGCAGGAAATGCCATTGTATAACTAACTAGCTAGCCATTAATTAAGCAATTTATTTATCAATTCGTTCATTCATGCTTGTGTGTATTTACTTACTTACCAAGATCAGTCTTGTACAGCCAGGGGGAGTATTTAGCCTCTGACAGCCAAGCTGGGTCAAAACCTGTCGTTCTGTGGTGGCTAGACTTTTGCTGCTTGTCAGGGGCAAGACATACAGCACTTGGGCTCTTTTCTGTACTTTGATTCGGAGGAGAAAAGCTACACCGGCTGCTGCTCGCAGCAGAACACGTGCTGTCATCGTCACCACCTTGGGAGCGTTTAAAAAACGCAGATATTTTTGCCTGCTGCGACATACTCTCCGAAGCGCGGTCTCTCTCTGTCCGCTGATGGGTGTGTGTGTGTGCGCGCGCATCGGAGCGGAACTCCGCGGTGCGCGCGCATTGGGGCGGAACTCCGCCGTGCGCGATACGGAGGACAATTGTAAACGCGCAAACGTTGAGACAGAAATTACATGCCATCATATAAATAACATAATGCTATTTAGTTTAATAAAAGAAAAAAAAGCAAAGACCTGTTATATATAAATTACTTTTGTCGTTATTCGACGAAAATAAAATAAAATTAACTTGACCTTCAAGGGGGGCGGGGGGTGCCGTTGGGGGGGCGGGGCGCCCCCCTAATATAATGGTAAGGGAAACACTGGCCTTATTATGTGTGAGAGATAATGTGTTATTGTCGAGAAAGGGGGGTTTGAAAACACCCATACAGCAGCTCGGGAGTGTCATGAACCTGACCTGTTCAATCATGATGTGTCTGAGAAACTCATATTTGTATTTCATGCAGACCTTGCGTAACACCACAACATCGTTTTCACCATACGTATCTAGTTCACACTTAAACTCCAACGCCCCAGAGCTAACAGTTGAGTACCATTCAACTTTTCTTGCTCTTTAACACTCATAATTTCATACCTGTAAAATTGTTTTGCAGGATAGGGACCTACATAGTTCTTATTTTCCTTCCTGTTAAAGTGATGAGGAAAGATTAAATGTTAAAATATGATGCACAGCGCCTTCTATTCTCCACCATTCACAACACAAAACTTTTTTTTTATTTGCAACCCCTCCTAGTTTAAAACAAACCTCTTAATCACCATCATGTCATGTGAGAAACCACACACTAATTCTAGAGTCAACAAGCCATTATGGGTCAAAGTCATAATTCACAACCCCACCAGGAACTAAGCCCCGCCCCCCCACTAAGGTCAAAGGGCATCATCAATTACTTTTGACACGAAGTGCATTATATTTCTCTCTTAGACTGAATAATTTCCAAGTTAAATTAATAAGTTTTTAAATTTGCAAGTTACATCAGAATACCATCAATATAACTTAAGTAATATTCTCTTTCACTTGCCTGGCTTGCATGTAAATAAATGTAAAACTGGCATGTGGTCAGGCAATAGAGCCTCAATTGTTTTACTTATGGTGCATTGGCGATTAAATCTCCCGATTAAACATCAAATTCTAATAGCGTAAATCTAATCATTTGTAAAGTAGTTTTATTGCTCTTTTCACAAATTTCCTCAAAGCTAACAACATTGCACTGGTAGAAACAGAAAACCATCTTTATCGGTTTTGTAAATAAAACTAAGACTGCCAGTAACTCTAGCAATGTCTGTGGCCATTGGCCAACATCAAGCCAGTTCTAGTAGTGAGGGACCAAACATTAGCCAAAAAGAATGAGGTCACCGGTGTAACCATTTATTTATAGCTCTTGTACTGCTAATGCTTTTACTTTCCACTTTTTGTCTGTTTTATTAGATTAATACTGCATAAAATGGACTCGCGCTCAGTGTTAACTCTTAACTGGACAGGTTGATTTCCCAGGATTGTATGGATTGTAACTGGTATTGGAATGATTGTTTTTATGCATTTAGACCGACACCACTAAATACCACTAATGATACTAGAGTTTGTTTAACCATCACACCAATTTCTGGAAAATTATTGGAAAATCATTAAAACCATTTGTGTAAATACTGTACTTTCTGAGGAAATAATTTTTAAAGTTCAGCTTTTTTGTTAGACTTGTATTGGGTGGTAATCATTCTGCAGTCAGCGCCATGGGCGCGCTCACCGCGTTTTGGCTTCATTCCGCTGGGCATTTGAGGCATACTTGGTTCAAAGCATAGAGAGAACAATTGTCCAGAACAGATGAACAAGAGGTTGCTACTTCCTGGTTGTGATGTATTTCCTTATAAGAAAATAGGATTATAAATTATATTTTCTTCTAAAATACTTACAAAAAAAATCACATCAATAATTAAATTATTAAAATGACATGTATCGACTGCCTCCTGTTGGTTTGTCAGGGTCTTTACAGCATTTCAGGGGCGTTTTGAGTTTTTGTTTGGACCCAGTTCTTATTTTATTTTTGTACACAGTGGGCAGGATTAAAAGCCCTGTGTTCAAGTGAACATGACCTTTGTATATAAAGGTGTCACAAACAATGTTAATGTGTTGTGAAAATGTGCTCTACTGAATAAGAATCTGCTGAAAGTTTTTTTTTTTAAATCCTTCTAGATACCATGAGCAGTGAGTTGACTGTTCCGATGGGCTCCCCGGGGCCTAGCAACTCTGAACGACTTCAGGAAGGTGCTGGGATGGACTACAGGGACTGGGTTCGACGAAGTTACTTGGAGCTGGTGACCTCCAACCATCACTCGGTGCAGGCTCTCTCCTGGAGAAAACTCTACCTGAGCCGTGCCAAACTTAAAGCTTCGAGCCGGACATCCGCCCTGTTGTCTGGATTTGCCATGGTTAGTCTTACTCAAGCTTACTCATGCCTTTAATTCCCCTGACTGCAGACTGTGTTGAACTATGGACATAGTTAATTGACAGAATCTTGGTTTCTATAGAGGGGTTTTTGGAGGTAAAGTGGGTGTAGCCAGCCGTCTTAGTAGGAAATGACTCAGATAATTGTACATTTAAAAAAACTACACCATGATCTTTTTTTTGGTTCAGTATACAAACTATTCACCTCCCTACAGTTATCATAGAGGGCTAAATAAGCCATTGAAATTAAATCCATGTATTTTTAAAGATGTAAGGATGTTTTGTCAGCATGGGGAGTCTGTGTGTTCAATTATCATTTTGGGTTAGTTGGTTGGTTTATAGTCCCAGGAACATTGGTTGACTTTCCTGGTACAATAAGAGTTGGTTAAGACTAGAGATGTGTCTCCGCTATCATGCTTATTGTGTTATTTTGAAAGGGTTAAACCAAAAGCAAAGCATGTGGGTTGTGTTTATTTTCTGAATTAACTTGCTGATCTGAGATAAGCTCATTTGAACAATTTTGCATGAGCTTGTGAGGAGGGAATTGCTGAACAGTGGCTTCTCTTGGCTGTAGAGCAGACAGGGCTTTCATATTTGTTTTCTCCAAAGGGATTTCAAACTTTCCTTCGAAAAAAAAAACACATTCTGATGTCAATGTTATACATATTGATCTTATTTTTTTAAATAATGATTAAATCTCAAAAACTTCAGAAGAACAAATACTTTTATTCACTGCTACCATATACCCACTGTTTTTCTATCTTTTATTGAGGTTGGTCTCATGGCTGCACAATTTAAGTAAATAAAAAAAATACATTGAAAGTAAATTTCATCCTGTTGAATACATTTTACTATACAGTTGTCTTCATAAGTTTACATGCCCTACCAAGTTTTCAGAAAAATAATGAGCCTGATCACTAATATTTTGTATTCCTAGCTTTTACATCAATTGCAACCTGAAGTAGTTTTTGATGAGGTTTTTTAGCGTCTCTGTTTGTAAAGCGGCCCATTCTTTTTGGCAAAAGCCTCCAACTCTTGTACATTATTCGTAGGGGTGTAACGGTTCACGGTATGTATTGAACCGTTTCGGTACGGCCTGTTCGGTTCGGGACACTTGCGTACCGTTTCGGTATTCGGTATTTTTATTTAATGATATAAATGTATTATCAGCGCAATATTAAGCGCAGCGCAACAATGTTCCTAGGCGAGTTTCCGCACGGATGCTATTGACTGACGAGCACGAGCGCGAGTATGAAAATGGAATCATATCAAAAGCGAAAGAGAAGCCAGAGCTTGAAGACCCTCCCACCTCACTACGGTCTCCGGTTTGAGAACACTTTGGCTTCTCTGTTAAAAGACGTAACGGGGATAGACGAGTGGATAAATTTAAAGTTGTATGCCGACATTGTTCCATGGAGATCGGGCAGGCAACACATCTAACATTTTCTACTGCTGGAGATATTGTCACTGCAACCAGATCTGTGCTCTCTTCAGAAAATGTGGATAGGTAATCTATCCTAACTAGTTGCAGTATTTCATTTTTTATTTAAAAAAAATGTGTTTTTCTTAATAAAGAGTGCAATTTATTTAAAATATCAACCAAATGTGTCACTTTTATTTATTTTATGCAAGAATTCTACTGTGTATTGGCAGCTTTTCAAAATAAAGATTATGTAAGTTCTTATTGTTTTGTACCGAACCGAATAAACCGAACCGAACTCTCCAAGACACTGTACCGAACCGAATACGATTTTAGCGTACCGTTACACCCCTAATTATTCGTTGTCTTGTACGAACTGCACGTTTGAGTGGTTCTATGATATTGGGCCAACAAATGAAAATAATTGCCAGGATATGTTAACTTATTTGTGATGGATCGATGTGCACAGGAAATAGGCAACAACAGACAAATAGGGCTGGCAGTATGGTGGTATATATTTTTAAAGCAGAATGCAATGTGTAACGTAAATTAATTGTTTTCTTCTTTGTATACAGTGAAATATATATAAGTGGGCGTGGCCAAAACATGCGCAGCTGAGTCTGGTCAAACCGCTGAATGCAAGACTGAAGGATATGCTGGGTTGTTGTAAAAACATGGTGAAGGAGAAAGAACAGAAAGAAAATCCTGATCAGGAGGAACTTGTCATTTATTTATATTTAAGTTTTATTAAATTAAAAATCAAATAATAAACTTAAAATACGAAATACTTAATAACTAAGCTTATTCATTTTATAAAGCACTTTTGCACATTTTCTGGATTAATTAATCTATATAAAAAAGAAATCGTTACCGTGAAATAAAATTTAGATCAAACCACCAAACTGTAAGCATAGTTTTGGTCTCTTTTGACAGAAGATTCTCTGATGTGTCTCATTGAGTAAAACAAATCAGCCGAAAAATTCTTGTAAAGACTGGCTATAGTTGGGAAGCCTTACTTCTGCCTTTACTGGTCATGCAGGGCATTAAGCAATACCACATATAGAACTCCTGAATCTCTGGCGAAACTCAGTGTATCATCTTCTTCTGCCTGAATGAATAATGAATAACAATAGCCTCATCACTTCTTTAAATCTGGTTAATAAAGATGGACTATACGATCAACCTAACTATAGACAGAATATCAGTTCCTGCAGTTATGTCTTGGTTTTATTCATCCTCACCAGGTGGCCATGGTTGAGGTGCAGCTGGAGATGCAGTATAACTATCCTTGGATGTTGCTAATTGCCTTCAGCATCTGCACCACTGTACTGGTGGCCGTCCACCTCTTCGCCCTCCTCATCAGCACCTGCATTTTACCCAATGTGGAGGCCGTCAGCAACATCCACAACCTCAACTCTGTGTCAGAGTCTCCTCATGAAAGGATGCACCATTACATCGAGCTTGCCTGGGGCTTCTCAACGGCCCTAGGCATCCTGCTGTTCCTGGCAGAGGTGGTGCTTCTCTGCTGGATCAAGTTCTTGCCAGTGGACTCCGGGACTCAGCCGGCTCTAAAGCAGAACTGCAGCTTGCCGTCCACTCAGCCTAGTCACAGCGGCTGGCAGGCTGCATTGGCATCCACCATCATCATGGTCCCGGTCGGCTTGATTTTTGTGGTTTTCACCATTCACTTCTACCGTTCGCTTGTGCGCCACAAAACAGAGCGCCATCATCAGGAGATCGAGGAGCTGCACAAAATAAAGGTGCAGCTGGATGGGCACGAGCGAGGCCTGCAGGCTGTGTGACTAGCGTTAAACTGCTGCCTGACGCCATCAGGTGCTGTTTCTACTCTGGGGGTGTTTGGAAGGAACTGAAGGGCAAGATAGGGCTACGTTTACAAGAGGTTAACCGCTAGGGCTATTTATTTCCCAAAGCTTAGGGTTATTCAAATATGTTCATCTCAAAATGGCTTCAGAGCAGATATTTTCTGTTAAATTACAAAATTGAAAAGCTTTTTAACCAACACTTTACTCTGCAAAAGTATTTGCCTCTTGCAGAAATTTGAACGTGCCATGGAAAATACAGAAACAAGCCTCCTTGGTCATCAAGCCAGCATCCTTGGGTTTCTTCACCGACTCCTAACTTGGTTTGTGTGGATTTCAAACATTTGGAAGCTCTAGAGTATGTAAATATACGACTGTTGGAGGAACTCTGATTTGAAATCTCATTTCCCAAAGAATACCACTTTTCTTCTGGGCTTTGCAAAGACAAGAAGGTGAGTAAATGGTTACTGAATTTCACTTTGTTGTGCAAAAACTGTTGTTAAATGTTGAAATTATTTTTTTTATGTCATTTGCCAGCTTGCTTTTTTCTGCTGAATTACAGAGGGTGAAAAATGACATTAATTATGCTTAAATAAATAGGAACAATTATTGCATTTCTAGTCTACATTTCAACTCTTATTTAACATTTCCTCACTCGTTTAATCATTTCCACATTGTGGTCCGCACTTCGGTCTAACCAAGGATTGGTTAGGCCCTAAACAAGTTGCATAAGGACACATAAATGAACAAGTAGACAAAAGTGGGAACTGTGAACTATGTGCACTTTTATTTCTAAACATATTTGTTCTTTTATGTAAGTATTTAGTCATTTTTCTTCCTCCGTAATATTAGTATGTTGATTAAATGTCCAAATGAGTCTGAGTCTGTGAATGAGAAGCACTGCCAATTCTGCTTCCCCTGAAACACTCCACTTTTTTATTTTACTGGAGAGTTTACAGTGAAATGTTGTGTATATCTCAAAATGTTGTTTCCATCCAAATGTATTTTTTAAAAATGAGGCGTTCGAGCGTAAAAAAAAAGTCACTACTTCATATGTTTAATCAATCTATTGTTCTCAATTTCATGTCCTCTATCACAAAATGGCTTCATCTGAAGTCCTCTGCAGACAAGTATTTTAAGCAGGGCGTGATCTGTGTGTGATTATAATTCGCTGAAGGTTTTGCATGTCTCGTGGAGTACAGTGAGTCATCATGCAGAATGGTTGAACGCTTCCAGCAGGCTGCTAGATGTTTATATTGTTCACGACTATTAGGGCGTAACCCGTTTCAACGTCTTCTGTCAGCCTCTGAATAATCCCAGTTTCATTTCTAGGAAACCATTCCAGAGTGAAGCACAGTTTGACCAATTTCTGCCTGCCTTGTATAACTAAAGTGCACTTGTGACGTTTATTTGAGTATGCAGCCTTTTTCAGAATGCTTTATTACCTGCCTTAAGCTCCCGAGTGAACTGAGCTGCATCCACAGTTTGAAGAAGGGAACTTGACCAAAATTATGTGTTTGCTTGTTGGGGGCGGTATAAGAGGCACTTTTTACAACAAAAAAAGCAAATTGTTTAATGTAATAAATCTGAACATTTTCATAAACAGACCAGTAATTGAACCCTTTTGGAAATGCTTTGTCTAGCATGTCCTTTCCAACTCAGTCTGTACTCGTATTTCAAATAAACATGAACCTATTTTGTTTACTTGCAAAGGTTGTTGTTTCTGAGTCCACTGGTGTAGAGATCCCGGTTCACTGGCTGCACGTGATTGGTCTGGTTTCACACAGCTGTGACTGGCAGGAGCAGATGAGAAAGGGCCACGTTTCCTCAGAAAGCCCAAGTTAATGTGATTAAATCAAGAATGTGTCAAGTTATGATACACAGATACCTTTTTCAAACAGAACAATGGTTATGTCTATGATGGGGTTACTAACAAACAAAAGATACTTTACTGATTACAAAGCTGTTGTAGAAACCTATTTAACATACTGTTTATACAATGCTTCTTCACTGTACATTGCCTTGCGTGATTCATTTCTAGATCACCACTGTGGGGCTATGAAGCCCATGTCCACACGCACCTGAATATTTTATTATAATATATAATTATAATTATAATAATAATATACACTATGTATAAAAAAAGGGTGTCCATGTAGACACTCAAAAACCCTGAAAAGCTATATTGACTCTACCAAACAAATTATCAAGAGAATTTTTAGTGTTGCAAAAACGAAGGCTGCTTTGTAGGGCTGTGCAATATGGATCAAATTGCGACTTTTGGCAACTGTTTTTGCTTTTTCAAATAAGCTACATGCATACATTCTAAATGTATTCAGTGCAAAAGAAGTGCATAACAAATAATTTCACAATGTTGCTTAAAACAGACAACTTACAGTCGTGACAACTTACAACTATACACCATCATACTAACTGCTTGATAAACAAAACTAATAAATTCTCTTAAAAACAGTGAACATTAATAAAAACAAAGATTAACTAATGTGAATTCCAGTCATCAACGTAAACAGATTGCTCTCTAAAGTATTTTTGCAAGAAAAAACAGCATGTCCACCATTTCTGGTTGTCAGCGAGAGCGGTGGCATGTCATCACATTTCTCCCAGTACTAAACACTCTCTCTGAAGCTGGTGTTTGCGTCACAACAGATGGTGATTGATTAGTCGTTTCTCATTTTGTCCATACACTGTAATGATCAACTGGATGATGCTAATTTTTCTCCTTCACTAACTCCTTTTCCAGACTTACGTCTGCTTTTAGAACCTCATCCAAATGGGTGCCAAAATGGATACAGGTATGAGGTTGAAAAGGGGTTGAGCTGTGCCATTACTAAGTCGGTCAGTGGAGGTGCAGCATTAGTACATTGGTTTGCATTCAAACAAGTCTTCTCCAAAACTGTTAAAGATATAGCCACCAAACTTTGCCAAACCGGTATAATTCGAGTTGCTCAATCTGTTTAGACTGGTACTACAAAAGAAATTGTTGAGAATCCTGGAAAATATAATATTAACTTAATATGGGGTTAAACTTTCCAAAACTCATAGAAATTCTGAACTTACTACACTTCTGGAGGTTTCCAGTCAGTGCAAGGACTTATTGTTCACGGTGCAAAAGCCTCTACAAGGGATTAAATATTAACTATTGAAATATACTTGGGTCATGTGAAAATAAATGGGTAAAATATCTTATAAATAAGGGTTTGTTCCAACTTGCATTTCCACTGACAGCTCCATAGCAACCAACCTTTTTACACTAGTAACCAAAATTTCAGCTTAAAAAATATGGATTTTTTTTTTACTCCATGGCACGGGGGACATAGTGACGAAACATTTTACACGAACAACCAAAAAAGCTGATCTATATCTCTCTCAGAAAATGCTAGGAACATAGGAATTGGAATAACAGTCATATTAAGAAGGGAAACTTTTAATGTCCTCAAAACTTTAAATGTTTCTCTCTAACAATCAAATTGTTTTTAAATCTATTACTCAGCTCAGGATAAATGGGGTCCTAATACTTTTAATCTCTTTATGTATAAATCTGAGCAATCTAGTTTCTCTTTGAAACTTTTTCAAAAGCGGGAACTTAACAGGTAAATAAGTATGTGAAACAGCTTATTTCTAGCACAATGTTAAATAACTTTCTCTGCTTAACTAAGCAGCAGAGTCATTCATTAGATTCTGAAATCTGAGCTACTGGTTGAAGATGTCTGACTCATATGGTCATTTATTGGTTTCTTTAGCCGAGATTTGATTGAGTGCAGCTCTTCTCTTTTGATTCAACAGCTAATTTAGATTACGTGAAGAAGTAACTATGAATTTATTGAAAAACTTCTCTTAACTGTATTGGATTGCATAGGTCAGTACAGGGATCCTTCTGGAAGTTTTCAGGGAGGGTAAACAGAAGCACTTTTTGTCTGGGAAAATTCCATGGCTCTATTTTTGGACCGGGACATCAATCTACCAGTTCTGTGAGTGCATTAGCAGTAAAGGAGGCTTTATTTCATCCATAATACTGTTCTGCCATCGTATCCCTTAAAAGTATCTGCACTCACTGGTACATTTGCCAATCTCTGCATCTGTTATGAATTAAGTAGGAATAGTGCAACCCAACTATTACTTAATTTTGATTTCAAAATTAATGTGTACGTTTCAAAAAGGTTTTTAGTTCTGATAGTTTTGGTTTTAAAGAAGCATTACAAGAGCTATGACATAGTTTGCAAGCATTTCAAATTAAAATGTGAGAAAATGTGTGATTGTCTTTCAGTTTCTCCTTACAGACCCCAAATTATTTCCATCTGTGCCAACTACTGGTGAAAGAGGGGTAACACTTGGACGTACAAGACCTGTGATATGGCCTGCATTTTCAAAGTTCCGGCACAAGAAAAAGCAAAATGGAACAAAAGAGGATTGCCTGTTTTTTTTAAATACCATTTTCACATTGTTTTGACCTTGTCTTTGATTATTTTGGTGGAAATTTAAGAATGTTATAAAACTGATAAAACTGTTTTTGTATAATTTATTAGAATTATTGTGTAATAAAATTAAGAAATATTTAATATAAATATTTAAGATACTAAACATATTTGGAACCAAATTATATCAAACTTTGCCACAAAAAAAAACTATTTTAAAGATGACGTGAGGTAGATGTAAAGAACTGCTCAGTGGTGCTCATCATCTCGAAAGTCACTTGAAGTCAAATAGGATGTGACTGAACTGCAATTCCTCTTCCGGGTGCTAGAGATTGGCTTTAGAAGTGAGCAGGTTCTCATTCACTCCAATGTTCAAATTGCCAACTTTAGAGCTGAAAAACTCATGTTTCCACCCCTGGCTCAACTAGTTTTGTTAAGATCTCTAGGATTGTCTAGAGTTCCACAAGGTTTAGTTCTTGGTCGTCTTTTCTTAATCTATAGAACTTCTTTGGGTCTCATTATTCATAGAAATGTTTACAGTTTCTCTTACCCCTGTTATGCTCTTATGTTTTTTTTTTTTGGTTGACCTGAAAAACCAGCGGACCGAGGTGGTGAAACACTTTGCCAATGCTCAAACAACTGGTCACGTGGGAATGCTAGAGCTAGCCAATTGTGCAGGGAGGCACATCCCGTCCACTCAGAGTGGGGCCAAAGCCACCTTGATTATCTATGTTAAGGTTTGAGGGACAAACTGAAAGGTGTGATACTGGTAGACTCGACATTCTAAACAGAACGAAGGAAGAGTATGTGACATTGGAGGATAGTTTTGTGAAAATATGCATCCTTCAGGTCTATAGTAGCGAACTAACTCTCAAGACGGACACATCATAGATGTCTTGGACAATGAGCATACTGAATGGGTTCGGGGCCAGTTACCTGTTTAGTGCTCTGCTGTCCAAAATTGGTCTCAACCTGCCAGGCATCTTAGGAACCAGGAAGTAAGGGATGTAAAATGCCTACTTATATTTGCAAAAGAAAAAATCTCCATCACACCTTTGGCCAGAGGTGTGACAATCTCCTCAGGACTGAGGCTCTGTGTACTGGAATAGTATGAACCAGGCTTTGGTACCAATGAGGGAACAGAATCCCAAAACCTTGACATCATCTCGAGGAACCATTGGACGCTTACGCCAGGCTGCAAGAAATTTCAGAGGTTTCATGGCTGAACATTTATGGTCTTTTGTGCACCCCAGCTGCCGACAAAATCTTTGAGTACCCCTTAGTCAACCATCACCGGGCCTCACTTGACCTCAGTGAAAGGTGGATGTGAAGAGGGGTTGGGTCATCTTTGGTCTCTGCCCAACAGCACCATGACCTGGGGAGCTGTTCGTGTTGGCCTGGTACAAGAATTACTTGCCACATCACTTGTCAGTGATAGTGTGGATGTGATTGGCTCTTGCTTTGGTTATGATTGTGTGATAGTTGGGACATGATTGTATCGCACAGATTAGTTTCTCAGACAGAAACTAAGCTTTTTTTTTGCACAGGCCTACCTCAAAGGTTATTGGTTCTAAATGGTGATCAACAGTAAAAATGCCACATTTTCCCAACAGGAATGAGCGCCAACAATCAAGACTGCAAAATTATTTGATCTTATGGTTTTGCAATCAAAAAAGGTTGTTATAATGGAAGTCAATGGGGCAAAAACAGTCCATAACAATAAATGAGGGAGAAAAATAAAAATCTAGTGCTGCACAAAAACCCAAAAGAAAAGCCAGAACCGGAAGTAGCAAACGTTTGTGTGTCAAATTGGTCCTCCGAATAAAAACGTCTGTTTAACTGTGATGAAATGTGATTCCACTTGCACTTCTATTATGCTGGTGTGGCTCCTTTAATATTGGTTTGTGGGGTGTCCTCTGAGGGACCGTTACATCTGCTAAATACATACATGTAAGAATCTTAACACTATTCTGATGGGTGTTGACCATTCACAGGGTTTACAGTGATTAATTATGGGGAGGAAAAAAAAGTGTGTGACTCCTGTACAGTAGAGGGCAGTAAGAATACGTGGACGGTTTTAACACTCGTGACAGAAGAAGTTCGTTTCAGGAAAGAAACCATAGTCAGAAGAAAAAGTTACCTTAACATGAACGTTGAACGTTGCATTATATTTAATGTCAGCCGTTTTTAAAAAGGCATACATGATATTCGTGTAGAGAGACTCTTTGTTTGTTTGGTGATGGCTGAGCGAGGAGCGCATTTGACCAGCACGGCTCCGACTGAAGACAGGCCGTCGGTGTTTGAGGTTTTAGCGCAGGACTCTTTGATGAGAGCCGTAAGACCTGCTCTTCTGCACGCGGTCAAGGTCCGAGCTCGCGTCTCCTCATGTCACGAATACTGTAATTCTTTAGTTTAGCTGTTGAAGTAACGTTACTTCTATACTTTTCACTCCTGTACCAAAAATTAGCCTTCATTCCTAAAACTACCAGTCTTGGGTTTGTTACTTTCGAACTTTTCATTGAAAATGCTAAAAATATTTTATTGAATTACATATGTATTGTGTAATAATAAGATAAATTTAAGGCTGCATTTTAAAATCATAATGTATTGTGTAAATGTTTTATGCAATGAAAAAATGCACTGAATGAACAAAAGAGAAATCATTATTTTGTTTGGCTACCCTTTGCCTTCAAAACAGCAGCAGTTCTTTTATTAAGGATTGTTTCTGGAGGTTGTTCGATCTTGGATAACTAGCCACAAATCATCTGTGGATGTAGTTTTCTCACATTCTTCTGTCACTTTATGTAATTGAAGACACATCCCATGTTACTGAGATTGGATTTCTGTGGAGGACATCCCATCCCTTCAAGAACGTCTTATTCCTCTTTACCCTGAATTTGTAACAATTTTTACTGTTTGTTTGGAGTCATTGTCCTGTTGCAGGAAAAATTTGGGCCATGTATACATCTCTGGTGGTATTGCGATGGATAAGTACGAGTATTTCATACATAAACTCATCAGTCCAGAGCACCCTCTGTATTTTTTTTGCCACCCCTATGTTTTTATGCCAATTGAGTCACTTGTTCCCATGTTAGAGCCAGGATCACTCCCATGTAGACAACGTCTGGATCCCACTGAGCTGTTGATACTTCTGGACGTATTCCAGTTTCTTGGCATATCTTTTATATGCTGTACAATTTTTTGGGCCAATGAACCTCTGTGTTGCCAGTTTCTTTGTGATCCTTCAAAAGGTCTTGAAAGGCACATCTTGAAACCCCATTCTACATTGACTGGGAGAGACCTTGTTGATGCAGTACAACTACTTTTTGTCTTGTTGCAGGGTTCAATCTATCTCAGCCTCACATTGGAACCAGAATTTGGTTGTTCCTCACCCAGTTTTAAGCCTCCTCCTTAAGCCTTATACAGACCAATAGAGACATTGTCGTTAGCAGGGCATTGCAATCTAATTATGTGCATTATCCATCATTAAACTAAGAACAGCATGTGCTTTTTTTTACATCACGGTTTTGTTTGTGTGGCAAAAGTAAACAGATCTCAATGGTTTCATGAAATAAACCTCAACAGTCAAGGAATCACATATAAAATACTTTCCTTCTATTGAATGTCACTCTCGATGGTCGCTTCTCATTAGCATAAAGTTAAACATTTTTAAACTGTCATCGCTCATCTCTAGCCATGCCCTCAAGCTATCACCAACAGTCTCATTGCCGGAATTCGCTGGTCTCCATTGAAAATGGATGGGATCACGTCGCTCTGTCGCTGCTTGTCTCTTTTGGTCTCTATGCAGCTTTAATGTGGTGCCTGCAGAGAAAGAATGATCAGTGCATTCACCAATGGCAGATTTCATTCAACAGTGAGAGATCAAATGTTGTTATTTTATCTCCACTCCATCTAAACCGTTAAAGTGCTCGAAAAATATGTCTCGTATTTTCAAATGGTACCTGTGTAGTAGACCCGTGCTTGTAACTGTTAGTTTAGGGGTTACAAAAACATCAAAGTTAACTAACGTAAACTGATTCCACGGGAGGCTAATGCACAAGTTCCTTGGAAGGTTTTCCATGGCATTCAGAAATGAGAATTGTGGGATGGATTCCTTGACAAAGCAAGACGCCTGAACTGGGTGATACTAGTTCACATAGAAATTTTCACATTTTTATTTTGCATTTTATTCATATCCTTTTTTAAAATCTAAGAATCCGAAACTTTGTTTGAGTTCAACTTTTACTTATTAATCAGAAAACAATTCTAATCCAACCTTTATCCTCAGGTCCTGGCCACGTCTAACCCAGCTCGCTATGGATTCTTGTGGAGAATGTTTGATGAGATCTACCTTCTCCTGGACATGTTACTGCAGCATCACTTCCTCACTCGCCGCAGTGCTTCCTTCTCAGAGAATTTCTATGGGCTGAAGCGTGTGGGAGCAGAGGGCACTGCCTTTGGGCACTTGGCACTGCGGCGAGGGCAGCGATGGCGTTCCTGGCTCTTGATTGCGCTCCTGCCTTACCTGCAGAACAAACTGGGGAAAACCTTAGCTCGACAAAGGGACGAGGATGACTACTCCATTCGGCTCCCTCAGTCGCTCGTGCAGAAGATGTATCGGGCTTTTCTTGCTGCGTACCCTTTTGTGAGCATGGTATGGGATGGCTGGATCTTCTGCCAACAGCTTCTCTATGTGTTTGGAAAGGCTCGGACACATTCACCACTCTTGTGGCTGGCAGGGGTTGAACTCTCCTATCTGACTGCTGAGGACATCCGCAGCCTGGATCTCAAGCCTTCAGGAACACCATTGAGGTCCAGCCAGGGGTAAGATGTGCTTTTCTTTGAGACATATTTGACGTTAAAACCTTGTTATCTCATGTAGTCCTTACAATTCAACTCAACAAGAAACAACAAGTTAATTACAGACATTCGTAGACTTGAAAAGTTTTCCATCGATCCGTACTTTGAGATAGCGTAGCACCACTCTGACTCAGCAGGGAGCCTTTAAATTTCAGTCTTGAACAACACTGGAGAAAAACTATATTAATAAGATTCCAGGGAGTTAAAGTACAGCTCCTAGTGATGCGTTGTTCATGAAGGACTTCTTGAACAAATCTTTATTGTGACTTGTAAGGAATACTATTCCAAGTGAACGATTTATTCTTGGTATCTCATTCATCGCATGCTTGCTCCCCCACCCAGAGTGCAGTTCTTTTGAGTCGCTCTTCAAATCGTTACGCGTTATTCACAATGTTATTCAATAGACACAAAAAGAGAAGTTCACATTGTATTGTATTTTGTGTGGTATGATCAAGTGCCTGATCATAGGCATAAATCAAACATTGTAGAGTGCCCCATATATGAAGCAGAGAGAGGCCACTTAAGACTTGAAGCTTGGAATCCTGAGCTTAGTCTCTAGAATTAATTTGAGAAATAAGTTAGAATAAGTTGAACGAGACAGGAAACCCAGAGTCTCCACTATCAATCCTAAATTGTGAGAGATGACAAACATTTTAATCGATTGGTTAGTGGGCGGGGCTAAGGCCAGAGATTGAAGGAGTGGAGCATTTTGAGCTCCCAGAAAAGAAACATAGGGTTACAAAGATATACACGGATGAATGTAAATACACCTTCACATGTATTTGATGAGACAACAACACTATAACATGTTGGCATCTATTTTGTATAACAATAAATGTGTTTTGCTCTCAGTGTTGGAGAAAAGCTGCAGGGTCTGCTCTCCTCAGTCATCAGCACTTTGGCCGTCTCTCTGTCCAGTAGCTTGTCCATCACAGTGTTCTTTCTTCAGTTTCTGGAATGGTGGTATTCCTCTGAAAACCAAAGCACTGTCAAGTCCTTGAGCTCCCTCCCAACACCTCCACCACCTCTTCACCTTCACAGCCTGGAGACATCTCACACTCACATTAAACTGTGTCTGCTCTGCAGGAAGGTGCGAAACAATGACACTGCCCTCGCCACCTCAGGCTACGTGTTCTGTTACAAGTGCATTTATGCGTACGTCAAAGCCAAGCATCGGTGCCCTGTCACTGGCTTCCCCTCTGGACTGCAGCACCTCATTAAAATATATACCCCTGAAGGATAGCATGCATCAAAAGCTAGGGTTTTATTATTGACTAGTTAAGTTGCTTTGTGAGGTTATTTGTTTATAGAGGTTAATTGTCTCTGCTTAATTAAACATGCTAATTCAACTTAATTTACAAGTCTTTTTATGTTTGCTGTTTTGCTATAGTTTTTGCTAATATTTCTAGTTCTATCTAAAAAACTGTGAAAACTTCAATAATGAGCATTTCATGCACAAATGTGTGGTAAATGAATCTCTACTGCTACTGAATGATCATTAACCATTATTAGCGGTACGATGTATTGTTGAGATGTATATGTAATCTGTCTCACTATTTTTGTTTTTCTAGATTTTCTTATTTGTTTTACAGTGTATGTGTATTGATCTTTCATTTTGTTCTGCTTTGCAGTTGGATGCCATGTCATGAGTTTATTAACTGGTCTAGTCTAATATTGCAAGAGTGGTTGGCCAGTTCAAGTTCAAGTTTGTTTAATTTATATAGGGCTTTTCACAACAGACCTTGTCTCAAAGCAGCTTTACAGTAAACCAACAAGTTTAAACTCAACAAAGAGAAAAAATTAATTACTAAGTGGTGTATATGTCCCTGATGAGCAAGCCTGAGGCGACTGTGGCAAGGAAAAAACTCCCTTTTGGAAGAAACCTTGAGAGGAACCGGACTCAAAAGGGAAACCCATCCTCATTTGGGTAACAACAGCAGTGTGATAAACTATGGTATAAACTGATGATATGGTAGTATGAACAGATAATGTAGTATAAACAGATGATATAATAATATTAACATAAACAGATAATATAGTATAAACAGTTGATATAATAATATTAACATAGACAGATAATATAGTATAAACAGATGATGACTGTGTTCGGTGTAGGTCCAGGGGGCGCCGGAACATCTCCAGGTGGATCTGGTTGTTAGGTTGAGGGCTGGTGGGCGAGCCTCCGCGAATCTCAGGATGAGTATGGAGAGGAGCGGAATTAGCGTAGCTGCTGTTCATAATATTAATATAGTTTAATGTAATATTGATATAGTTTAATGTAAGAACGCAGTTTTTCACGGAGTTAAGTATATGCTTTCTTGAAAAGATATGTCTTTAATCTACACTTAAATATAAATCTCCACTTATCAGTATATAAAGATATTCGACGAGCTGTCTTTGTAAAATGTGCGGGATTGGAGGCCACCTGTAACCAAAATTCCCTTTAGAGTGTGGTGAAGGGGTGGATGTTGGGGTAGCTTGCACAACGTTGATGGTTCTTGTTATGTAAAAAAAAAAATACCTTCTCTATTGATAATAAACACTGGAGACTGTTTGAGAGGGAACTTGATAAATAATAAAGATGTTTAGCAGTATCAACGTATTCTTACACACGTGGTATTAGCGTGGAAGAAGAACGTGGTAAATCGAGATCTAAACGAGCCGAGCGTGGAGAGCAGAGAGGAGAGACCCAGAGAGCGCCTTCTCACCCACTTATATATCTTCCTCCATATTGACAGTTTATGAAAAATAGATTTAACATTTTTTTCAAAATCATTTTCATTAATTATGCTTGATTTTATGGTACATTTTACTTCACATTTTGATTATTCACACAATAATACGTGCATTGCCGCTGATCTAACATAACTGGAACATTCCATATTCACAAATGAAAATCGTAACCAAACCCAGTGTCTGAATTTGTTAAATTAGTGTTTATGGACCCTAAAATACATAAAATGTATCATTTAGGTATTGCATATAGAATTATTATTGCGACTCATAACCAACCCCATGTATTTAAAATAATGTGCATATACAGTTAAATCACAAGTACTGTCGTTTACTTCAAAATCATATTCATATAATATTATATACATTTCAAACATTATTTTGGAATAATATATTTATAACAATATAAAAGAATCACTTAAAGAAAAATATGAATGATACAAGAACGTTTATTTCATTCATTTCAGGATCCAAACTACTGCTCCAGCTGGTAGCGATAATTCATCATAAGCAAACTGCCAAAAAATAACAGAAGAAGTAGAGGCAGACTGTCCTGTTAACAAAGGCTTTACGTAGCCTTTGTAATATCCTCCCAAACCGCAGTCTCCAGGGGCTGTGTAGAAGAACTCTTCGAAGGATTCTAAAACCTGGATCGGATTGAAGCACAGCTGATCGTGACTCTAAACGGCTGCGTAACATCGCTACGGCACCGAGTGGGAACATTCGACTCTTTATTGGTTCCACTCGTCATTTTGTTTTTCCGGGTGCTCTCCATCTTCCAGCGGCGGCAACCGAGCTGTGGCAGCGACCGCTTCTTCCCTTTCCTCATCGGGAAGCGCTACAGTAATCCAAACAGTTCATACATCGGGTATATTTATACATCATTAGTTTGTATGTGTGATCATAAAACTTGTCAATTTAAAATGTAGACAGGCAAAGGTTTGCATTTCAGTCCTACTCCAAGGTTTTCTCACTAGCATTCCGTTAGCTTAGCTGGATCATTTTTAGGTCACACCCAAGTAATAAACTCATCTGAGCTCATATTTATGAAGCACGTTGTAACTTTGCTCAATAGATTGAATATTAATTTTTCTCAAGTAGGCTCGTGGCAGAAGCTCAGTATTCTGAGCATTTTGTTCGTGTAGCAAGCTCAACACATAACCGAATCTGATTACTGTATATGTGCAAAAGTTTAACTAACGTTAACGTTCTATAGATTATGCTTTAATGCAATGTGTGTATTTGTGATTTTTCTCTTCTGTAGAACTGACAAGCGTTCAGGATGACTGATTCCAAGTATTTTACCACCAACAAAAAAGGCAAGTCTCATAAAATTGTCATGTGAAAAACCTGCGATTGGAGGTTGATGTCAATCTAAACACTGAAGTATACTCTTTGATGACTATTATATGTCCACGGACAAGTTTACATGAATTACTTTTATTTTCACAATTCAGGAATTTCACAGTTTTCCTTTGTATTATACGGCTCAGTGATTTGAACTTAAGAAGAAGTGGGGGAATTGAAGCTTTCCTTTAAAACATTGATTAAAAAAAGACTTATAAGAAAAAGACTACTTTGAACACTATAATATATTCTGTCAGAAAATATTTAATAATCATCATACAACTCAAATATAAATAACATGATCAATACTAAAATATTAGGTTACAGGCCTGAGCAAAAGCATAGGTCTGAACGAACAGGTCTGCACGACCAAAAACACTTAGGTGGATTGAGAGAAGAGTACCTGGCATCCTGAGCAATTTTAATTGTGTATAGCACATGTGTCAAACTCAAGGCCCGCGGGCCAGATGTGGCCTGACATGTAATCTAATGTGGCCCGTGAGAGCTTAAAAGTTTTGAGTGTCTAAAACAAACAAAAAAAAGAAAACGAAAAAACTACATTTCCCACAATGGCTTTTGCCTACGGTAGCCGCAACGGTGTTTCCACATCCATACTCCCGAGTGAAACTGCAAAGCTTCCGACTCTCGCATTTGCCACACCTCCGATTTTCTCATACTAAAATAAATTTCAAGATGTGAAATGGACACAGCTAATAGTTTATCTATGATCTGTTTCTTGAGCCTGACGATAAAAGATGATGATCGATATGCATCGTCTTCAGTCTGTGAGGGGTTTTTTTCTTTCGCTTAACAAATTACAAAAATGCTATTTTTCTTTATTCACTTGGACAGTTTTATCCTTCATTAATGGAGTTATGTGGGTTTTCATAAGCTGACAAAAATCAAAAGGATTTACATTAGAAAACAAGCATACAATTGTTTCTATGTAACTGAATTGTCACTTGAATAAGTTATAAATAATGAGTTATTTAACATTAAGGAGTAGTTACATTTATTTTACATTACATTCGATTACATTGTTTTACATTTATAAGTTACATCTGGCCCTTTGAGGACAGCCATTATGCTAATGTGCCCTCGGTGAAAATGAGTTTGCCAGCCCTGGTGTATAGCATCCATACTTCTTGCACTTGCAATCCCATGATGCAGTGCAGGGTTTTCGCTTTGAGATGTTCAAAATGGTGGAAGTGTGTACCAGTCCTCCACCACTCACACCAATGCTAGAGTAGTCTCTACATTATGTCAGAAATTATTGATTCAAAAAAGTATATACTCAGGAGCAATTTTACTGTTTAGCGTTTTCTTTTGTAAACATGTTTGTGACTGCAGCAATCATTCACTAATTGAAGACAGAAAATATATGAATATTTATGAGCTGCTTTGCGGAACAATAATTAACTGCTTTTTCTTGTTCTGTAGAAGTCATCATTGACCTTCATAAAGCCCATTCAATCCCTCTTTATTTATATCAAATGTTTCAGGAGAAATCTTCGAGCTGAAGGCTGAACTGAACAATGAAAAGAAAGAAAAGAGAAAGGAGGCAGTGAAGAAAGTCATTGCAGCCATGACTGTGGGCAAGGATGTCAGGTGTTTACAGCATTTACACCTTCACACTTTCTTTTCCTCTCTTCCTCTTCCTCTCCTCCCTCTCCAGCAATCCATTAGCAATCTCAATGCTATTGATTCTTTAATCTTTATATCTTGGTTCAACTGATAAGAAGCATGAAGATGATGACGTCTCCTGCTTGTTCAGTTCTTTGTTTCCAGATGTGGTGAACTGCATGCAGACTGATAACCTGGAGCTGAAGAAACTGGTATACCTGTACCTCATGAACTATGCCAAGAGCCAGCCTGACATGGCCATCATGGCTGTCAACAGCTTTGTCAAGGTCAAATATCAGTTGGTTTTGAAACAATAAAAACAATGATGTGTCCATTGATACAGTACTGAACTGTGAATATTGGTTTGTAAAATATCATAAACCGTAATTGTATGCAAATGAATACGTTTGAATTTCTGAGCATAATTCAAGAAGCTATTTTGAAGGAACAATTCAATGTTTTTGTTTATCGATTAAATCAAAGCTTTCAATGCATTTACTAATAGATGTGTAGATCTGAGGTTCTTCCCTCTTTTTTCAGGACTGCGAGGATCCCAACCCTCTGATTCGTGCTCTGGCCGTGCGTACAATGGGCTGCATCCGCGTGGACAAGATCACAGAGTACCTGTGTGAGCCTCTGCGCAAGTGTCTGAAGGATGAAGACCCTTATGTGAGGAAGACAGCAGCAGTGTGTGTGGCCAAACTTCACGACATCAATGCCCAGATGGTGGAGGACCAGGGCTTCCTGGATTCCCTCAGGGACCTCATTGCTGACTCCAACCCCATGGTTCGAACCCATTAATTTGTTCATCT
The DNA here is from genome assembly GCA_007224835.1 of Danionella cerebrum. Lineage (NCBI taxonomy): Eukaryota > Metazoa > Chordata > Actinopteri > Cypriniformes > Danionidae > Danionella > Danionella cerebrum. Next base: position 145,578 of record SRMA01026828.1, on the reverse strand, counting down.
TTTTTCCCACTTGTTCCCTTTCATGGTCATGGGGGTTTCCAGCGCACATTGGCCGAGAGGTGGGGGTATAGTAGGTTGCCAGTCCATCACCCAGAGGAAACTCACACAAACACCAGGAAACCATGCAAACTCTTTCCAGGAAGGTCTTGAACTGGCAACTTGCTACCCACTGTGCCACCATGCTGCCTAGTTAGATACTCATTAAGGATTAAAGTTGTCCAGATTGGGATTTTGTCCACTGGATTTTATGGCTGTGGACTTTATTATGGACTCAATTTCTGTATGTAGTTAGGGGCTAGAGGGTTTGGGTACCATGTGATTTCATCTTGGCTTTTAGCAGATGATGTGGTAATATTGCCTTCTTCAGACCTGCACCAATTTGCCTGAGAGTGGTTTGCAGCTCAATAAGAACTGGCTGGGTTTAAAACTTGCATGTCTATATTCGAGGCCTTGGTTTTTAGTCTGAGAAAGGTGGAATGCTCCCTTCGAGTTGGTGGAATGTTCCTAGCCCTAGTAGAGGAGGAGTTTAAGTATATCAGGGTCTTGTTTATGAGTAAGGGGATTATGAGAGATTGACAGAAGGATTTGTAATGCGGCCAATGTACCGATCCGTCATGGTGAAGAAGTCGCTTTACGCTCCTACCTTTACCTTTGGCCATGAGCTCTGGGCCATGACTGGAAGGAGATCCCAGATACAGGCCGCTGAAATTACTTTCCTCTGCAGAGAGGGGTTTCCCTTAGAGATAGGGTGAAGAGCTCAGTCAGTCGGGGGGAACAGGGCTCTAGAGTGCGACCAATTTGGTCGCATATGCGACCTAATTTCTCAATGGTGCGACTAAAAAAAATCAACGGTTGCACCGGTGCGACCCGTCGTTCGAGGGGAAAAAAACGAAACTCCGTGAGTCTCCCTGTTGTTCAACAACAGACACACATTAGGCCCATATCGTGGTCTAAACCAATCAGAGATAGTGAAGAGCGTATCCCGCCCCACCCCCCCTCTGATTGACCGTGGTCCAGATATTCCTGTATGTGTGTGAACGTACGTTTGAAAATGAACGTGATGCAGTCAGACAGAGAGAGGTGAGTCCATCAGGTAAACAGTGGATGTAGCCGTGGATTACGAGAGAAGATGAAAAGAACGATTGACAGATTTTTCATTAAGAAAGATAAGTTAGGGCCTGATCGTGAAAATCATAACCAATGCTCTGACACGGAGCCATCAACCTCCCCTGTGACTGGCTCTAATACATTTAGAATTGAAACTATAAACTTTTCTATAAAACACATAACATGCCGCGATAAATGCACTGCTCAAGTGTCCCCTCTCCCCGCTGCCTTACAGCGGCAGGCAGCTGCAAACAGATCATCAGACGAGGCCGAGATGAGAATTAAGTTTTACGTTGCCTACAATATTGCAAAAGAAGAACTCCCCTTCACTAAATTCAAGTCCGAAATAACTCTTATGAAGAAAAATGGCTTGAACGTAAACCCGACGTACAGCAATGATGTCGCGCGCACCCAATTTATAGGAGTCATCGCAGATACATTGAAAAAAAAAAGACGTCTGTGCAAATTGTGATCAGTGTGTACATGGAATTCCTGATCGAAGGAGACACATATATCACCACAAAGGAATGCGTCATTGTGTACAGTCGTATCTTGCGGAAAGGAAGACCGATGAATATATTATTGAACACAGTGAGGTCGAGCATGCTCATGCCCAAGGTAAGCCATGTCATGTTATGGAGCCTATGTCAATAATATGCCTACCGTCTCGTTACTGCATTAACCATAATATTCTGATACTTAAAATAAAAAATAAAAAAATAGGCTGCATTATAAACTCTTGATCTGGGTAGTAAATGGTATTGTCATTTTTATTTGTTTAATTAGGACTTAATGCTGCTTCAAAGAAAGCATTTGCTGCTCTTGGGGACCAAAATCAGTTTAAAGTTTAAATTTCAGCTCAGTAAAACACTTTAAATACCTTTTCATTAAGTTTTAGTTACCTTTCTTGTGGAATTGTGCTTCAAATAAAGAACTTTATATTGACCAGGTTGTTAATTAATCATTTACAAGTCAATATTGTCTATATGGACAGTGATTTAAAAAAAAAAATAGATAACTAAAAAAAGTGAACTTGTGAAAATGGGGTGTTAAATATGATGCGGTTGAAAATTTGGGTGCACCTAACTTTTGTGCTGGTGCACCTAAGAAAAAAATTTAGGCGCACCAGTGCAACCAGTGCAAAAAGTTAGTCTAGAGCCCTGGGGAAGCTTGCAGTAGAGCCGCTGCTTCTCCAGATTGAAAAACATAAAAAACAACAACTTTTGATTAGAATAATTACACATTTTAATAAATACAGGATTCCCACTCTGAAAACATTACCATGTTTTTACAATTGTCCGATGCTTTGCATTTTAACTACAGTACTTCTATTTTACCATCATATTGATATGAGTACTAATACAGTACATAATAATGTATAGTATACAAGTTACAGGGCTGCTCCTCTATGGCTCAGCATATGGAGCACTGGCTTATAGATTGAAATGTTGATGGTTCAAACCCAGTATTTTACTTTCTTTCTTTTTATGATGTTCTTAAGTGAGTAACAACCACCCCAGCATTGATAAACATGTTTGAAACACTTTAGTTGCAGCGTGCATTAGTTATTTCAGTACTGCGTGAGTAGAGCTCAGCTTCTCAGCCATTCGTTTTCAGTGATTTTTTTGCTTTCCGTGATCATGACTCCATTTTAATTCTCCAGCTGATTGTCTTGTAGGTTGTGGCCAATGCAGTTGCTGCTCTGTCTGAGATCAGCGAATCTCACCCCAACAGCAACCTTCTGGACCTGAATCCTCAGAACATCAACAAACTCCTGACGGCGCTCAACGAGTGCACCGAGTGGGGTCAGATCTTTATTCTGGACTGTCTGTCTAACTACAATCCAAAAGATGAGAGGGAGGCTCAGAGGTGAGTCACAGAGTTTCCTTAGCGCTGTTGGTGGAGCATGACGCAAGAGCAACATTTTAATCTCACAAGGAACTTGTGGAAAACTGGCTTTGTATGAAACAAAATGCTTGTGTATTTATTGGAAAATGATTAGCTACCTTGTGTGAATGTGTGGCAAAGACACCATCTGTAGCCTTTGATTTAGTTTAGAAAGTCCCTAAAGCTTTATTTGTTTTTTTTTTAATACAACAGGCACTTCCCATTACCAGTTACCAAGTAACCCAAGAGTGCCAGGGTTCTGTTCCTTTCGGATTGAAAACTAGTGTATTGTTATCTGCTAACTCTCTCTTTACCTCCCTCTCTTAGCATCTGTGAGCGAGTGACACCACGTCTCTCTCACGCCAACTCAGCCGTGGTGCTTTCGGCAGTAAAGGTGCTGATGAAATTCTTGGAGCTCCTGCCAAAAGACTCCGACTACTACAACACCCTCCTGAAGAAGCTTTCGCCTCCTCTGGTCACGCTGTTGTCTGGAGAGCCGGAGGTCCAGTATGTGGCCCTTAGGAACATCAACCTAATCGTTCAAAAACGGTCAGACACATTTTGTCTTGTGGAACACATAATATAGATATGGTGCACTGTGTTTTAAAAATAATTAATCAGTAGATGGTGTTTGTGGAGTTTAACATCTTAAAGGCAGTAGAAAGTATTTAATGTAATGTGTTAAGGCGGGGTGGTATGCTGTAAAAAAAAATCTTAGAATAAATCAACAGATGATGGAAAAATGGTTCAAAACAAACTTTAACCTCCCTTCCTGTTCCATTAAAGGCAAAGGCCCAAAAATAATGAAATGAAAAAAAGGTGTAGTTGTTATTTTATTCTAAATTACATTTTAATTAATAATAATAATAATAATAATAATAATATATCTTTGATAATGACTTGCTGATATTCTGCCACACTTCTGCCACAATAGACAGACATCAATAAAAACTATCCCAGAATACCCTCTTGAAGGCCCAGTGGAGCGATGAGGTCACAAAAAAACGCCACATATGGCAGGGGCACGCCATCGGTGCCACAGATGTCAATGTAGATCCAATACAGAGAGCAAGATGTCATGTTTAAACTGCTTCAGCTGCTCGCTGACACTCGTTTGTGTGTCTGCAATGTAACATACGAGAGGGGAGGGAGGG
>SRMA01026828.1:75595-141410 GCA_007224835.1 Danionella cerebrum | reverse complement strand
TACTAGTGATCGACCGATATTGATTTTTTTTATTACCGATACCGATACCAATTATTTGCATGTTTATGTGCCCGATAACCGATATTCAGAACCGATATTTATTTACTATTATACTTCTGTTTTTGACACAATGATTACAACACCACTGAACTGAACAAACCGTTTTATTTATTACAATCACTCCCTCCTTGCATACAAATCAAAACTCTTATACAACAATAAATAGAGGGGTCTGAAAGTCCACTGTTACTAAAGTTTTTTTTTTTTCAAAAATAAAACCTTCAATGAGGTAAAAAGCAGTCTTTCATGTTAAATTTAATATTCATATTACAACAATAAAATATTTTATGAAAAGCATGAGCAGCAACACTAACATTTCCAATAAGCAAAATAAATATAGAATGTCTGTCTTCAAGCACAGGAGTCATATCAACTTTGCAGAAATGTAACTTAATTTTAAACTACAGTTTTATTAGGTTTATAAAGCTGTTTATAGGCTAAATAGTGAAGAATAATTGGCTGGATAATGTTAATTTACTGAGTAATATTCTGAAATATTGAAATATAACAAACAAAACATCGTTTTTATTGCATTTCTGATATCTCACAATTACGTTTTTTGAAAAAAAAACAAAACATTTTTGTCGTTCTAGATTATGAAATGCATGCTGACAAAGCGGATTCAATTTCTTAGTTATATTTATTTAGAATATGTTTATTAGCGGAATGATGGTTATATAAATGTTAATATAATTCGGGGTGTTTTAGTGAATCTTGTTAACAGCAAAATGGAAGCGACTTCACGAGACGAATGAGGAGCATATAGACGCTCATTAGTGGCTGTATTTAATTCAGGCAAGTTACCGGTGCGTCTTTATTGGAACAGGACATGACGGTTTATTTTAGCATTCGTGACTCCGACTTCACGAGACGAATGAGGAGCATGTAGACAACAGAGAGAATTAAATTCAGCGCTTTTATTTACAACATGTGCTTATTCATGGCTGTATATTATTTAATCCAGGCAAAGTTACGTCTTTATTGTGACAGGATTTGACGGATTATTTTGCGTGACTCTGTGAGTTCGTCTTTATTTCTTAGAGCCAAGCTGCATAAATTACATATCAGTCATTTATGTAACACATCTAATTTGTGCATTAATAGCTGTTATGTTAAATAAAGTTTACTAAATATAGCAAAGCAAGTAAGTATACTTTACCTGTGCACGCAGTTGTTGTTCCCCTCAGACGCCGTGCTGCAATGGCGATCATGCGCGTAATTCTCAAAACGCCCACAAGATGGCGCCGTTTATCAGTGAACCTGATATTACAAAACCGATAACCGATTATGGTAAAATGCTTAAATATCGGGAAAAATATCGGTAAAACGATATATCGGTCGATCTCTAATTTTGATGAACAAATATTTCCACAAAAAATCTTTTGAAAAAACAAAAACAGTAAAAAAAATGTTTTTAATTCATATTGAATAATGTGCGGAACAACCCTTTCACTTTATATTGAAACTCTTCATACTGATCTCCCAGTTTAACTACAAAACTAAACAGTGGGTTAGATGGAAAATGTTTTTAAAGGAATGTTTTTTTTTTTATAATTTTTTACTTTTTAAACAGGAATTAAGCAACATTAGACTAAACATAGCATAAATAAACAATTCTATTGAATTTACTGATTTACAGTTGTGTTTTCAAAACTCAGCCTCTTTGAAGCCTCAAAAAGTTTCCACTTAAAAAAACGACAAGCTTTTAGCAGCACAGCAGTAAAGATATTCGTAACAGTTTTGCCTCCTGCAGAACTAATCGTCGTCATTTAACAGGGAAACCGAAGAGAGACGGCCGTCGCCCACGCTGCTCACAGGGCCTAGTCTTCCGCAAGAAAAAATAGACCCGTCATATTAACACACTGCTGCAAGGCAGAGACACGTAAGGCTAAATACTTGGTTAAAAAGAAACTATTATCAAACCAATTAATTCTCAATTTATTATTAAAAATGTAGTATTAATTAAAATGCTATGTTTGTAATCCTATTCACAGTGAACTCCCTGCTCTCTCTCCATATCTCTCTCAATCTCTTCTCAAAATCATAATGTTTCACACGTAAAGTTATTAATCACATTGTTTGAATATTTAGGGTGCGTTCACACCTGACCTGCAAAGTTTAATTCACACAAACTAGAGTTTGCTTTCCCTTTTAGTTCGGCTCGTTTGAGCAGGTGAGAAAGCAACAATGGAGCTATAAATCGGACCAAAGGCGGACTAAAAAAAGCAGTTAGAGAACTGCTTGTGGAGGTGATCTCGATACTGTCCAAACAAATTGTCGAGTGGCTTGTTTGTGGTGAGAACATGATTGAATTCTGATTCAATCCAAAAACAAATGTAAATGGTAAAAACATGTTTTCTGAACTAATGCGGTTGCAAGTGCCATTTTTGTTGCCGTGTATCTGTTTACAAAGCAGCGTTTATCATGGTTGTTTGCGGTCAAACTTGGTGTAGTTTGTAATTCGAGCCTTATTTTTATGATCATCTTTATCCCAGTCTCCAGGTCATCTGTACTTCTGTGTCCCCATCATTTTAAACAATCTAAATGCAGTTGATGAAACACATACTATGACATGTGATGAATGAGTGGCCCGTATGATGTCACATGGCTGTTTTTTCAACTAGTGCAGATCTGAGAGATCAGTGTGGTGTGAATGAGGGCTAAATCTCCAGATGAATACAGACGATTCATCAGTTATTCCTCTTGATCCCGATCAAGGTCAACAAACTAGTTGTGTGTAAGCACCCTTAGCATTAGAATATGTTTTTTCCCTGCTCATATGTTTTATTCTCTATAAACAAAAGACAGCCCACTAAAGAAGGAATTAAATATTGTATCGTCATTAATAGACATTAGGGGTGTAACGGTACGCTAAAATCGTATTCGGTTCGGTACAGTGTCTTGGAGAGCTCGGTTCGGTTCATTTTCGGTATAAAACAATAAGAACTTACATATTCTTTATTTTGAAAAGCTGCCAATACACAATAGATTTCTTGCATAAAATAAATAAAAGTGACACTTTTGGGTGATATTTTAAATAAATTGCACTCTTTATAAAGAAAAACACTTTTTTTTAATAAAAAATGAAATACTGCAGCTAGTTAGGATAGATTACCTATCCACATTTTCTGAAGAGAGCATATATCTGGTTATAATATCTCCAACAGTAGAAAATGTTAGATGTGTTGCCTGCCCGATCTCCGCGGAACAATGTCGGCATACAACTTTAAATTTATCCACTCGTCTATCCCCGTTATGTATTTTGACAGAAAAGCCAAGGTGTTCTCAAACAGGAGACCGTAGTGAGGTGTCTTCAAGCGCTGGCTTCTCTTTCGCTGTGTCCATTTCTCACAGCTACTCGTTGCAGCGCTACTGTGTTTCACTCAATAGCGTCCGTGTGGAAACTCGCCTAGGAACATAGTTCCGCTGCGCTTAATATCGCGCTAATAATCCATTTATATAATTTAATAAAAATACCGAATACCGAAACGGTACGCAAGTGTACCGAACCGAACAGGCCGTACCGAAACGGTTCAATACATCCCCGTGAACCGTTACACCCCTAATAGACATTGTTGGTTTTCAAGATTCTGACTGATCTTCACTGTGATCCTTCTCTGCCGACAGGCCGGAGATCTTGAAACAAGAGATTAAAGTGTTCTTTGTCAAGTACAATGACCCCATATATGTCAAACTGGAGAAACTGGACATCATGATCCGCCTGGCGTCTCATGCCAACATTGCACAGGTATTTTGTCTTGGATCGTTATTGTATTAGAGGAGTTATTATGAGGGAATTCATTAAGCTGATATTGTTATTTACACCTTGCAAAAATACATGTGAATGATAGTAATACAAACTATACTAAAGCCTGATGTGCTTAGTTTATATTCAGTTTTGGAATAACTGTTTAAATGTTGACAAAAAACATTACAGCTAATGTTTTCATCTTTTTGTAATTTTCATCTCTGTGTCCAACTCAGTGGTGTATTGGACCTTGAGTTGGGCACATATGTTACGACCGAGGTTTGTTTAGTGTCAAAATGAATTAAAACATGGTGACACGACGTGCTCAGATTTCAGCAAAGCAACATTTATTGCGTTTATTACCTCGTAAAGGTTGGCAGGGTGAGATACTGATGCCCCTCTCTGTGTGAAAAAAGAGATAACTTTCGAATCTCATCATAATTTGTCAAAACTACAAGGTACCTTGGCATTTCTCAATATCATATTCACGTGGGCCTTGAAGCAGCAAATATGTCTAGGCTTCAAAAAGGTTATTAGCTTTGATATGTTTGGTTTTAAGCAATCCTTACAAGAGTTATGACGCAAGGTAATTCAAATAACAATCTGAGGAAATGGGTGGTTGTCTTTCAGTTTCATTTTACTGACCCCAAATTGGTGCCATCAGTGCCATCTAATGATGAAAAGGGATAACCCTTGGAAGTACAATAGCTGTGAGATGGCTATTGGTTTTTTCTGGCACAAAAGAAGCACAATGGAACAAAAAGTGCTTGGAATAGTGAACTAGTTTTAGGAGAGGTTTGCCTATATGTAATTTTCACATTGGTTTTGACCTTGACTTTGCTTTTTGTGGGGATTTTATTTTATCACAAAAACTGTTCTTGCTCAATTTATGAGATTTGCAAAAATGACAATTTTATACTCTTATAAAATTAAATAATTGTATTATGTGAGCAATTTTAATTTTTTTTTTGTGGAATTATAAATTACCGTAGTCAAAAATGCTCAAAAAGGCCCTGGAGTTCTAAGGGTTAGAAGACATGTAGGGGAGATATGAGTTCATATCTGAGTTTTATTGAAGAATGCATAAGCTCATTCAGCCCTGAACTGCCTGGGATAAATGTCATGTTTTATTTTGATAGTCATAAACAAGTTAAATTAAAACGTTAGGGTTAGGGTTTAAAGTTTTTTTTGAGGCCATCTCTTTTGGAGCTGCTGGCTCCTTTTACAGAAAATCAATTGAGGATGTGGATCTTTGTAGGTTCTGGCTGAGCTGAAGGAGTACGCCACTGAGGTGGATGTGGATTTTGTTCGGAAAGCTGTCCGAGCCATAGGCCGTTGTGCCATCAAAGTGGAGGTAAGTACCGCTTCGGTTACTAGGTTTAAGTATACTCTGTTTCCTTTTCTAATAATTTTAAGGCCTTTACACACCAATCCAAATTTTCGGTTAGATGTTTCGTGCTAGAACTCGCCTCAAATCGAAACCATAGGCACCATCTGACCAAACGAATGTCAACAAAAAAGAGTTTTGGATTGCCCTATCAGATTGGCTTTTCACAAGGAGAACAACCAATGAAATAGGCTTGGACAATTACACATATGCAATCGAAATCAATGTTCAGAACCTATAATCGTTAACCACTTAATAAATATTTTCATTGAATTATTTTTACATCCCACATTTTCATACCGAGAAGGAGAACGACGACAGATGGAGAAGCAATCAAAACACTTTAAAAAAGTTGAGCGGTTTATGCTGGTGGTGGCTGATCACAAGGAGCGGTTTGAAAAACGGCTAAAAGATTACAAAAATTTGATGAAAAGAATGGTGGTTTGAACCACTGCATCGATATTTCCTTGACGCAGCTCAATTTGGATCGGTGTGTAGAGGACTTTAGGATCCAATTCCTTGTCTGTAAAGCATTTCTTAATTTAATATATTGTGCTAAAGCTTGACGGATATAATAAGTGTCATATTTGTCTCTGAATAATGTGTTTTATGTGCAGCAATCTGCTGAGCGCTGTGTCAGCACCCTGTTGGACCTCATCCAGACGAAGGTTAATTATGTCGTGCAGGAGGCCATTGTGGTTATCAGGGACATCTTCCGCAAATACCCCAACAAGTCAGTCCAGATCTCTTACACACTTTATCGATTAAAGTGCTTATGTGTCCTTTTTTTAACCTTGTACCTTTCATTTAATTCTACGTTTTCACATCAGGTTTGGTTGTATCGATGAAAAAGCAAAGAATTTTACTGAGTGGATCATCATGAACACTTGTCCACTGTGGCCGAGGAGATGTTTTGCATAATCAAATATGAACAACAGCAAGTGTGGGGTGAAAACAGCAGTGCTTTCCATGAAAAGAGATTTATTTTATTGCAACACAACACTGTTTAGTTGCTGATGCAAGTGCTGTGAGGAAGTGCTCTTCCAGGTGCTTTGTTGCTGTTATAATCCCATTTTGAAGCTGTGGATCCGTGCAGCTTTCTAGGATTTCCTGTTAAAGGAGAAATTAGGACTTCTTGTCATGCCAGCTCTCATTCTCTTTAATGGCATCTCCTAATGAGCTGATATCTACAACGCCACCTTGCTGGCAACCCTATTTGTTCCATCATATTTTGCCTTGTTTGCAAAATGAAGGTAACTTATACAGGTCCTTCTCAAAAACTTAGCTTGTTTGATAATAGTGTCAATGATGGCCTTCTGTACACAGTCAGGTCAGCAGTCTTACCCATGATTGCTGTTATGAGTTTTTAAAAGCCTCAGGAATCTTTTGCAGGTGTTTAGAGTTAATTAGTTGATTCAGATGATGAGGTTAGGAGCTTGTTTAGAGAACCTTTTAATGATTTGCTATTTTTTTTTTCATGAGCTGTTTACCAAAGCCATCAATATGTAACCAATAAAATGCTTGAACGACTTCAGTTGTGTGTAAATGAATCTGAAATATATGAAAGTCTAATGTTTATCAGTACATTACAGAAAATAATGAACTTTATCACAGAATGCAATTTTTTTGAGAAGGACCTGTAGCTCTGTTCTTTCACCATTGCAGCTGAGCTTCTCCTGAATAGCGTTTAAGAAGTAAGATCTTTTTGTTGCCGGTGAAAATAGTTCCTACCATGTTGCCTCTGTTGTCTGCACAGGTACGAGAGCATCATTGCCACTCTGTGTGAGAACCTGGACTCTCTGGATGAGCCTGACGCTCGAGGAGCCATGATCTGGATTGTAGGGGAATACGCCGAGCGTATCGACAATGCTGACGAGCTCCTTGAGAGTTTCCTAGAGGGATTCCATGATGAAAGCACTCAGGTTTAACTTTGAATAACTTGTCTACTTTCGTTTTAAGTTATCTGTACATTTTGTGCTGTGATGCCGATTGAACCTCTTCTGTGTTGTTTCTTTCAGGTTCAGTTGACTCTGCTGACGGCTATAGTGAAACTGTTCCTGAAGAAGCCCTCTGAGACGCAGGAGCTGGTTCAACAAGTGCTCAGCCTGGCCACGCAGGTGAGATCTGCTTGAGGATCACAAGCGTCCAGTTCAGGATCAGTGCTGATTGCATGTCTGTTTCTGCCCTGGGCCTTTGCATTTTTTTAATTATTTATTTATTTTTTTTATGAAAGTTTGAAAAAGCCCCAGTTTGTATTCAGAGCAAAACGCATAAATCGATTTGGACCAATCCACAATGCACGATCACATGACTGTCAATGGTGGCACCTGGTTTTCACCTTTTTAGCCATATGCAATTAATAATCCCTGATTGTGGGGAGGAAACAAAGACCATCTGTCTCTTTAGGAACATGTTCTTGTTATGGTAATAAAATTCCTTCTCTATTGATAATAAACGCTGGAAACTGTTTGAGAGGGAAACACAGCAAATGCGGCTATTTATTGTAAAGATTTTAAGCAGTATCAACGTATTCTTACACACGTGGTATTAGCGTGTTCCAAACGAGCCGAGCACAGAGACCTGACAGAGAACATGATTCGTTCTCACCTCAAGTTATATCCCACTCCTCCATGGGCGGTTCTAAAGCATGACGTGTGCTTTAGTTCTCTCCTCCTTCTAAACAATAAGCCCATTTAACATTACCCTAAACTAATAAAACACTAAAATGTAATAAGTATATAAATCTAAATATAATGATAATAAAAAGAAGAATACTAAGAAGATTTAAGAGCTAAAGATCTAAAGTTAAAGAAATTCTATGTCTCTAAATGACCACTAGATGGTAGTAGAACACAACTTATAAGACACTATTGTTTAACATTTAAAAAATCCAAAGAGGATTTACATTCTCCAAAGAGAAAAGCTTTTACCAACTGCATTCTCTACTGTCTAAAAGCACTAGACGATTAATCTTGGGTGAATTGCAGAGCATTATTGTTGCACAACAAAATATGAGATGAAAGTAGGCATGTCACGATACTTGGCTTTATATTGAATTGTACGATACATCATCTTTGGTTGAATACGCACTTGTGAACGATGGTTTTTCGGTTCCTCATTTGAGTTACTTCCTAAATGTCACCATATTGATGCAAAAAATGTATGGTATAAAGGGTCATGAGTTTATGCATTGTTGCAAAATTAAAATTGTCTAATTGACAAAAGTTTTATATACAAATCTGCATCATTAGAAACTGTATTATCTATTAGTTACAACTAATATAAAAATATACAATTAAATTTCTAAAAATATTTGAATGTGAAATCTTTCTTGGTGAAGAAAATGGTCTTCTCTCAATTTAACATCTAACAATGTATAGCGTTTGGAACCAGCTCTTTTGATGTTCCGTGCAAAGATGGGAGCTATTGTGCAGCAAATTCCCACACAACTTTCTCTCCACAAGTGCACCAACTAAAGTTTGATTGTCCTCATTGTTTTATTGTCTCTCTGCACGAGAGCATCTCAGCTTTCACAGGTTATCTGTTTAATCAATAAATCAAGATATTTGCTTGATATTTCTTCACCCAGTGCAATACCGTGAAGTTGCACAGGCAACCTATATGCTGCGATTCTTCTGGGTGTTCTTGCACCCTGAAAGTTTTAAAAATGCAGTACATTTCACAACACTACAATAAGGCTTTACAAGCATTAAATCTGTGATTCAAAGGTCTGATTATATTGCTAAAAAAAGCTCCCATCTACCATCTCTGTCCCTCACTGAGCTGTCACTCTCATGTACTTCAAACTTCAGAGCCGTGCAACACAGCTTTACTTCATTTGTTAGTTTTTGAGAGTTTAAGCATCTTCTAAATCCATCTTTTAGTGCTCTTCTGTTTCATAAGGGATTTTCACAATCATTAAATCATTAACACTGGATTATCCCTAACCTGGATAAATGGAATCCTGGGGATCTCACTGCTTGGTGTTCAGTAGCAGACGTTTGACACTGCACATTCCTAAACCCGGGGTTCATGTTGCAGAGACTGTACCTGATTGGATGTACAGCAGGCAAACCTCCACTTCCAATTACCAGTTTTAAAAAGATTTCACAGCGTAGGTCATCGACTGTTTTAAGTCTCATGAGACGCACAAAACAAAGACTAAAGAAGAAGAAGAAAAAACTAAATAAACAAAGTATGTGAACATTACAGTTTCTCTGGTTTCAAGGGACTAGGGTTTAGGTGTAGAGTAGCGTCATTGTTTGCTCACATCCTCATCTCAGTAACTGCATGTCCGGTGGCATTTCATGTGTTCTAGAATGACACAAACTACATTTATGCATGTAGTAAACGTTACAAAAGCAAATACTTTTCTACAAGGTGCTATTTTCTCTTTGTGACTTGAACAAGGTTACCCTTGTTGATATCTGATTGGCTGGGTGTTGCCAAGGGTTTAGCAACAACAAACACACACAATGCAACAAACTTTTGACACCTCATCTGTGGTACTAACCCCAGGGTTTTAGCACCCAGTTCTGAAATGGTGCTAGCACCACTTTTGAATTACCGGTGTGAAGTGAGTTTTTAGAATGGCGATTGGGAAAAGCCCTTGGGAGTGATGAACTAATCCTGAAATATTCTTCTTTGTTGCGTTGTTCAGCAGGGACATGCATGATCTGTGCTTTTCAACCAAACAGAATTCAAAATCAAGAATATCCTTTGAGAATAAAGGGTTGCCAGAGATTACCCAAAATTAACTAAATATATAGACCAGCAGAGTTGGCAAAGACTCAAATCGATACAACTACATGAGAAATAAATGATTTCTTTAATATTTAAAGTAAATTGAGAGCTACTTTTAAGAGTGTTATTTAAGAGTAGGGTGATGTATAAGGTCCATCTGGTATGATTCTTCTAGTTCACATGTGATTCGATTTTAAATGCCATTCTCTATGGAGCTAAAAAAAGCCAAAATTTTCCAAACTGGTCTTTTTTTTTTTCTTTCTTCAGGACTCTGATAACCCTGATTTGCGTGATCGTGGCTACATCTATTGGCGTCTCCTTTCCACTGACCCTGTGACCGCTAAAGAGGTGGTGCTGTCAGAAAAACCTCTGATTTCTGAGGAGACAGACCTGATCGAACCCACTCTGCTGGATGAGCTTATCTGCCACATCGGCTCGCTGGCATCTGTCTACCACAAACCCCCCAATGCCTTTGTGGAAGGAAGCCATGGCATTCATCGTAAACATCTTCCCATCCAGCATGGCAGGTGCTGAGCAGAAGTTGTCATTTCTTCACTTTTAAGATGATCTGAACCAGAAAATAAATCTGGTATTAGGGCAGTGTATTGGAAAAAATCTGGTAATACAATATGAATCACGATTCACATGCCACAATATGATATATCCTGATATATTCTGGTGCTGTAAAAGAGATGATATATCACAATATTTAAAAGTATGACTATGAAAACCCTTTCAAGATAAAATGATATAAAGTAAACTTAAGTTGTAATTAATAGTCAGAACAGGAAGCATTTCATCTCGCGTACATGGTGTTTTTTTACCCATGCAAGTCCAAGTCGTTTTTTAAAATAAAATGAATTCTAAATAAGTTAGCACCATTAAAAAAACATTTTAATATATAATGTAAATGATAATATTTTAAGTATAATGTAAATGGGCCTTTTTCAATACTTCTTTGAGCTTATATGCATTTAATAATTGATCCAACCGATTTAAGAAATTCCCCCATGTTGGCTGTATTATTTAGTCACAACATTTTATTATTGAAGTCCTCAAAGGCTTTGCAGAGTAAACTTATAATATTTTGTCCTGTTGTAGTACACGGGACGAGGTTTGATCTAGAAGGACTAATGTGTCCAGGCGTGCTACGAAAGCTCTTCTCCACAGCACTAAAGTTTGGCTTGTACTCTCTGAGAAGCATTTGGCATTCCCTCCGTGCGTCATAGATGCTAGTCGGTCATAATAGTTTCTATTATGTGGTCTCTTCCTCATTCACTATTGGTTTCAGTAAACAACAATGGCGACTGACACTGAGTGTGCTGTGTTGGACATTGATGTGGAAAAACAATTTTTGTCTCTCAAACTTCAAATAGGAAAGAAGACGTTTGTTATATTTATTGTTCTTCCTCTTGTTAAAGGAGGAGATGAATGGACGCTACTCCCATGAAACACTAAACTGGCCAATCGCAGAGCCTACACCCATCTATGTGTGTGAAGTTACCATTTTAGGTGGTGCACGTCAAGCTACGCAGGAGGGTTTTATTGCTTTCGCCCATCACCTACAAACGATGTGAAAAGGCTTGGTGGTGAAGCATAATCACACCTTAAGCAAAAACGTGTCATGGTAGAAATGTAATGAGAATGGCTTGTTCGGGAGACAACTGAACCCAAAGCTAGCTAGCTGCTTCTCGTTGCCTGTGCGACGTGTGCGCGGAGGTTGGGTCCAATTAGTCCAAATTATTTAATTTTGGTCCAATAAACTTTGCAAACGATGTGTCGTATGCAGTGCTGTCTGCATTATTATAAAAACTAAAATGACTTCAAAATGAATTCCATCTTTATAGATCCCTAGAGAGGGATCGAATAGGACACTCGATCATATTGGTTCAGACTGGTGATCACATTAGTGATGAGTCGTTCTTGAACGATTCTTTCATTTTGAACGAATCTTTGATGTGACTTGTAATGAATGAATTGTCAGAGAGAGATTGGTTTAGTTGCGTATGTGCAACATCTTTATGGTTTTTCATGTTTATCCTGTTGATCATTAATGACAAAGAACAAAGGACTTGGAAGGACTCAAAAAAAAGTTTCCTGCTTGTTCTGCAATGGTTAACAATATGGAGCGGTCATGTGACAAAAGTGTGAAAGTACTTAAGAAAATAACTAACGTTAATCAAATTGATTGTCATTAAATTGTGATAATATTATGGGAGGCCAAAGGGTCATAAACGGAAAAGCTGGTCGAATTAATAACCAAAAACAACTTTTTTTTGACGACTACACCATTTTTGTGTAGAAATTGAACGAAATTGAAATTCAGTTAATTAAACAGTCCTACCTTGATCAAATCTCCTATAGAAACAGTTGTCTTTTCCACCAAAACATTGGCTCGTCTGACTCGTCTACTGTTCTCTTATTATCTCTCTCTTGCAGCATTGACACCGGTGAGAGTCCAGTCAGTGCCGGACCAACTGCCTCTATAGACCAGCCCCAGGTCATCCCATCCCAGGGTGACCTCCTTGGAGACCTACTCAATCTGGACCTCGGCCCCCCTGTCAACGTACCCCAGGTGTCTTCCATGCAGATAGCTGCTGTGGATCTTCTTGGAGGGGGTCTCGACAGTCTGGTGCGTCTGATTCTTATATTTATTAGACTTTATTTAAATTCCTTATAATAATCAGAGCAATATGTCCTTTTAAAGTGCGTGCGTATTAGGGGTTTAACGGTACGCTAAAATCGTATTCGGTTCGGTACAAAACAATAAGAACTTACAAAATCTTTATTTTGAAAAGCTGCCAATACACAATAAAATTCTTGCATAAAATAAATAAAAGTGACACATTTGGGTGATATTTTACATGAATTGCACTCTTTATAAAGAAATACACATTTTTTGAATAAAAAAATGAAATACTGCAACTAGTTAGGACCTGAAAACTTTTAACACTAGCAGAGAAATGAGTAGAAAATGTTAAATGTGTTGCCTGCCCGATCTCCGTGGAACAATGTCGGCATACAACTTTAAATTTATCCACTCGTCTATCCCCGTTATGTATTTTAACAGAGAAGCCAAAGTGTTCCCAAACAGGAGACCGTAGTGAGGTGAGAGGGTCTTCAAGCTCTGGCTTCTCTTTCGCTATGCTATTACTCGTGCAGCTCTACTGTGTCACTCAATAGCGTCCGTGCGGAAACTCGCCTAGGAACATTGTTCCACTGCGCTTAATATCGCGGTAATAATAAATTTATATAATTTAATTTAAAACAAATATACCGAAACGGTACGCAAGTGTACCGAACCGAACAGGCCGCACCGAAACGGTTTAATACATACCGTGAACCATTACACCCCTAGTGCGTATATATATATATATATATATATATATATATATATATATATATATATATATATATATATAAAACTATTTCTTTTAACAATTGGAACAAAATACTGAAAATTCAGAAAAACAGAGGATTCCTAGCGTCCAGTTATCTTGATATAGGGTTTTTACACCAGAAATACAATTTTTTAAAAGAGAATGCCATTAAAATGAGGGATTTTCTGCTCATCTCTCACACGATTGGCCAGTGAGGAGATGTAACTTGATCTTTCACTGCAGAAGAGCTCTACTTTCATTGGCCAAGATTTGCATAAACATGAAGGTCTCTACTTCAACCGCTCTCTGGTGATGAGAGCTCTGCGCGAATGGAGGAACGTTAAACCAAAGCCTAAATAATGTAGATTCTAAGTATTCCGTACATTTGCAATGTTTTTTTCAAGTATTGGGTTGATAAATGCACAGATAAACTCAACTGAATCGCCTCTGAAGGAAACGGATGTGTCTGACGGATAAAGGATAAAAAACTAAATATTTTACTCTTCAAAAAGAAAAGAAAATTTTTTTGGTGCATAATGAGTCTATGTTGCATTTATACAGCTGATATTAGTGGATGCATGAGGAAAAATTACATTGTTTACATATGCACTTTCACTTGCTGGTACGGAGCGTCTCCTGATGATCCTTAGTCATCTTTGGAAGTAGATTACAGCGCGACAGTCCCATACCATCATCTCAATCAGATGTTGTCATGGATGTGCAAACACATCTGGAATCCTTTGCAGGAATAACCCTGAATGTGTTTATGAAGATTTTATTGATACTAGAAAAACACAATAAACAAAATAATTGCTTTACTTTAATCAGGGACACAGCTTGCCAGGCAATATATTGTAGACCTGGGTGTTTTTTGCTTAAGCATTTTTTAGTCAGAAACACATTTTGTGTTATTTTTGTCTTTCTTAACGTTATGCTTAATGTACATATCCAATATTGAGCTCAGGTGTGTAATTCTTCATCTATGCATGAATCAATCAGGTTGTGCAGCTGTTGCCCTGGTCACAATTAATGAGTTTTCATTGAGCTGCTTCTCAGACTTGAGTGGTCACCGTTGCAGCCACTTCTCTCAGCAAGACGTTATTGCTGCAGTATATTTTATATCTGTGATAGAAGCACATTTGTTGCCATGGTTACCATTTCTGACAAGCCAGATAATGCTGAACAACAAAGTGAAGGAAGACAGAATCAGCTAGCAGTGAGGTCAGCACTGCTGCAGCATCACAGTGATCGTCTTACTATCAGATGCACGTCACTGCTGAAATGTGCTTCATGATGCAGTTCTAAACATGGAATAATTAAGGGATGGTCAAAGGCCAGGTGTGCTTTTTAACCACTAATGCAAAGTGATGCATGGAAAATAAAAGGATCATTGTAAATCTGAGCTGGAGGCTTGTTCTGTTGTGTGTCTCCAGCCTAAACCTTGAGGGTTTTGCATTTAAAAAACAACCAAATTGCTAAACTAACCCATTAATCCTAGTTCAGCAAATATATAAATGCTTAATTTGGCTCTTTGAGTCCTTAAGTGTAGTCGTTTTACTATGGTTACCAGTGAATAAGCTGAATCTAAACAATTATACAATATTGTTAATTATCTGCCAGCTACCAGAATGCTGTTATCACACAAACCATGGCATAACAAAATGGAATATTAAAATGTAATTCTGTATTTAAATGTAATTTTCAACACATGCAAAATTTGCAGCAAAATAAAAAATGTGATCATAATTGTAATGTTTATTGGAAAAGCTTCAAATTCTGAATGGTGTTTTTTCCACATTTGAAAAGCCCATAAGCAATGAAAAAAAAATGATCAGTGGTACCTCGAGATAAGAAATTAATCCGTTCCAGGGTGATGTTCTTATCTCGAACACTTCGTATGTCGAAGCAGGTTTTACATGTAAAACGCCTAATCCATGCAACAGCTCTCAGAATCAACAGTATAAGTAGATGAAAAATCAAGTAACGTTTCTATAATCCTTAAATCTACACATTGTTAATGTAATAAATGATAATAAAACAGAAAAAACACACGCAAAATACGTAATATGTACACAAATATGAAACCTTACCTTGAGTGAAGCGGTGTGTCGGATGAGGTGAAATAGTTGGCGGAAGACATTACAGCACCACGTATGAAAGTTAACTTTCTCTAGATATTTCACGAATTACTGACACCAACACGGTTTCAAGCAAAGCATCGAGAATACCGAACATGTGAGTAGGGATGGAGAAAGCGCGTCTGAGAACATGTCACTGGGTTTGTGCAAACCAAAGAAAAGATTAATAAAACATTATAAACAAGCAAAAAACAGAATGTTTGGTCTCATATTTTATGTCTACAAAAACATACTTCCAAAATTTAGCTGAAGGAAAACAAACATCAAGACAAATAAAACAAAAAGATTTGAAAAAACGACTTGCAAGAATAGATTTCACATCTAGTGACAATATCAGACAAGTATGATTTACCCGTATAGAAGAATCACTGAACCAATACAGATTCAGCTGCACTGTACATTGTTTTAAACATGAGTAATCGAACATGTTGACAGAAGTGTGCATTAAATATTGCGTAAAACTTTGATTAATCTATAACTTTAGCCAAATACATTATAAAACCATTAGTTGGCTTTGTTTTGGTTTTGTTGTGCTCATCCTTTTTGTCATACAAGACACTGTACAGACACAAAACTGATTAATCGTTCCGCCATGTAGAATGCTTGCAAGTTGCTGTAGCCTAGCAACAAGCTGCACTGTGATTGGTCAGATGCCTGTGACAGCTTGGAAAATATTTTCTCCTTTTCACACAAAATTACGTTGTTTTTGCGTAATGATGTCTGGAATACTGTCAGACGGAATCGTTAGTTGAATCATTGAATAACTGCACTATTTATGGGAAGAATATAGAGCGGAAGAGTTATTGAAAAGAATCTTAATGGATTTGCCTCATTCTGTCAGTATCCTCCTCACCCCTAACACCCTGTATTATGGTCATGCAGCATATGTGAGCTGTGCAGGTGTCTCTCCTCAGCCTACTATACAAGTTTGAGCACTGATTGTACCCATAACAAACCCAGCTGGACGCATGCTCTGACTGCTATGCGAAGATTACCCGTACATGGCTGTCTGGAAGATTGCCTGTGGACTAGAGATATCACTGAGACATTTTTGGGGTCTTGGATTTGCTGTCCAGTGATTAAATTGAACATTGAGGAGGAAAATGCTGAAGAGGCGGCCAAGCTGCTGCTCAGGCCAAGATAAGATGTCAAATGGTGTGATGGAATCATGAGAAACTTGAGATCTTAGCAAAGAAGGAAGTATATCCTTTCGTTGATGTGGCTCATGCTGCAGGTGGTGGCATCACTGCGTACTTTTATAGCAGGAAATGAAAGTGGATGTATCGCTGATTTAGTTTTTTATTTTTTTTTACTCTTAAAAATGGACAAAGCTGGGAAAAGCTTTATTGTATCTACACTTTAGCTGTTTTTGAATTTTTAAAAATCCAGCCACATTGTATGATTTTAAATAATTGATTGCCACTTCACTCTATTTACCAAACTAATAGTGTTTGGACAGGGTTTTAAAAATCTAAGATCTAAAAACACAATATTTAGGCCTTAAATTTTAATTTGCAGTTAGGTCTTAACCTTAACCGGTCTTAACCAAGTTTTCATAGGTCTTAATTTTCTGACACTTCAGGTCGAGTGTGCATTTTGCTGCACGCACGCACCACTTTCACATTTGGTTGTTTAATAAAGTTTGGGTGCCAGATCTACCAAAAGTAAAGTACTTTTTTCCATTACAAATATATTTATTCCCATTACAATAGTTTTATGTTAGTTTTGAAGTAACATGTCCAAAAATGTAATCGCTCAAAAATCTATAGTTTTACATGAAAAATGCGCTATTTTTAGCCAGATAACAGTAACTGTTTACAATGGAGTCGCTCATGAGATGTACCTCTTTATAAAATGTTATTTTAAAAGTTGCAAATTTAAGAAATGCCTTGTTTCGTGTTAGAGTTCATGTCATAAGTGCATATATAAGTAAAGACGATTCGCAATACAGCCTCCTTCATTCATTTATTCATATTCCGACCCGCTTATTCCCTTTGGGGTTCACGGTGGTCTGCCAGTGCCTCTCTCCAGCGCACATTGGGCGATAGGCAGGGGTACACCCTGGACATGTCGCCAGTCCTTTGCAGGCAATATAGCCTCGAGTTTGTTTCAAAGATTTACAAAAGATCACGAGTTATACATTTACTGATACTTCTGAATCATTTTGTTGCTTATCTTTGTGTTTCTCAAGTTCTTTAATAGACCTTTAGATGGGTCTTCATTTTGATTCTTTATGGTCTTACAAAGGTCTTAAAAGTTGTTAAAATTTACATTGTATAACCTGCAGAAACGCTATAATAGAGTTCTAGCTCTCACCAGTTTGACTTTGCACCTGTTTGATTCTCACTTAAAATGTATTCCTCTCCACTGTGGGAAAGACCAAAGAGCTCTCTGTGGATCTCAGAGACAACTACAGCCCTGCCCCTGTCCGTAATGTGCTACAGAACACAACACAAGCGTCTTGTTGAAGGAACAAACTATTGCCACAATTATGGGAAAATAGAATAAATTTGAAAATGGACGATCTCAACTCATGGAGCATCAATGGCCCTGATAAATTGGGAGTTATTGACTGGGATTACATTGGAACACCTGCTTAATGACCTGTAGAGAACTAGGCTACAGTCTCAACCTCACAAGATTCCACTGTCCAAGCTAGCTCGTCCAAGCTTCATGCCAGTCTGGAGTTTTCCAATCTGTATGATTCGAAGAGGGCAGTGGAGGTTTTGTCCAAAATAGAAGTTTGATCGGAACTCCATTCCTTTATATTTGAAGAAAGGTGGAGTACAATCCCGAGAACATCATCCCAGATGTGAAACATGTAGGTGAGTCCTCATGCTTTGGGGTAGCTTTCTACAAAAGGCACAAGACAATCTTCATCGGTCCTCCATTGTACTAAAGGGAGAATGGTTGGATGTCAACATTTACCACAACAACTTCCTTCCCTCATTCAAAGCGTTGAAGATCCCAAAACAAAGCCAGTGGTATTAGGAAGTCTCTTTACATGAGTGGTTTAGCTGGTCTTGAAATCTTAACCCTTGAGAAACTCGAGTGTTTCACCTGAAATAAAGACCTGTACGGAGACGTGAGCACACATTCCCTGGAGTTTGTGTAAACCTGTTCGAGATACTGGAAGAGTTCTGTTTTATCTTATTTGACAACATTAATTTTGTCAAGTTAAGGAGTAGCTAATATACAATTTGGAAATCTTTGCTTTTTGTCAGTGGGAAAAAATTAAAATTCATCAGTGCATAAAAAAATCTATTTTCCACGCTGTATTTTTAGCTCTGGTCAGCTTAACCTTGTAGCAATCTGTTTTATTCAGTTCAGCACTTGCACTCCTGCTGACTACATGGGCCACTGAAATAATACAATGGAGAGTTAATCATCTCTCTGGGACTGCATTGGGTGCTTAGATCAGAATATTGTAACAAATGAAAGAGTGCACCTAGCCGTAGCACTGTTCAAGGTCAGGAAAGTGTTGTGGAGTGACAAACTGCAAACTCTGTACCTGGAGGGATACGCTTTTTAAAGTTAATTCAGATTGATCGACATTTTAAAGGTCTCTGTCCCAATGTGATGAATTGTCTTTGAGTTTGATTCTGAGTCTGGGTTCCATTTCCACTTAGATGTCTTTTTTTTTTTACTGATCAGAGTTCATCCTGCAGTCTATGTATCATGGAACATCAAGCTCTACAAATTACAGGGCGTCTGAATGTTTGGATAAAAAGTATATTAAACTGCAGCACTGTAATCATCATAGAATCTTTACTCTGTTTCCCTTACAAATTGTCAATTCACTCGCTTCCTTTCAATCGGCAAGAATTCCATCTCCCTTGTTTTTTTTAGGTACATCTAACTATCTGAGATTCAGAGCCAATTTAAATTTATGGAATTATGGTTTGTGGCTCCATGTATGTAGTCCTTTCAGAGAGACCAAAGCTCTCACTGTTCTCAAGGCAGTTGGGATAAGGGAGACTATGGAAACAGTTTGTATCATACTAAATGTGAATAAATGAAATCCTGACCAAATTTCAGCTGTTTGGAAACAACTTGCACACGTTTTTGCCACAAGCTACCCTGTCCACATGTACCTGGTTATTTGGAAAACGGGTTCTGATGGTTATTCTGTTCATCCACACATAAATGCAGCATAATTTTTATGCAACAGTGCAATATTTAGAACGATGGCCAAGGTGCTTTGTTTTTTAAAACATTGTAAGCTTTGTTTACATGTGGATAGAGAAATGGCTTTTTCAGAGTTTTGGAGGTGGAGTTTATTATTTTTTTCACGCTCTGGGCATACCATCACTCCTTTGTTTATAAAGACTAGACTAGTGTCGGATGAAACGAGAACTTACATGAAGGATGTCTGGATTACATGCATCGTTGTTTCCGCCAGCTCAAAGCTGAATACCCATTTTAAAAATGGCACTTTATTGTCGTTATGTGGTTATAAAACCACGTGGACATGGCCTAAGTTTTTTAAAGAAGATTTCTGTCTGAAGAAAATTTCTGCCTGTGAAACCAAACATGTCATTCCACAGTCAACCATTGTGATGGGAAGATTGTGCTTTGGTAATGCACTACTTCAACGGAATTATGGCAATAGTCTTAGTTGAGAACGAATCATGTTATCTCAACCTGATAATGATGTTTAAGCAAGACAATAACTCATGGCAAAACAAAAAAAGGTAAAAAAAAAAAATTAGTGGGACAAGAAGTACATTAAAGTCCCAGAGTTGACTCAAGACCTAAATACCATAGACAATCTTGGGAGGGAGCTGAAGGTTTAATAGTCTTGTTTTTTGAATGGATCAAATACTTTTCTAACTCAAATAAATGCGAAAAAAATATTCTCTCAATAGTTTTTCAACTCACATATGTTTAAAATCAACATGAGGTCAAATTATTATTTCCTTCAATGTTCAGCCCAAATAGAGTACATTGGTTCAATGGTGATGTTACCTCTTGTATAAACCTGCTAAAGAATTTTTTTTTAACCTTTCAGAAAGGATCTCTGGGATAATGTATTTGGTGCTTTGATTCCTACCAACATTTTTCCTAAACTTGATGATTTCTTCTTAACAGAATTGCTGCTTGCAGCCAATGAGCACCAGCTTCAATGCAAGCTATTGTGATATTCCTTCAAATAATGAGCTCTTTCTCATGAATCTCTGTCTTGATCTTGCATCTCCTGATCTCACTGATGATGTCCTGTGGTTTATTTTGAATCTCACTTGCCCTATTTTAAAGTTGATTGTGTAGATGATAAATCACTGACGTCTCTCTCTCTCTGTTTTTCTCATGTTGTTCATGGGCCTGCAAATGGGTCTTATGTTGTATGTTGTAGCTCGGGGGAGATCTGGGAGGAGGTGTTGGGGGCAGTCCTGCCGTAAGTCTGCTCCTCTGTCTCCGCTCGCATATGTCTGCTCTCAGCATGCTCTACATGGTTAATGATGCTTTCTAAAGTGTGTTCCTCTTGCTCTATGTTCTGCTTTATTTCTGTCTTGCATGCCTAAAACGTTTTGTTCTTAGTTTTTCCTAGTAAATAAACCAGATTTTTGAGGCTTTATAAAATCTATTTTAAAAAATGGATAAATAGCGACGCAAAGTTTTGTGAATGTTTGAATTCTACAGTTTTGGAGTTGGGCACATTTTTCCTAAGTGCTATAAATATGTGAATGAATTGATTTTTTTAAGTTTCATTTGCATGCTAACAGCTTGTTATGAGCACAGTAGGGACATGCTTGAAGCGTTACATCTTATTAGAACTTATTAGTCTGCAATCAGAGTTTGTAAATTCAATATTTGTTAGTTAAAGAGCCCATATAAAAAGTTGAAAAGTTTTGAAGTCTCCAACAACAGGTTGAAACGCATCCAAGGTCAACACTAATGAATCATTTTATGAATCGTTCGTATGAAACTCATGGCGCAAATTGTTTAACAACAAATAAGAAGCCGGGTGAGTGCAGAGAAAGACCAGGTGCACACTAATACGTAAACAAACCCCCTGGAAGATGTCCCGCAACTGTAGGTCCAGGGCTCATTGGAGCAGGATTCAGTGGTAAATATCCAGTTACTTTAATGTTTTGCCACTTCGACAATTTTAGGAAGTGTGACTATATTTTTCTAGAATGTATGTGTGTGCACGATATCAATAGCTTGGCACTGAGAGCAGGAGGGGCTTTTTTTAAAAAAAAAAACATGACTGGATGACGTGTTGATGGTAGGAGGTGCGTAGTTGTTAGAGCTAAATTTGGTTTGAATAAAGAACTTTGAAATGGGGCGGCAATAATGGACTTACCAACAGAGTCAGGGCTCGTTGGATGGGAATGCTGCTTTTTTCTTTTAGCAAATGTTTATGTGATATTTCAGTTTTGAGCACACATTTAACCCACATCTTTGGATGGAAACAAGGCTATTGCTTCTCTTTACAGCTAAATCTCCTAACCCTGCATTCTCATGCAGTAGGGGTCATTGCCATAAATATTGTTGAGCTCGTAAATTGCTTCTTAAAGGTGTTCAACACTGATGAGATTCTAAAGATACAAAGTTGTGGTCTGACCAATGAACCAGCAGACAAAAATGTGACTCTTCAAATGATTTATTTGTAACTGATCAGTCACTGAAGTCATCTTTGCCCAAATTAACCAATCGTCAACGCTCAAGAGCTTGCGATGAAAGCAACACGGTTGATGGTCTTTCCCAAGGTTTATGGAAGATGATGTGTTTAAAAGCTCCATGTCATCTTGCTATTTTGCGGAGGAATCCTCCCTCAGAGAGAACTTGGTTTGATTAATTTATCAGTGGGTTTCAAATCACTTCATTCATACTTTCAACATCTATTGCGTCTGCACACTGTATAAAAGTTAATGTGGAACTGGTAAAACCCCTTTCGAGGCTCCGGTAGGCCACAATGACTTTGAGCTTAGTGTTTTTGTGTTATCAGTTGGGCAAAATGAGAATTGTGTGGATTTCTTGTCTGTTTTTCGCATTATAGACAATCTCAGTTCATCATTAGCTTTTAACGTTAGGCCATGGTCTAATTCTTCTGAAGTGAATAGTTTTTGCTTTCCCCAAATCTTGCTTTCTATCCAGCCTCTCTTTCCCTACAGAGTTTGGTTTTCCATCAGATCTTATTTTACAATAAAACGATTGAAGGTTTTTAGTGGTGCTTGATTCCTTGTAGTCTCTGTAAACAAAATACTCTTCATTTTCTCGTTCTTCACTGCTGGCCTTCTCCTGCATGTTGTCTGCACGTGGCTTCTATTTAAATGTTCACCTGAAAGCTTCTCTGTGAAGATTTGACTTGACTCACTCCACTTTCTTTCAAGCAGGTGGGCCAAAACTTCATTCCCTCATCGGTGCCCAACACCTTTGCACCATCTCCGACTCCCGCAGCTCTCAGCAGTGGACTCAACGACCTGTTTGAGCTGTCCACAGGGATGTCCACTGCTACAGGAGGATTTGTGGCTACTAAGTCTGTGAGTCGACCTTACTTTTATTTATTTATGGGCCTTAATTTTTATTTATTTATTTGCCTTCAATGGAACAGACAGGACTGTTAGAGAGACTGGAAGAATAGAGTGAGGGGGGCTAGAAAATGACCATGGGCTCAAACTAAACAAAGGGGTTTCAGAAGAGATTCCAAACAAACTCTAGAGCCTATCGTTTATGGTGATCGAAATCTGATCCAAACTAAAAACAAATGAAAATGACCAGAAATTTGGTTCTGGTTGGGTAGTTTCATTTCTAACAAATCATCTACACATGCATACATAAATAAATAAATAATAGCAGTGAAATCTGATTAAGTTCATGTGAGAATTGCTCAAGTGGGGAGGAAGTTTCAAGAATCATCCTCAGTTTGAGCTGCAGAGTAGGTCAGTGGAGCAGGACAGAATGAAATGAGTCTTTATTTAGGATCTACATTCTTCTTATCTGAAGTTCCCCCTGGCTTTGGTGCATGTGCTGCTCAGTATATTGTGTTAATTTGTCTTCTGGTCTGGTTCTGTTTCTTCCTGGATGCTAGCGCAGTACACATCGGTGTCTGGGTGAGTGAGTGTAGGTGAATGCCAGACATCTCCATGAAACTGTCCTTGAGTATAGAAAGAATGTAGTTTTCCTGTTAGTCTCCCAGAATTCTTTTAATAATTCAGGAAACAGGAGAGCGGAAGAGGTAACCGAGACGTAATACTTTGTTTTTAAGGTTTGGCTGCCGGCAGTTAAGGCAAAGGGATTGGAGATTTCTGGGACCTTCTCTCGGCGTCAAGGACACATGTACATGGACATGTCCTTCACAAATAAAGCCTTGCAACACATGACTGACTTTGCCATCCAGTTCAACAAGAACAGGTTTGAATCAGTCAAGAGTATTACCTTATTTTGTGCTTTGAAATGACATATTTGTGTGTAAACAGTTTGTTATGATTACTGATCAGTGTAAAAATGAATTTCGCCAATTAGTTGAGTGAAATTAATTTTATTTATGTAAATCAACACATAAAGTCAATATGTAGGGTTGAAGCATCGGAGTAAAATTTAAATTTGACTGCTCAGAGGATTATCGTTTAGTGGCCTTTGCGGCATGTTTTGAGCGTTTAAATATGCTCAAAGTCAAAACATTTTCCTCACATGAGTCTGGCAAAATGGCTCTCTAGCACCACCCAACACATATCAGCTTATGGTACGCTTTTTCATAGGTGAAAGAAATGCTGTACACTTGTGTAGGGTACCAAGACTTTAAAATAAGCAATATAGTATGGAGCCAATTCGGTGCATACATTGTTTATAAATGTTTTTGTGAATTGTAAAAAAAAATTGTGTTTGTGCAGCAAATTCTGAATTTAGTTCAGACAAAGGAACGAAATTGGCTGTTAGCTCCAGTTAGACATCAGTCACAGAGGAATGTGAGTGGCTGTTGCATGTGTGAAACTTTTCTCATGGACGACGGAAAATCAGTGCAAAAATATCTGGTCATAAACAGCTTGTATCTGCAGGATTAGACTGACAAATGCGCAGGATTAAATCCACAAATGCGTAAAATAACATTTGCACATGAAACAATAATTTTGCTGTTGAAAATATGACTATGTACAATCATTTTCTAAACTGAATTCTGATGTTATGCAGGTACTATTTTTGTAAAAAAAAAAAAAAAAAACAATTTACAAAACTAATTTACATCTAGAAACCATTTATGCACCGCATTCGCTCCATAATTTTGATTGCACTTATAAAACTCGACAGGTTGTCTTTTTTTTTTTTTTTTGCAAAAACTTCTGAAAATGACCTCTTCTGCCCGTGCGGTACTTTAAAAAACTTGGTACTTTTTATCTGTTCATCTCCAAACTCCATCAGTCTAGTCTTAATGCATATGTAATGTTAAATTGTGCAGCTTTTTGATTGTTAAACTATGTGAGCACTGTGGCCATCGAAAGTAGAAATTTTGGCATAATGAGGAAGTTGTTAATTACTCAGCCATGCAATGTCTGATTGTGTTCGAACTTGACGTATGTGTTTAGAGTTTGTGTCTGTACAACTCTATACAGCAACCTACAGTGTCAGTCACAGCACCACCTAGGTATCACAATGGATATCCCTTGCTGAACATGTTTGAAATGTGGATCACATGTGTAAAAGATCAAGACCTGCAAAAAACTCTTTAAATGGGGTACTTTTGCATGTGCTGTACTTTAAATGTCATTTGGTATGATGTTCACAATTATGACAAAAAAAAACTAATTTGTGAAAGTATCAGTAGAACACATAGAAATTAGTAGCGCCAAGGTTCTCAAGTATTTTTGTACAGTTCTCACAGGTTTAAGATATCTTGAAAGATTTGAGAAAACCCTATATACGTAATCACTTGCAAAGGAAGGCATAAATAAACCAAACTGAAAAAAATTTCACAATAAAATGTTGCAAAACGATATGTGCTCTATTTACACCTCTTATGGCTTTCGCATTTTGACATGTCAAACTGTAAAAATTGCACCGAAAGCATGAAAAAAAGATATTTTCTAGAACATATATATCTTTTTAAAGTTTAGAGTCGTAACTAAACAGAAAATAATTTCAAAGGTGATATTTAAAGTTTTAAAGAAATGCTGGCTTATATTTCATATACCCATGTGAAATGCTAAATTGCAAAGCTTTTTTGACTTTGTAGGAACTATGTATGCATGGGGGTCGTTGAAATTCGACAGTTCCCTATTAAAAAGAAGTTTGTATAACTCATCCAAACAATCTCTGTTCGGTCTCAAATTTACTAACCTGGTCAACAGTTCTTGTCTGAACACATCTACAGCGTACACTCTTGATTATATTGCCACTAGGTTGCCACAAAAGGAAGAACACTTAGCATTGATGAGGTTGTTCTTATTATTTCATTTGCCTATATTGCTCAGTAGTTTTGACTATTCTGGATTGTGTACATATCCTAAATAGGGATTTGTCCACATACGACCACTAAGAGGCTATGGTGCCAGGGTTGCTCGAGCCGTTTGATCGCTGCTTGCTGCTTTAATCACATACTTGTTTTTGTTGAGCTGTGAGTTGTGAAAGAGCCTCCTTTTTTGTGTTCAGTTTTGGAGTGATCCCTACCACCCCCCTTCCCATCCACACTCCTCTGATGCCCAGCCAAAACATCGACATCTCTCTCCCCCTCAACACCATTGGGCCTGTGATGAAAATGGACCCACTCAATAACCTTCAGGTGAGGTGGATTATTATCTCATACGCTTTTACGCCCCCGGACACACCCATCAAATGATTATGCCACGGAATGTCCCATGATGATGTTAATGCTTTAATTGCATCTGTGAGGATCAAACCTCTGTAGAGCACAGCAGCCAGGTTACTCTGGCATTATTGGACTCATTGCGTTAATGGTTATTGAAATATTTCTATGAATATTTCTAGAATTTCTATAAAACGAGTCTGTGAAACGCTGTTGACCATGTACCTCCTGACTCAGATAATCAAACCTCTTAGATTAACATGCTTTAAATGATGCAGTTCTGCCTCATTAGCTTTAATCAAATGTGTTGATCAAATTGACAATTAGTTGTTTTCTCTTTCTCTGATTTTATATGACATTATCCAATCCGCTTGATTTATAAAGCATGCATGGGCTCCAAAGAGCTGCACAGCAGTAGCATCTAACTGAACTTGGCTCTAAAGGAGAAATCAAAAGCACTAGAGCAGTGGTCCTGAACTGACTTCACACCGCGGTTTAACGCAGGCATTTCTTTTCACAGACCAGTGCTCAGGGTATGCCTCGTTAGAGAACCAGTGTGTGGGAATCACCAGTCACGACACCACATATTTTCAGTGTTGGGCAGTAATGCTTTATTTGTTATTATTATTATTATTTTTATTATTATTATTTAATAACGTGTCACTGTAATGTCCCAACATTTGGCAGTAACTAATACTCTAATGCACAATGTTTCCTATTAAATAAAATTACTCAGTTACTGTTACAGGTAAAAAAAATACAATTAAACGTTTTTTTTTTTCATAATTTTCCGTGTGTTCAACGTGCAGAGAAGTATAGATAAGACCAATGAGAAACGTTTTGTTTACGTTTACATTGCCTTTGTGAAAGTGTGTCGCTTCACGGTAATATGGGCAAAAGATCCACAGAGGCGGGACGTGGGCACTCACACACTCACACACAACAAGAAACAACCTATAATAAAATATTTAAAAAAAGTAGCAAAGTTCATCAGATGAAATGAGCTGGAATGAACGACAACAGAGAATGATGCATGAGAACTGTCAATCATCTGCCTGTCAAGAAACCACACCCTTAAATTATGCATTACTTTAAGGTAATGTACCCCCCACAGAGTGTTCGTGAAGATCAAATTTAGAGATTTAAATCAAGAAAACAAGTGGAGCCAGTACTGGAAACATGTTTTGTTTTTATTTTTAATCTCCAAAGTTGGGCAATTTAACATTGGAGTGAACGAGAACCTGCTCACTTTTGGAGGCACTGCAGTTCAGTCACTCCCTATTGGGCTTCAAAGGGAAAGCAGGAGGTTGCCCCTTGCTTTTCTCTCTTGGTCATATGATCGGAGTTCTGTCACGCAATTCCAGTTCATTCTGTGTTTTTCTGCTGTCTGTCTCTTCCCATCTGGCATCCAATTTAGTTTCATTATTCCACTGGTGTTATGTGGCCTACGTGAGAATTCACATAATGCAAGCCTTCTGTGTGACTATAGTGAGTTTGTGAACAGTAACTAGGTTATTCATTCATTTGGTTCAGTTTATTCCTCCTCCTTTGGTGAAGTCTTTTGTTATTCAGGTTTTCCATACAATGGTAATTTATGTTTCCTTATGTGTTTATATTACTTGCTTTTGTGATTAATAAACTGTGATCAATATCAATACTATAATAAATATGGCTTTCAGGCCAACGGTTAATTTGGAGGATACTGATGGTTCATGGCTGGCATGTTGTTTACATGAGAAAATCTGTGTTACAAGTTAAACAAAAATTTCAATTAGGTTTTGATACAAATAATCGTATTTATTAATACCCCCATAGTAAAAACACGTCTCTTCCACATTGAGGGACCACAGCATTCCAAGCATTCAGGGATTTTAGTAATGACACAAGTGGTACTTCTCGTGTTTCAGTTTTGTAGTCAAGACTAACTTGATTAAGACCCACCCAAGATTAAAGAGTACCGAGACCATGACTGGCCCGAGACGAAGTCAAGACCAAAACCAAAACAATTACTTTTCTTTAATTTAGCAACTAATGATTCGTTTTTTTCTGATCAATAGCTCGAGACCAGAATGTTCTTAGTAAACAAATAATACCTATTTTTAATCTGTGTTATGTAGCGGACAAACTACAAAACGTTTTTTATCAAAACAAGTTTCCCTCGGCATTCGCAGAAACACATTACCGTGTATGAGCAACCCGCTGACATGGAATCGCTTAGGGACCGTCTGCAAATTACTAGATCCAAAATATGTTTTACCCAGAATATGCTTCATAACTTCATTCTAAATTGCTCTATTACAACCAAAATCAAGCAACACGCCACTCCTCACCTGCATATTGTACTGCACGACTCAATTTCAATAAATATTGAAATATTTATTAGAGCATAATTTTTATTCTTGATTATTTGGATCAAAGCTCAATTGCTCCCATAAAAATCACTCTATTACCACCAATTTCAGGTCGAACACAACTGTTCTAATGATTCAATTCAGTGCAAGTCATCAAATTAAACTCAGGTTATTACAAAAAATGTAAACAATTATCATGTGTTTTGTCAATTCTCAATAAAGCTGAAAATAATTTTTTGTTGATTGATGTTTTACATTTTTGTAGCGGGTAGATCACTTTGACTTGGTCATTTTAAAAGTAGCTTGCAAGCTGAAAAACTGTGAGCACCCCTGTATTGAACCATCTGCTGTGATCTCTATATAAAGCTGTACTGGTCAGACACTAACAATGAAGTTTTCATGGCTGTGAATACATAACTGCTCCATCAGCTCCTCAAGGTGCGTGTGATCTATGTGTCTTGGGCTCACGCACCTCCATGACGTCACATGATCAGGCCAACTAATTGATAATGCTGTTCGTTGACAACGAATTTTATTATCGATTTTAGCAATTAGTTGTTGCAGCCCTAATTAGTTTACAAAAATAGTTAAATAAAACCTCTGAAAATTAACTTATTTGCCTGCTGCAAACTGTGTTTCTATTAGAACCCATTTACATCGTGTGGCTTGTAAATCTAGTGAAAGGTTTTCTTACCTCTCGTGGTGCTTTCACTTTGGTGAATGAAGACATTGTTCCAGAAGTCTCAGACAACATTATTTTGCAAAATTTGAGGAATGTTTCTTCTTCATGGAAGCTGTACAGATATATTCTTTGTGCTCTTGTCGATTTCACTGACATTGTTCCTTAGTGGACTGCGAATAATGTCACAGAGCGCTAGCGCTGTTAGTGAGACAATAAAGTACAATGTGCTGTTGCTTTTTTTTTAGGTTTATTTGTAGAGGCACAACTAAGTTCATGCTTTGAATTGTAATTACAATCTAACCATTGAATCTTTCTCGCTTCAGGTGGCCGTAAAAAACAACATAGATGTCTTCTACTTCAGTACGCTGATCCCTCTCAACGTCTTTTTTGTGGAGGATGGCAAAATGGGTAAAAGCACAAGTTCTCTCCCAAAATTTAATGAACACACATGGTTTACAAATTTAAGACCTACAGGAGCGATTCCATTTGCCTTTTTAAATGCCTGTAAAATTTTAACCACATAAGATAATAATTCGCATCATAAACAGAAGGAGTTAGAGTTATATATGAAATATGAAACATGTCTTATTGAGCCGTTTTTTCCACAAGTGGGTTTGTAGAAAACCAGTAAAAAGTCGCAAAAAATCCTTCAAAAGCTTACACAATACAAACATTATATTCCACGTCGTGGGTGTTAACATCACTTCCGATGAAGGATATTTCCTCATCACATTGTGGGGTTTCAAGCCAGTGACTTCTGCGCCGGTCACAAGCCCGGATAAATAGAGATAGCTACGTCAGGAAGGGCATCCGGCGTAAAACATGCCAAAAACCAAATATGCGTGTGATTAAATTCCCACAATATTACCCGCAAATTACAGTGTGACGTCATCTTCCCCGGACTTTTACCACGTTTTTAGTTTTTTGGCTTACTTTATACATTTGTGTGTATGTCAAAAACTAAGCAATGAATTCACTCAGAATAAATTGACTGTGGTGCAAAAGCATTTTGTGCAATTTTTTTACATTTACAATTTTGAGGGACAAAGCTATGACATGTCTGTATTTAGAAAAAATATGTGGAGAGAAAAAAAAAGATTTTTTTGTTTTTTTGTAGTTTTGACACTTTCTTAAGTTTATATTGAATTAACTCTAATAATAATATTAAAATCTAGGATAAAAGGGTTGTATTGATGTACGCCAACTTAAAAAACCCCACAGGAGGTAAAAATGTAAAATATGCCTACCAAAGAACCAAGGCGGACTTGGTTCTATGGTAGGTCTTAAAGGGTAAATGAAATGCGGGTTTAATAAAAGACTCTTGATTTGATGTTGTCTGGACCGAATGGACTCTAGTTTCATGAGATCATGTGAAACTTGTTTTTAACAGAGCGTCAGGTGTTCCTCGCCACATGGAAGGACATTCCAAACGAGAACGAGCTGCAGTACCAGATCAAAGAGTGCCACTTGAATGCAGGTAAGACTCTTAGTTTAATGAATATGTGTGCAATAATTTGAGTCACACGGAGAGAGACATTTAGGTTCTTGCTCACTGTTGTTTGGAATGTCTACCACTCCGAATAGCTCTCAGTGTAATGAAATGCAAAACTCAGTTAAGAAAAACAAACATTTTTAGAAAACTTTTTACCTCGAGTTCTTTGCAAATCTAGTATTTAGAAATTGTGCCTGCACCTATTTTCAGTCTCATCATAAACTTATTTTAATTAATTACATGCAGTGGTAAACGGCATGTAAACCCTCAGTTTGTTATTTCCTAACCTGTGCAGTTATATTTAATCAGCACCTTCCAGCAAACAGAATCCAGTATTCTCACCGTCCTTTGCATAAACATTTATTCTAGAAGTAATCTCCAGATCGTCACGTCCGCTGCTTCCATTTTCTCGTCTCTCGCGGCAATATAAATGCACCGCAGAGCCCGAGTCGAATTATAGATATTAAACCCTAAGATCTAAGCTAAGATCTTTGGCTCTACATCATACCACTTTATTGCAGAGATGTGCTCAGCTTCTCGCAAGACCACTCGCAAGACACAACAGATATCGCAATATCTCGTATCAGTTGATCTCATCAAACCTTTAACCCTTAAATCCTGGAGACATTTTGGCTTTGCTTTCGAATACGACAAAATGAGAGAAGAAAGGTAAATAAATGTTGCTACGTGCAAGCACAGTCAGCTAAACCCAACGAATTCAGAGAGACACGTAAACAACATATTGTAAGGGTATTGTATATAATCAAAATATTGTTTATTATATTATTGGGGTACACAATAACTATTGGGGTCGATGACAATCAGGTCGAAAACAGGAAATGATTCTGATAAGTCGATATAATGCATTTTGCCCCGATAACAAGTATTTTGTGAACTCAGCTGTGCTCCGCTAGAGCTGAGATGTGAAATGATTCTGTGCTCTGACAATTCTCTAGTTTCCTGCAACAAATGCTCGAAGCAAGTTCCATGAGGAGGGAAAAGTAGCACTAACTTCAACACTACAAATCTTGTCAATCACCTCAAACATAACCATCGCTTCAACAATGTTGAATAAGTTTGAGGACGCCTAGGCTGCTAAAAACGTTAACAAGCGCACAGCTAAAAAGCCAACAGGAATGGCAAATAACCATGAGGCTCTTGATAAAACTAAACATTTTACCAGACAAGGCTATTATAACTAGCTCTCTAGGACACTTTAATAACTTTATTCTGGTTTTTATAATAACATTATAAAAGCTTTTTCTGTCCCAGCAACATTCATAATAAGTTTTACGTGGCGTCTTCTGTATGTGCCCTTTCAAGACGGCCCCTTACCCGACGGCACTCTGTAATGGTTTTTGTAGGCAAAATGTAAATAGCCTCTGAATAATCATTTTGCGCTAATAAACACTGACCTCTCACAGAAGTGATGTTGCCAAGAAAGAGAAGGACAAATTTCAAATGTGAAGTCAACTTTAACTTTGTGCTTTTCCCATATAATAAATAACTTGGAACCATGGTTCATAATGCCGCGCTGTTGCTACTTTTCGGATCCGCACCTTTCTTACAAATATGGCATGATCGCCAAAAGCATTGATACTCTGATTGATAACAATGTGAAATACATAAGAAACACCTATGCATTGAACTGCAGCAGCTGCATCACTAGCTGTCTGCGTCAATTCTCTTGCATTTAAAAATGATTGCACAGACCCTCTCCTGAACACTAGATGGTGAACTGCAATTCTCAATGAACTGCAATTGAACTCAGTGAACTGCAATTCGCTATGCCACATGGTGGCGCAGAAGCAATTCAATTAGTGAGGTTATGGAGAAGGAGAATAGGACGAGCGATGAGTGCTAATCTGTAAAAAATAAACAAGCCACTTTTCTTTAAAGCCATCTTCAGACTGTGAGATTTTAGCCCCGATTTCGAGCTTGTGTAAGCATGTGCCAAAGTGCCAAAGACTCACTTTGTGAGTCTGCAGGCTGGTAGTGACATCCTCGACGTGCTAATTATCTCAAGCAGTCAGCGAATCACATTTGTGCAGTGGGAAATGTGTTCTGACTGAAATAATGTGCAGCCAATGAGAGAGCAGCATCAAGGGCAACATGAAGTTGTGGAGGAGATACAATGGCATAGACACTAGGGCTGAACGGTATTGTAAAAAAATTACATTGCGATATTTTTTTCCAAATGATATATATTGCGATATTGAGAGCCATCAATCCATTAATATGTAAATATATTACATCATATTAGATTTTACAAAGATACCCTTATGTTTCTATACAAAAATTAGCAAAAGATCAAAATAAATTAATGAAGCAATATGTTGCTGGAATCAAGCAATATTATATAAAGTCAAAAATGACACTATATATTGAAAAAACATTATTGTTTGGAATGAACCCTGTGTATAAAAACTTTTATTACATATGACTGTGATTGGAAAATTTCACAAAACTCACAGGGCTCTCGATGATGGTATAAACATCTTCTTTCAATATTTACAAGTGTTGTGGCACTGAAATCTAACACCTTAGTGTGTCAAAAACGGTGGAAGAATGCGAGGAAATAAGGAAAAAAAGACGTGCGTGCGCGAATACGGAATAATAATCACGGACAGAACACGGTAAAACAGTTCCATCTAACACTAATAAACCTATTACTACTACTAAGACAATGGTATATTATTATATACAGTATAAATGTTATATTTACAGTGAAATCTCCGCTAAACTGTTGCTAAAGCGATCACAGTAAATCAATCACTCGTCTGTCAGTGGTCTTCTGCGCTCCTGGTGAAAGGTCTGCTTCTCTCTGTTTGTTGCCAGACACAGCTTCAGTTTTAAAGGGTTGACTTCTGTTGCCAACCCCGAAAAAAACGTGCTCTTTGGACTTCCGTGTTATTCTGTGTAACACAAAAATTATAATCTATTATTGGTGTTTCCGCTCCTGCACGCTCCCGTTGATTTTTATTCCCGTCCCATTCCGTTCACGAGATTAATAACAAAAGTTTATCCCATCCCACAGGAATCCCACCGGAATCACGAGACACGCGGGAAATCCAGACAAATGTCATCCTCTATGAGGTGTTACACCTCTTCATCGTGTATTTTTAGTAGTGAATAGTTTCTGTGCCTCTGCAACTCTACATCACCCCTGCAACAAGCCATACAACAAACTCGTGTTTTGCAACATGATGCTACCGTTCTGTTATACACCATGGGCCTCTACCCCGCACATCGTAGTTCCGGCGCTGTGACTATCGCGCATGCGCACATCGCGATATCGATGTCAAAATAGAATATCGTTCAGCCCTAATAGACACCAATATAAAAGTGGTTTTGGTTCAAAATTGGGTTCTTTTTGGTTTATTTGGGCTCAAAAAATCTATTTGGAAACTCCCATTTTTGATATCATTTTTGTTTATGGCTGTTTTTGTGGTTTTCAAATCTTTCTTGCAAGTGTTTGGTTGCGATACGCAGTTTGAGGACACAGACAAAGTTCTCTGCCATTCTGTCTAAAGTCATGTTGTGTGAAATCCTCTGTTGCTCATCTCTCGACCAGAGTGAATCAGTTTCTAACAGAAGGCTTCATACACAAGGTCCTTCACTTTTCCAATCATTCATCTGGTTGTTTCCAGATTGTATCCCTTGAAGTCATCCTTTAAAGTGCGGCGGGTGGTTAATGGGAATGCTACTAGGTTAAACCGAAAAACTCCAGTTGAAGAACAATTCCCTTTTAACGTGGTTGGGAAATTGAAATCTTCTCTCTGAGTAGGCTCTAGCTGGACATGTTGTTTTGGAGGCTTATCAGCTCTGTATTTGTATTCATCAACCAGGAGCCAATTTGAGAATTCAGACATGGGGCTGTGATGAGGAAGGGAGGGTGAAGCTCCGTATTCAGGAACCTGCCTCGTATTACTGATCAGACACCAAGAGGTGCCTTAATCAGCAGCTGTCAGACAACCTCCCTTCCCTTGCTTTCATCTGCACTGCTTTTAGCAAGCGCGTACCACACAACACATGCATCAATAGCCTGCAGAAGAAAACAAGGGAGATTTGATTTAAATCTGCTTTAGGTTTCTTTTTTGCATCTTCTAGTAGAGCGGTTTAGTTTCAATTGCATTTTTCATGTTGAGATTAAACAAAGCTATTGTGAGCTGCTGATTGGTTTTCTCTTAGCATGACTTGAATGACAAAGTGAATGTAATGGCACACACCAGAGGAAAAAGCAATAACCAAACAGATTTTTCTCACACTGCGAATTGTTATTC
Organism: Danionella cerebrum; assembly: GCA_007224835.1. Taxonomy (NCBI): domain Eukaryota; kingdom Metazoa; phylum Chordata; class Actinopteri; order Cypriniformes; family Danionidae; genus Danionella; species Danionella cerebrum. The sequence continues at coordinate 106,402 of SRMA01026828.1, read as the reverse complement.
GTAAATAAAGCAATGCCATCTCATGAAAGTGGCTCTCATTTTGATGCAGATAAAACTGGATTCTGATTTCTTTTTGATCAGGGTGACGTTTTTGAAAGATGCACTCCTTAGAATCAACAGTACACATCAGTATTTAAGTCAAGTCATGTTTATTTTTAGAGCACTTTTTTTTAAACCACACCGTGGACCAACGTTTTGTGGAAATAGAAAATAAGTATTACAAATCTCTGATTAAAATATAGACAATAATTGAAATAAAAGGTCTGTTATTAGTAATCTATACATAATGTTTCGCTGTGTTGTTGAAGTGTTTTGAAGCGTATCAGACCCTTTTTGATAGGAGATAGGAGCGTAACGACCCGGAAGCGCTGTGTGACGTCATGACGTCAAGCAGAAAATACAGCAGAACAGCTTGTAGTTGTTTGTATCTCTAATTTTTCTTCGCATCTTGAAGCAAAAAATTTCCCGCGAGACATTTCATATCTCGAACATTCCGTAACTCGTAGTATTCGTATCTCTGGGTACCACTGTACATCCGTACCACAAGGCAGCCCATGGTGGTGAACTTGTGAAATGCATGTGGGCATCTAGATGTGGTAAAGATGACTTGCTGAACCTCTAACTAAGCATCAAAATGAGGGAAGAAAGGGAATTGAACAGACTGGTCTCTGTGTTTAATGAAACACAGCTGTCTCTTGGGTTTACAGAGATTTTGTAGTTCTGTTGTGTTAAAATGCCTATTGTACAGACTGGTTGTGTAGAAGAGGCAATTCTTGAGATTGAATGACGGTGAGGACCACTGCCTTAACCTGAAGTGTTAGAACAGAACATGGTTCCGAACTACATGATGCAGATATGGTCAGATATGAATTATTTTTCCTGTGACTCTCAAGGAGTATAAATGTTTCCATCTTCCTCCCCTGGCTCTTTTATTACCCCAATCCATCACATCCCATTCTCAAAACTTGAGTGGGTTTTATTGTAGCCCTTTACTCTGCTTTCTCATTGTTTGTGGGCGTCCTTGCCTTTTAGCGCATGTCAGTCTCTGTTGCCAAGGGTTTCATCATTCCCTGCTTCAGTGCTGCTTAATGCAGAGAAACCATCCTTCAGCACCATCGCTCTGGGGAATGTGTTTTACTGTATGATTTGTTAAATCAGAAATAACTTAAGAACTTTTAAAATGAATAAAACAGATATTCTCGAAAAGAGATTTGATCGACAAGACCCTGATTGGGTGCACAACAGACCCCTTACAACCGAGCGCTTGTAGCCCGCAGGTACACACGGTGAAATATTTCAGAATTCTGAAGTGAATCGAAAAATGATAGATCAATTGTTATTTGATTAACTTTTACAGGTAATCTAAATTTCAAAGAACAAACAGGCTTAGAAATTTCCGTATTCGGTGTCCAAGACTGTGATATAAGGTAAGAAAAAATAACATCAGTAAGATCTTCGCAATTAAACAGTAGAAACCCAGGTTTTTTTATTTAGGTTTGTTTATTTATTAGATAAGAAATGACGTTGATAAAGACATTTATGTAAAAAAAGTTTAACTTTAAAAAGTTTGATTTTTACAGCAGTTTAATTTAGTGACTGTTTTCATTCACGGTCAAGTAAATGGCGCACAACTGAACTTTTTAACCAATCAGTTGAAACCAATTCATTATAGGTAAACAAACTATTTGGCTATTCTTTTCCAGAAACGTACATATTTGCCTTTTTACTAACTCCTATAACCATGCAATATTTTTATTTTGCCATCAACATTATACTACTCTACCAAGCTGCAGAAATCTGCTTCAGCTCATTGGAACTCTTAGGTTAGAAAGGAGTGATGGTGCCAGGTCTTCATCTAATGCTTTCAAACATAAGGCATCATTCCAGGACATTCCGGGACATTACAGAGCACATCTTTCAAGGGGACAGACCTTGAATTCTTTTACTGAGGGAAGAAGGCAAGAATCTTGTGACATGGTCCATTGATTAGCTCCTCATTGTAGCGCAGTCCTGTCACATTTGCAGAAAAACAGCACAAAACCTGGGTGGTGTTCTTGTTTTTTTTTTGTTTTTTCTTCTTTGCTCAATTTTGACAAATGAAGTCTTGTCCAGCTTCATGACCTTCTCCTGTGATTTGATGACCTTCTCTAAGCATTTTCTAAAGTTTGATTGGGTCCTCAGATTCAGTTGATATAACTACTGACGTTAGAAATTTGTGATTTTTGTTGCAGATACAGTGTCGGGTAAACTGCAGAACAACAACATATACACCATCGCCAAGAGGAATGTAGAAGGCCAGGACATGCTGTATCAGTCGCTGAAGCTCACCAACGGCATCTGGATCCTCGCCGAGCTGCGCATACAACCTGGCAACCCCAATTACACGGTAATTCACCCGACACAAAGATTCTGCGTCATATTCAGATTCCCTTGATCTCATCCAGAACATGCTCAAGGATCTCCTTAACCCTTAAACTTGACTGAATTTATTGGTTTCATCTCAGTTTTTATCAGTTCCTCTGAGGTCCAGGTCTTATAACGTAACAGATTAATTAGCCTGAAATGTATTATTCCCGCCTGACTTGATTTCATAATGTATTAAACGAGGAAGAAGGTCAAGAGCAGTGTGGTGCATTTCGAAGACCGTTGTCACCGAACAGGTGGAGCTTTGATGTCCTCTTTTCAGCCTGTGTAGCCTCGCTGCCCTTTACTCCCAGCAAATTAAATCATTATTTCATTCTGTCGGAGCTATTTAACATTCCAGGATTACCTCAGAGCAACAACCATGACCTTGGAGAGGTGCTGTTTTATTAGCGATATCTGAGTGCGTGATACCACTGTCCTCATTGCTTTTCTGTTGTCACGTTTAACCAAGGACTATTTTTCTATCTTTCTTTTATTTTGCTCCACATTTTAGTTGTTTCAATATCATTTTCTTGCTCTTTACTGTCGATGTATTTTCGATGTATATAGGAAATTAATTTTTTTCCTTAGTCACGTACTCCTTATTTTCTGGTTTAGTTTTTTTTTTCACATTTAGAATCTACATTATTTGAATAGTGTTACCAAAATTCTGTGATCATCCATTATTATGAAGATGCTTGAACCAAGGTTTAACAAAGTATAATAGAAAATACAGCTTTATTAGCTTTAAAACACCTGAAATACTAAATAGAAAACAAAGGAGAGGCCGAAGGGCTAAGAGAGTCTTTAAGATGTCAAGCAGAGCAGGATCTACGACACCCTGACTTATAGAGCTTAGCTGTGACCTAACTTCCTGTTGTATCTCAGAACAATAAGATTCAAAATATTTTTTTCACTTACAAAACTTATTTTTAAAGTGAAATTCTTATTTAGGTTGACGTAACTTTTAAGCAGTGAACTCTGATTCAACTGTACTGTGCATCATGATAAATTGTGTATATTACTGTCAAAGCTGAGAGTCCGGAATGGAGCTCTGACATTCTCGGTCCAAAGTTAAAGAGAGTTGTTCCCACTCTAACCTACACTAGCAATTCAATTTATGTGGGCAACTACATGGAGAAGCTACATGCAACTACACCCAAAGAGGCCTCACTGAGTAATCAAGCCAGGCAAACATAGGTCTTGTCTCTTCATCTTCATGTGGCACTTAATTATGGAGTTCCCTGACTGCTGATCACCAGCCATTCTCCATCTGGCTCTCAGAACGTAGTCTCTTGAGTCTTATCAATCACCCTCAGGATCTTTAGTTCAAACAAAGTTGTGTCGGGAGGCTGGTCTCTTGACACCACACTTGGCTCTAGTTTCTTTCACCTCTTGAATTGAATTAAAGTTTATGATGTCTCAGGAAGTCTTTGATCTGAGCATCATACACTACAACCGAGGTTGCAAGATGAGAACCCTTTATTAACTAAAGATTATCTAAAAGTGAAGTTCATTTAGGAGCCATTAATGTGTGTCAGCCTAGTGCAATTACCATCCCAGTGCACACATTCTGACCCAGTGACACAAGAACCCATAGGATGATCGAAGAGCATCTGTGGAACCACTACCATTTAAAAATTTCCTAAAGTGAAGTTTTGACTGAAAACGTCAAACGAATCACAAATAGCGTTACTGTGATAAAGGACCACTCTAGCAGCAAAATGTCTGGTTTTGTTTTTTTGGTGCAATATCTACATAGGTGTGTAGAGGCCCATTTCCAGCAATTATCACTTCAGTGTCTTATGTTACAATGTGTTTGCTCATTGCAGCAGAAGGCTAATAGATGATCAGAAAACCCTTTTGCATTATGTTAGCACCGCTGAAAAGAGTTGGCTCCTTAGAGAAGCAATAAAACGGATGTTTCTTTGAGCAGTTTGAGTATCTGGAGCATCACTTTTTTGGGGATTTTTTTTTTTCATGGAAAATGTGAAGTAATCAGCTTTATTTTTAAACTTATTACACAATATACTGTGCTACAAAATGAAACCAAAGATCAAAACCTGTTTTCAGTTCAAAGCATTTGCTAAATGGAGAAATAAAAATGTTTCTTACTAATAAAAAGAAACTACTTTCTTACAAATAATTATCATGGTTTTTAAAAAATACTGGAAAATAATAGTTTTAAAAATGAACGCGAGGTAGGACACGTGACTTGCGCGTATTTCTCAGCCTCTTCCTCCACTGTGGTATAATGTTGGTATCTAGCGTAATGTTCTTTGTCCTACAGTCATTAATCCACAAAACTTAACCAAACTCCATCCGTGCAATGGTTTTGTTGTTTTTTTGTTTGTTGTTTTTTTGCATCCTTGTTCGAACTTACTGCTGTTGAAGCTTTTAAAAAAGCGAGAAGGTCTAACGAGGTAAAGGCCTCCCCAACGGAGAGGATCCGAACCAGCTACAATAGGAATGTGGTCTTGTTTTTAACGCACCCTTGAAATCCAATGGAAAAACAAGAGGCACTATTTTAAGATCCACTGCTTTTTGGCTTTGTTTCGCTGAAGGAATGTGAGATGCTTCAGTCGAGTCGGTCAAGACAAACATGATTACATACTTTGTGTTTGAAACTCGGACGTGCAAATCATCCTCAGTTTGGACATTTCGCCAGATCTAAAAACCAAATTAATCTTGAGAGACTACTGGGACTCTTTTAAGAAGCTAATGAACCTATCGACTAGCGCTAGGACATACTTGATCATTTAGAAGGCATCTGTTTGACCACATCTGCTGGGCCTGATTGCATTTGACCCCTTGGAGTAATCAGGCAGCCATCCCGATCCGAGGAAAACTCATTGTGTACGATACCCCAGGCGTAAGTATTGTGACAGCAGCTGCCTGAGATCGGTGATGGAGTGTGGTTGTCTGGAAGAGCCGGGAGCTTTGGAAACCCATTCCTTGAGTCAAAGAAACCATTACAGATCCTGAGTATGTTCCTGCTGCTTGAAATCACAGAGTTGCGGGTAAACGACACGATACCTGCTTCTTTCATCATTTCAGTCATGCTTTCAGCTAAGATATTATTAAGAACTTTATTCTGTTTACGGTGCCAACTGACATAATGGGACGTAACGGCCAGTTTCTGTTGTATTATTTAGTAGAGGTTCTTAGCCCTCCACCTCTTGACAGTCACATCAAGTAATAATAAATACATATTACAGCAAAAGCACACGATGCAAAGGCATTACAGAGGCAGTCACCATTTTGAAGGGGAAGTATCTCTGTTACACCCTTGATCTTCGACCTAAGAGAAGGTATCTGGTATCAGTAGATAAGCTGATTATTGCATGTGAGAAACGGACACACTGGTCTGGTTCGAAGGCGCTATGTGTGTTTATTAAAAATAATCGCCATCATCAATGATTAAAAGTCATTGATTAAGAGGTGCAGGGTGCCAATGTGCTGGTGCTCCAGTTGTCTCAGGTTTGATGGTGTGACTTGTTTCAGCTCCTTCCACTGATGTTCAATGGGAGTCAGATCTGGGCTCACGGAAGGCCACTTTAGAACAGTCCAACGCTTTTCTCTCAGCCAGTCTTGGGTGTTTTTGGCTGTGTGTTTTGGATCATTGTCCTGTTTGAAGACCCATGACCTGCGACTGAGACCAAGCTTTCTGACACTAGGCAGCACATTTCTCTCCAGAATGCCTTAATGGTCTTCAGATTTCATTCTACCTTGCACACATTCAAGACACCCTGTCTCCTCCATGTTTCACCGTAGGGACCGTGTTCTTTCTTCGTATGCTTGGTTTTTGAGTCTATGAACATAGAGTTGATGTGCCTTACCAAAAAGCTCCAGTTTGGTCTCATCTGTCCAAAGGACATTCTCCCAGAAGCTTTGTGGCTTGTCAACATGCATTTTTTGCAAATTCCAGTCTCGCTTTTTTATGATTTCTTTTCAGCAGTGGTGTCCTCCTTGGTCGTCTCCCATGAAGTCCACTTTGGCTCAAACAACGACGATAGGTGCGATCTGACACTGATGTACCTTCGCCTTGGAGTTCACCTTTAATTTCTTTGGAGGTTGTTCTGTGCTTTTTGGATACAATTCAAATGATCCTGTCATCCACGTCCAGGGAGGTTGGCTACTGTCCCGTGGGTCTTGAACTTCTGAATAATATGAGCCACTGTTGTAACAGGAACTTCAAGCTGTTTAGAGATGGTCTTATAGCCTTTACCTTTAAGATGTTTGTCTATAATTATTTTTCAGATGTCCTGGGACAATTCCCTCCTTTGCTTTCTGTTGTCCATGTTCAGTGTGGTACTCACCTTTTCACCAAACAGCAGAGAGTTTGGAAACACCTGTGATGTCAATTAAAGGACACACCTGAGTTAATCGTCACTCTGGTCAAATAGTTTTCAATCTTTTATAGAGGTACCATCATTTTTGTCCAGGCCTGTTTCATTAGTTATTTTTTTTAATAATTATGTTAATCAACAATTTAAAAGTAATGGCCTTCCAAAAAGTAATTTAATTTTCAATTAATTTTTATTTATTGTTACTTTTGTTAGTTTCGAGTGATTTCAGTGAGAATAGTGGGTTTGTCCTTCTTTACCTGAGGGGTACCAAAAAAATTTCTTTCCACGTGTGTACATGAAACAAGTGAGCTCAAAGGATCTGATCAATCCTTGATTCTTTTAAGGACAGAAGGATTAAACATTAAACACCAGATGGTGTTGTTTTTATGCATACCTCGTGACACTAGTCAAGTTTAAAGCTCTAATGATAAATGATTATATGAGCATATATTTATTTTTGCAGAATAGTGCCCATGTTAATCCCCTGCACGCGCTTCTGCAGTGTTTTTATATCCAGTGCATCGTTTACAGTGAGCTACTTTTGTTTGTTTTGCAGCTGTCTCTGAAGTGCAGGGCTCCAGAGGTTTCTCAGTACGTTTTCCAGATGTACGACGGCATTCTGAAGAACTGATCGCCGCCTCTTCCCTGAGGTGCAACCGTGCGCTCTGCCACTGTTTAATCTCTAGGTACCAGCGGATTCAGGGCACTCCATAGGGGTCAACGATATTGTTGTGTGCAACCAGTGTCTCCATGTTGTTAAAGAAGTGAACAAAAAACTCCAGAGTGAATAAATGTGTTTTGTATGTGTGAATACGTTACCAGGGTCACGTCACTTATCCTTTGCATAGTAATAAATGTGTGTTGAGCTTTTATATCATTCGCATTCTTGACTCATTGCTGCAATATTGTTGCTTCCTTCTGAAAGTACGACGTGCCAGCTAACGGATACTAGCCTAGCATGCTGAGACCAATATGAAACAGTCACATTCCTCCGTAACTTGATTATTCTAACTCCTTTATGATCTCTTCACTTTATAAATGTCTTAACTGTTCTGAATCTAGTGTTTGAGTGTTTTCTAATGATCTTGTGAATCCCGTATTGAGCCGGTGACGTGTTGCGCCTGTGAAACTGAGCAGTGATGTGCTTTCATTCTTAATCTCTGTGATGTATTTGTGGAATCGGAAGATTTCACGGTTCCAGAGCTTTGGTGTGAAACATGTAGGGATGCAATAAAACTCATCATACGTATAGTGATGCAAAGACCGATATTTGGTAGGCTTTGTGGTGGTGCTGGTGAATAAATGTGAATTTTTTTTGTTGCCATAGTTGCTGATGTGCCTGTGTACCTGCATGTAAGCAGCATCGCTCCCGGACGAACACTCCTGTAAATGCTGCAGCATTAATACATTAACCTATATATGTGAGAATCGCCCTTAATCCCAATAAACTACAATCCCAAGTCCAGATTTGTTTTATTTGGTGTAATTGTGAAAAAAATGGCTTTGTTGAAATCCTGAATATTACGTTTTAGTTTGATTGTGGTTCCTTTCTACCAAATATACACTCACCGGCGACTTTATTAGGTACACTTGTTAAACTGCTTGCTTGAAACCAATCACATGGTGAAGACGATCTGCTGCAGTTCATAATAACTACATTATGATTATTGTATTTGTTTAAAGCAGGAAGCGGTTAATGTTTTTGCATTTAAGACAATTACATTATTTACATTTGGCTTTTTTATCTTTCATCCCCCAAATATTTTTTACCTGTAATATTTTACACTAATTTACCATTTATTTTTTTACATAAAAAGGTTAAAAACAAAATTCAATATGTTGTTAATGTATACACATTTGGGTTATAATAAAAAAAACACTAGTTTTATGATAAAAAAAAGTAAATGGCAAAAGTAAACATTACATGTTTATCAGGAAACATCTCTACATTAACAGCATGTATTTGGAGCTTTTCTTGAGTACTTTGAATTTACAGGAAATAATCTGTTTTTATAATTCAGTAAATAATTAATTTTATGATCATATACATCATGTGGAAAAACTCATTTTTACGATTTGTTTTTAAGATAAATTTCATAATGTAATATTACAGTAAATCTAATGTTTGACAAAAGCTCTAAACATGATTGAACAAACCTGCTGAGATCAAGGTTATTTATGATTATTTGCTGCTCTCGACTTGAAAAGAGCAGATGGCATGAGAAGATAGATGGAGGTGTTGCTGGAAACATGTTGGTATTAAACATTAACCACCCGCAGCTTTTAGGATTGTCCTGAGCTCAAGTGCTGTCACGCCTCACCTGCACGTCTACAACGGTTGAGCAGTGGCTGTACCACGTGCCTCAGCGTAACAGGAAACAACCACTTGGTTACTAAGCAACAAGAGAAAGGTTGCTAAGATACAGCCGCGGTAGCTGGTTGATATTGAGTGAATTATTTTTCATATACTGATGATCAATCACAGCAGTCAGTCAAAAGTAAACAAGAGCGTGTCTGGAGGGGTCTTCATTGATATGCAGCAGAGACACTGGCGCTCACAGGTTTATATTGGACGCGGATAAAATCAGTTTGTTTACGCGTGCTCCTCGGAAGAGTACTGGTATTTACACTCGGCATGTTTATGCGCGGAGACGCCGCTGGCAAATATGGCAAGCCTTATCAATCACCTTGAATACTCGCTCTCAATTTTTTTTTACTGTTGCCAACTCCTCAGTAAGAAAAGGTAGAAAGGGGCCACTCTGGCACCATGCCGCCCATTGTTTATCCTTTAAAAATTACATAAAATCACAGAAATACAACAGATGTTAGAAAAGTTGTAGCACACTATTGAAAAAGTCCAAATTCTGAATTAATAATAAAAGTGTTGACAATCGAAAAAAAAAGTATCTAAAATTGCAAATTTAAATGCAAAATAAATGTAACGTACACATTACTGAATAAATATAATAATTTCATTTTTTTTCCATAATCTCACCGATGTGCGCAACAGCAGACCCCCGTGACCCTGAAAGGGATTTTAAAGAGTAGATTGAATAAAAAATTCAACCATGGATGATCCTAAACATAAAAGCGCCATTGATGAAGTCACATGAGTCAAATGGTCACGTCAAGGCTGGGCATAAAAGGCCCAATTTCCCTCCCACAGAAACAATGTGCCACCCACAAAGCAACGCTTTTCTTGTAATAGTATGAGATAGGCTGAGTGTTGATATGCCTTGAATAATTAGAGATGCAAGGGTACTTACCTCCTAAGGAGACAGTGGTACCCCGAGATGCGAAAGTAATCCGTTCCAGGGTGACCTTCATTTCATATGTCGAAGCAAGTTTTACATGTAAAACACCTCATCCTTGCAACGGCTCTCAGAAACAACAGAATAAGTAGATGAAAAAAATGGAAAACCAGAGAAAAATCAAGTAACTTTTCTTCAATCCTTAAATCTACACATTGCTAATGTAATAAATGATAATAAAACAGAATAAAACACACGCAAAATACGTAATATGTACACCAATGTGAAACCTTACCTTGAGTGAAGTGATGTGTTGGAGAAGGTGGAACGGATGGCAGAAAAGATTTCGGCACCACGTATAAAAGTTAACTTTCTCTAGATATTTTATGAATTACTGACACCAACACGGTTTCAAGCACAAGCTGAGACAGATGGAGAAACGCTTCTGAGAACGCGTCACTGGGTTTCTCTAAGTTGCGCTACAGAACAGCACTTTCAACATTATAAACATTATTTCTTTAATGACACCCTGACTCTAACATTTGTTATAGCACATTATTAGTAATCTATACATAATGTTTCACTGTGTTGTTGAAGTGTTTTGAAGCGTATCAGATTGTTTTTGCACTGGGAGACAGGAGCGCAAGAACACGGAAGCGCTACGCGACGTCATACAAACAAGTGGAAAATACAGCAGAACAGCTTGTAGTTGTTCGTATCTCAAAATTTTCTTCACATCTCGAAGACTTTTCGTATCTCAAACATTTTGTAACTTGAAGCATTCGTATCTCGGGATACCACTATATTTGGCATAACCTGTAGGAAGACTGATGTCATGATACGGTTACATTTCACCCTTAGTTGTTAAAATTATTTCTGAGTTGTTTTTGTCATTTGTCTTCAATGCTTTTAATCACAAAACAAAACAAGACCTTATTAAATTTATAATTTAATTGTTTATTAAACTTGTCATGTTAAAGTGTTTTACATGGAAGGATCAGCCAATGTTTACATCTGGTTCACCAATGAACACGGTCACAACTCGTTTAACAAAAATTAATTCCAATGAACCATTTACTTGTTTCTGCTGACTGCTCTTTAATTAGCTAAGCAACCATCTAATAATCACAGTTTCTGCCCCATTTTAGTGTCTCTAACTCAATCCAGGCAGCCCTGCTTTGCTCTGAAACATTAAAATTACAGTGTCTATTAATGTTGCTTTAATACGAAGTCGATCGCTCAGCATTGAAGTTGCTTGTAATTAATCACTCGAATCTCCCTGACATTTACATTGACTGAATCACATTTCCCATACAATTATACCAACGTGAACAGCTTTATTAAAAATCAAACAAAGTCATGACCCCTTTAAGAGTGTTTTTGAGTAGAGAAATGGAATCTGTGAACAGCAGCCAACTTTACTGAACTTCCCCCTGCTCCCTGGTGAGCAGCAGGAGACGTTTCAAGATGAATGAAGGTTGCTTTACTGCCCTGTGGTCCTTAATCCTCAAATGGGAAATATAAACCTGATTGGTGCAATCCCAACCTCTCATGGGTTAACCTCACTATATTCGCAGCAATGAGCTGCATGTTAAATCTGCTTGCCACACTCACGGAGCAGCTCTCGGCTTCTCTTGAAATTCAATTAACCTGTGACGCTGCCCCGGTGAGGAGTGGGAGCTCGGGCGCTCCACCTCTACCGGACTCTCTCTCTCTCTCTCTCTCTCTCTCTCTCTCTCTCTCTCATCACTCTGTCTAACCACGCGCTCAAGCTCCACATGATGTGACGGACCAGGGCAGTCCTTCAGGACAGTTTGGGGGTCACTTCTGCTCCCGAGCGTGTCGCGAGAGAGAGAGAACTCGACGGAGGAGACCGCGCAGGGGTTCAGAAGCTGAGGAAGAGTCATGCTGCTCCTCACCTGCGCAGGAGGTAAGTCCATCAGTCACTCTGTGCGGTAACGTTACCACATTTAAGTCCGCACATAATAAGGATGTGCGGACTTCAAGAGGAACAATGTGCGGGAATAGAAAGCGGAGCTGATAGGAACACTCGCGGTACGGAGAAAGAGAGAGTGTCGCGTCGTTTATCTTCACTTTGAGAGAATCGCGTGTCTCTCTAAACGCGCGCCTCTTCTCTCCAGGAGAACGAGAATAGCTCTTTCGCATCGAGCTGCTGCTGCATGTAGTGGGCGATTTCTATTAATAACTGTTCTACTAAACAATCCCAACCTGCTCAACTGTTTTAGTTTGTGTGAGCACTGTTATAAAGGAGTGCGAGGAGACCGATGTAAACATAGCAGATGCTCGGATTACTATGTAAATGCATTCAGCTGTGATCGTGAACACGTGGAGATCTCTCACACGGTATGTTCGGTGAGATTTTTGCTCATTTCTTTTCTTCAATAATCTTTTTTTAATCTTTAGATGGTTACAATATAATCTTGTATATGTGTTTGCTTGTTATCCGTCTTTTATATCAGAAAAGCATCTTCTCCTTGACCGAACGATCTACGAGCACCAAACTTGGCTAAGACATCCAAACTGTTTGGTACAGTGGTACCCCGAGATACGAAATTAATCCGTTCCAAGGCAGCGTTCAAATCTCGAACATTTCGTATCTCGAAGCAAGTTTGGAAAAACTTTGGAAAAAATGGAAAACTAGAGAAAAATCAAGTAACATTTCTTCAATCCTTAAATCTACACATTTTTAATCTAATAAATGATAATAAAACACACGCAAAATACGTAATATGTACACCAATGTGAAACCTTACCTTGAGTCAAGCGATGTGTTGGAGGAGGTGGAACAGATGACAGAAAACATTATGGCAACACGTATGAATGTTAACTTTCACCGTGACACCAACACGGTTTCAAGCACAAGCGCATACAGACGGAGAGACGGTTCTGAGAGCGTGTCACTGGGTTTCTCTAACTTGCGCTACAGAACAGCACTTTCCACATTATAAACGTTATTTGTTTTACGACACCTTGACTCTCATTTGTCATGTTTTTGTTGTTGAAGTGTTTTGAAGCGTATCAGTACCCAGAAGCACAAGGCGACGTGACCCGGAAGTGCACCATAACTTCATGACGTCAGGCGGAAAATACAGCAGAACAGCTTGTGAATGTTTGTATCTCAAATTTTTCTTCGGATCTCGAAGCAAAAAAATTCCTCTGAGACGTTTCGTATCTCGAACATTTCGTAACTCGAAGAATTTGTATCTCGGGGTACCACTGTATACTGGAACCAATGAAGGAATGCTGGGAAATCGCAGAGAATACTGGTACAATGTTCCATTGACTCAACATGGGGTCAAGATTTGTAAAGATGTAAACTTGTAGAGATCTGTAAAGATCTGTAGCTCAGGACGTCAACACTTATCCAGGTTTTTTTTTTCTCACATCGTGTCTTCAAAAAAACCCAGCATCCACACGTGTCCATTTAAAAAACATTTTATTTTTGTTTTTACACAACACATAAAAACCCTTTAATGACTTCACCAAACCATCAGGTAGCTGTCAATTTATGCCATTTTTAAAATGATGATTTAAAACTGCATGTGCAAAAACACAAGTGCTTCTGTTTGGTGATCATGCACATGTAATCCTTTACATGCTGTAAGCCTCAATAACGGAATCAACAGCAAGATTGTCCTTGCTTTGGTCACCATCACGCTTGGTATTTGTAAACACAGCAGTGACACACCGTAATGACAACAACAAACTCCACCCCCAGAAACATAATACTCCGGTTTTCCTGTGGACCGTTTCAAATACAATTCACTTTGGCCAGCATTTTCAAAAATGCATGTTTATATGTAAAACGTTAAAGGGGTTCAATTTTATGACAAGGTCTTTGCACACTGAAGTCCAAACAATCAAAACTAAAATTGAGCTCACTTTGTGTCTATTACACCAACACGCTGCCTCTGAATAATTAGTCTGTTAAATAAAAGGGGGATGGGTTCAAATATTTAGCATTTTTCTCATTTCAGGCGAGTTTGGTCCTCCTGTGATTCCCTTGATAGACAAATGCCATTCTAAAATGGCTTCACACCTGACATATTTTTCAAGATAGAGGATAAATTCTCCTTCCTCTCCATGCATTTGCAGGATTGGATGAACCCAGTTTTTCCTTTTTGTTTTTGCAAGAAGCCAAAAAATTATCCTAAATAAATTTGCGTTTATGTCTGATATCTCCCTAGCAAACAAACCATTTACCATAGCAACAAAATTTTCTGTATTTGTAGAGACATGGGGGTTTTGTTATTTAACTAAGTGTGACACAGGGAACCTTGCAACGTGACTGTTTAACAAGGCAACCAATTTGTCATACCTTAATTTCAGTTTTGGAAAATCATAGAGACTTGGTTTGGTTGGTTTCACTCAATGAAATTATGGGAATAAATTTTTTTGGCGCAGTGGATATCACTGTGGCCTTCCAGCTAGATGGTTGTCAGTTTGAGGCTGGTGACCTTCCAGGAAGGAGTTTGGGTACTCCGATTTTTCCCTAGAGTCCCAAAAACCTGCGGTTAGGTTAATCAAAAATCTAAATTCCCCTTAGGAGTGTGTGTGCCTGTGCGTGCGTGTGTGTGTGTGTGCGTGTGCGTGTGTGTGTGTGTGTGTGTGTGAATGTTACCCTGCGATGGACTGGCGACCTGGGGGGTATTCCAGAAAGCTTGGTTAACTTACCATATGATAAATCATAACCTCTGGGTTGATTTACCCTAAACAGGCATACCATGAGTATGTCGGTTCCAAAACACCTGAGAAGAGTAAGTTTAATCAACCTCCAACTGGTTACCCAGAGTTAATGCGCGTGCACGGTGCATATATAAAGACATTTTCAATGGATCGCCGATTTCACGAGTCACCATGGGAAGTCAAAGCGAAAAAAAGAGAGCGGCGTATTTCACAGAGGCGGAGTTGGAGGTTTTAATGCACGCTTATGAGGATTTAAGCCAATAACATTAAAAAGAAGCAATACAGCTGCATCAGCTAAAGCAAGAGAGTTGGCTTGGCAAAAAATAACGGACAGAGTAAATGCGTGAGTGTATTAAATTACAAATTTGGTATTGGCTCCCGTTTTATTATAATACAAAATAATGAAGTATGACTTATACAGCCTTTTGAATATATTATATCACTACGAAAATAATTAATACATGTATAGATATACCTAATATGACTAAATATTAAATATGCGTCATAGATTTTACTACAAAGGACAAACCTGCCACTCTGTGGAATTCGTCTTTAATAACAAGCAGAGGTTTATGGCCAGGGAACTGTACAAACGTGGGTAAGAACTGTTTAAGTGCCAGACATACTGTACGAACGGCTCTACACACAGTTGCTTTTCTCACATGCTCTGAATCGCCCACACTGTACAAAAAATGTCCAGATGCAAAAAACCTAAGTGCTATGCACAGAATGTTTTCTGTGCTAAGCGCAGAACCGCGGTTTGTCACATTCGCGATATGCGGTTTTAAAAGACGTGTTAAATAAACTAACGAATCTTTTGAAAAACGATAACGCTCTTTCAAATATTCATTAGGGTATGCAAACACATCAATACGCGATCTTATAACCCTCTCCCGACGAAAAAAACCTCGTATAATTTGTGCTTCTACATCCACAGGATCCTCATCAAAAGGGCACGCCATGCTCACCAACCTTCTGAAACGAAGTTACACTGAAACATAACCTGCTTCCGAGCAGGTTATCTTCAGAGAGTCAGTTGCTATGGTTACATACATACCCAGAAAGTTACCTCCGTTTTTGGAACCTAAAGTTGAGGTTATCCACGAACTTATCCTTAAACATACCCAGGTATGTCACATAACCTGCTTTCTGGAATACCCCCCTGTCCAGGGTGTACCCTATGATCACTATGTTTGAAGGGACTGTTCCCACTGTGAAGTATGGAGGTGGGATTTTAATAGTGTGGGAATGTTACAGTGCTTTTGGTATTGGGAAACTCATCAGGGTTAAAGGAAACTTGAAAACTCAATAAGTATTTGAAAGAAAACTTAGTGTGTCTTGACATTTTGTCGTCCAGCATGATTACCACCGAAAGCACACCACACATTTGGTGAAAAGAAAGAAAGTCAAATTGAGAATAATGGGTGAATTTTCCTGACCTGCACAAATCTTAGACTTAAATCTAATAGAAAATGTGTGACTCACACTAAAGTCCTGAGTGTGTGCCAGAACACCAACAACCTGAGAGATCTGCTCAGGAAGAAAGGTTTCATTCCTCAGTCTCTTACTTGAGAACTGTTCAGAGCTACGGCAAACATACTAAAGCCCTCTACACCCTGTCCCGAATTGAGATTCGCATGAACCTTCAGATGGATTCTCAGCAGGCAAGCTCATTGCCTGCATCAAGAAAATATTGATGCAATGACACTTCCTGCCTGAAGATGGCGTTTGCAGTACAATAGATTTTCACCACACCAAACAGGGAAACGGGTGTTACAAACACTATAATCTTACAGACTAAATGTTGTGTTTTTGTTAAAAATGTGCAATTTAACAGGACGCTAATACTTTTGTCTTCATCAATTCCCATTTTCATTAATTTGACTTGTTATATGATATTTTATCTCTAATTTCTTTTAACAATCAGTACATCGAAATTATATTCAGAAAGGGAAAGCCATTTATCATGTAATTCATTACTCGCCGAATTAAATATTCCTTGAAGTGTAGATATTGGTTTACAGGTCATGAAAACCAAACGTTTTTGTTTATTGTTTAATAATGGGGAAGTCTGCTGACATAAGTATTCCACAAGAAGTATAAGCTGCACAAGGCCAATATTAAAAGGCTTTTTTTTACAGAATGCTGTATGGAAACATTTTCATAGAACATTGAGTGGATAAAAAGGTGTGAAGTGATGAGGTGTGAGGTGAACCAGTTAAAAGGAGAACTACTTGCTTGAGATGGGCGTCAAGAAAACTAACGGTCAGTGTCAACTGTCAAAGAGTGGACTGATGAGTCCTAGACATGGTTTGCTTGTGTCAAGCTGTTCCTGCAGCGGAGACACTACCAGAAGGGTCTTTACAAGAGCTGAGTAGAAAAAGAACTGTAGAGCAGTTCATGGGAATTTTCAAAAGGAAGCTGAGAAACAGCGGATCTGAAAAAGCAAGAAGCCAGATTTTTCTTTTGAAAATTTTTTTGTAACAATAAAAAAAAATCTTGAAATTAAATGGGAAAATGAAGATATTGTCAAGATGAAACATTATAGAAAAATGTTTGTTTGTTAATCACAGTAACAAAAAATGTTTTATTACATCACTGACTGCTCCCTAGCAACCACATTCTCTAAACTCTATCTCAGCTTTGGTAAACGATAGAGATATGAGGGTTGGTTTATATAACTTATAGCAGGGATGGAGGGGCGGTATCCTGGTTTTTATTCCAGCCCTGCTTCAGTACAAATGTTGGCAGCTATAAACAAGCCAAGGAGGGCTTCATTTGTAAAATCAGAAGTGTTTATGAAGGATGCAACAAAACTGTGCAGCCCTCCTTGCCCACCTCTGTCTTAGAGTGACAAAAGCCACCTTACATTGTCACAGACTCTTCCATAGCAACCAGACTGTTTATCTCAGCAACCAATTTGGCAGAACCGTAAATACATTGAGGTTCATGAAAATCAAAAATCATAGAGACTCATAACCACATGAGAAACATTTTATAATGACTCTGACTCCTGCATAGCTACTGTTGACCATAGATGTAGTTTTACAACACTTTTACAAACCAACGTAAAAATTTGTGTACAAACTTTAGCCGCCATGTAGTTTTTATTTCCAACACACTCTTAAAACATTGCTTAGTGAACTGTTTACGACTCAGACAATGGTCTTTAGGTTTTTGTCATGACCCCTCCCTCTTTTTCTTTCTTTTCTAGTGGCTGCCGGTGTGTGAATGGCACTGTGCTGTGGCCAACACTGCGGTCTGTGGTTCCGTCAGGACTATGTGCTGTCCGTGTGCCACTCTGAATGCACTGGCCAGCTGTTTGCGAGAGCAGGGAGGCTGCTGTGGTCCACCGGGGGAGAGGGCCTTTCCGGATTGCTGTGCTGGGGGCACAGGGGGTGGGCAAGACGGCTATTGTGCAACGCTTCCTTCATGATGACTACAATGAGGTGAAGGTGCCCAGTAAGAGCCGCCGTGTGCATCTGTCTGCCGCAGTGCTCAATGGCCATGTGCATGACCTTCAGATCACAGACTATCCAGCCATCAGCAGATTTCCAATCAGCACTTTGCAGGTACCAAAACGACACCGTACTGAATCTGGTCAGGCAGCCCCGGCCCTTCGCTGTGTTCAAAAACAGCTCTAATGAGTCAAGTATGGGATGGGGCTAGGAAAACTTTACATAAATCAGGTCGTTCTCTTCAAATCTGGAATAAACTTTGAACAGAGCCCCGTGTGTCTCTTGGGTGGTAACACAGTTATTGAAGTGTCTGCAGCTGCTAAGAAAAAGCATTTTTCCACTCATAGTTAGTGGTTAGATGAAGCCATTTATTGTCTAACAACTGTGTTTATTCTTTTTAAATCATAATAACACAAAATTTACAAGTTACCCTAATCAAAATGTACACACCCTGGTGATTTTGGCCTGATGACAAGCACAAAAATTGACACAAAAGGGTTGTGGCTGGTAAAAGTGACCATCCTCACCTTGACCTGTTTTTTGGAATCAATATTTGTGTAGAAAAGGTTCTTGATCCTGAAGTACCGTTGCCTTATTCATCCAGCTGACAATTCTGAATTCTAATTTAAATCATAAATTACATATTTTTGAAATAGATCACCCTCCTCCTAATTTCAGTATAAAATGATCACAGGTTCCATTTCACGGGAGTACATTCGAAGAAATTGGCCATGGTTACACAAGCAGACTTGGAGGAGATGAAGTGTACCAGGCGAGCTGTCCGAGGAAGGGCTCCGAGTGCAGGGGTGCGGTAGGAGCCCTGAGACCCCCCCTTTGAATATTAAAAGGGCGAAGGGGTGGAGGAGGGTTGCCAAAAGAGAGCCTGGGGGATGCATAGATCCTGGGGCTTTTATAGAACGGATTATTTGGTAATTATGGGAATCACCCTGCCTAATTATCTTTTTACGTACGCTTCCGAAACTAATCTCACGATGTCACTTTGATGTAATACTATTTAATAATATGATAATTATATTTATAAAATAATTCATAAAAATATTGTTACACAGTGAAATACCTATGGATATTTTTTAAATAATATGTTCCAGTGTAAAAATAAATTCTCAGTCTTCAAAACATCAACATGTCATTACAAAACTACTTGAAACTCAAAATCAGATTCAATGATCTATGAGTAAAGTTTCAGATTAAAAAGTGTAAACTAAACACTTTGTGGAAACTAAATATCATATTATATTTGTCTAGAGATGTTATATTTTAGGGCAGCAATGTGACGCACTAGGTAGCACTTTGGTGACACTCCGGTTTCCCCCACAATCCCAAAAACATGTTTGGATTGTTGTCATGTTGCCCTGTGATGGACTGTCGACCTGTCCAGGGTGTAACTCTAAAATGAACTTTAATAAAGTATCACAATAACACTGGTGCTGCACTGGTTGGTGCTCAATATATCTTGAGAGTACCAGCACTTCTGTCCAGGGTGTACCCCCGCCTCTTGCCCGATGTGCCCTGGAGATATGCACTAGGTCCCCCTGACCCCGAAATGGAATAAAAAGCAGGTTAGAAGAAGATGATTGTTATTTTTATAAACCTGAAATGCTGTGCTATAAGTGCTCTAAACTCTGAGTTTCAGTCGGCCTACTCCCCTTTTTAAAGACGAAGTGGTATCTCTCGCCGCAGTCATTCATTGCCTACTTTTCACACACAATGAATATAATTAAATTAATTCTCTCATTAAATCAGCCACCACCACAAAATTTAAAAAATAAACAAGTCACAACAATTTATTTGGTCTTTTTTTTACAAATTAAAAAGCAACTGTTTCATTTCTATATTCTTTCAAAACTTAATATAATTCACTAATCACAAGCTTTTGTTTCAGGATCTCGATCTCCAAATCTGACTTTAGGATCTGTCGATCAAAGTATATAATATATTCATTTATTTTTTTTATTTACTCCTTTACTGGTAACTGAAAATAAAATACTTTAGGGTTACATTGTGTGTATGACTTCCTATGAATTAAACTCTGGCATTTATTGTCCATCACTGAACTGTGTTCATCTGAGCAGAAGAAGTTGCTGAAGCCTCTTTCTCCTCTTCCTGTTCTTCCACACTCTGGAAGGTGGTGACGGGGGGAGACAACAATATATGTTTATTCTCAGATATACTTACATTCTATGGGTTACTGGGCACAAAAAATGCAAAGATGTGATTGTATAGATTGTTTAATGTCTACAGACATAGCATTACTTCTATTTGCCTCTCTGTATCAGCAGAAATGGTGTCATCCTGAGAAGATGAGCATTTGGTTGAGCACACTTTATAAAATACCTTAGCTTTTCTCAATACACCAGAAATTAGAACACTTACAATTCCCCAGGGTTCGGTTAAGACAGGAGGCTCCAGAAGGCAGATATTGCCATCAGAATCTATTTAGACTAATCAAAAAATGAAAGTAAATATACATCCATAAATAAGTTAGTTATGTGTGTGTGTGTGCGTGCGTGCGTGTGTGTGTGCGTGCGTGCCTGTGAAGCCTTCTTAAATTTTACGTAGGCACTCGTGTCCTAGATAGTGACTGGTTCTGATGAATTCCCTCACCCACTGTCCTTCCAGTGTTCAGACTCAGGGCCATGTTCTCAGCATTTGTGATGGTGGTGGTGCAGGGTCTCCCCCTGTCTTGCGAGCATCTGCCTTCTTTCTGTTGACTGAAGAGACATCCAATGAAAAAGACCACCGTTTTAAATTTTATCTTTGGCAGACACACAAGTGCCCCTTTAAATCTTAAAAAAGAAATTTTGTTATTTTATGTTATTTAATGCAATTACATCTGAAATGCCAGTCAATTATGGCCAATTCTACACTTTCAAGTGAATGCCTTTTTGATAGTGACGGTGTGCACGCCTAACTCTGAATTACTCTACTCAGAGTGGATTGACCTAACTCAGATCAGCTGTTCTAAAACCGAAAACTCTTGAGTACTCAATCTCTCGGTAAATCAACTCAGAGTTCTAGTTTAAGCTTTTTGTTGAACATCCTTACTGAAACGGGCTCCTGGAGTTTTGTGTCCGTGTGGATGCAGTTTTTTTTATTACACGTGTGCTCGTATTTTCGTTTTTATACAGTGTAAGAAAAACCCTGTTTGTAAAAAAAAAATTAATCCCACTAATCAGCAGGATTTAAATACTGTATGTCGTCATCCCACCTGATATGACCGAAACAGAAGAATTCATTTAATTTTTGTATATTTTTTTTTGCCAAAGTAGTATACATCTATAAACAACCACAAGAGGCTCACAAGTCACACTTCAACGTTCCAAATGATAATACACAAGTATACATTACAAGTATACTTTCTATGTTGTTTGGACCCTCAGGATTCATAGAGGGGGTTGTTTTAATGTTATTCTGAAGGTTTGTTTTTTGTCTCCCTGAAGGCTTCAGTTTATCCTCGTGAGTACTACAGATTGCTTTATAATGAGCCATTAGTCTAAGAGCACATGGCACCCGTGGAACACTTGTATTTTCAGACAGCTTGAAAGGATCTAAGTGCCACTTGTGCACACTTTTCTTTCTCTACACTGTCACCATGATCAGTGCTTTAATTAGTGATGCTGAGAAGAGAATATTATTTAATTCATAATCATGTTTTTGACTGAACTTTTCTGAGAGCTTCAGCAACTGTTAGAAATAATCAGATTTCTTTTGCTTCAATTGTGTTTTTGGGGTTTTCATTTTTTTTTCAATACTACAAATGAAAATCTATTCAGTTTGAATATTTGATCTTGTTTTGATGAAAGATTTGCTTTTAAAATGAAAGTCAAATCATTGAAATAATCGAATAATTTTGCCTGGTATATGCCATTGAAAAACAGCAATATATTTTACCAGAAATACATTTGAAAGAATGTAGAGAGAGATCTAATTTAAATGTGTGTAATAAGAATTTGACTGTTTCACAAAACTCTTAATATCTGGTGGCCAAATTTCTTACTGGTAATCACAGAGGCCAGACATTTTGTAGTTCGCACAGGCCTGCACACATCTCTAGAGGGATTTTGTAGCACTCCTTTTACCAGACCGCCTCAGAGTCATTATGGTTTCAAGGGTAGCTCCCTGAACCTTCAGCTCCCTCCACAGGTTGGTTGTCAACTCCAGTGCCATGGCTGAAGGAAGGAACCTGTCAATCCTGCTTGATGCAGTGCATTTGATCTGTCAATAATGTTTTATCAGCATTCCTCCTTAAATTAATGCTAAGCTCCAAAATCAGGGAGTCAACTACTTCATTAAATACTGTTCACAAATAATTGCCATACACATTTGTTTGTTTTGCAGGAATGGACTGATATTTGCTGTCGAGGCATTCGAAGCGCTCATGTCTACATTCTGGTATATGATATCTGCTGCTTCGACAGCTTTGAATATATCAAAACCATGCGGCAACAGATCCTAGAAACCAGGTTTGTGACCAGCCTCTTCCTTTCTTTTCTTTCACCTTCATGTTTCTCTTCCTGCTATGATTTCATGCTCCCCCATAATTCCCACACTCATCTGTAATCATCTGCACTACCGCCTCATTTCTTCATAATCTGGTTCTAAATCAACAGAAATGTCTTCCCTTCTCTTGTCTGTTGATTGCAGAGGTCATGTGGTGTCCTCATCAAAAGCTGTTGAGGTTGTTTTGTAGCCGAGCAGGCTTTTTAAAGATAAAGTACTAATGCATGCTTGGGGTATTTTTTTTATATTATTTACTCATCACAAGCTATCTCAAATTTATAAACTCAGTTTTGTGTACTATTCCTAGCCCTGATAGTTTCCCTCATAAAATTCTGACATAAAGCTGTTTCCAGGTGCTGGTCATTTCATTGGCGTATCATGATTTGTGAAAAAGTTGATTTAAATCTTTAATTCCATTTAAAAAATGGAACTTGTATAATTAATTCCAAACAAACGTAAATAATTAATTTGCTTTCATTTTGATCATTTTAACTGACATCCACTGTTTCTTGTTCTAAAGTGGCTCGACACAGGGAAGTGACCCATGACTTGCATTCCTCTGTGACAGACTGTAAAAAAACATGAACAATGTGACATTGGGCTAATAAAGTGCAATTTTTGAGCTGGCTTAGGTGCTGCCATTGACAGCTGCACATGCGCACATACGACTTCCTGTTAAGGATGGAACCATCATGATGTAAGCCACACCCCTCTGACATGCAGTCTACTTATTTTGTAGTTATAAACAAGAATCTGTGAACAACTTCTGAATTTGATCGTTTGCAGTGTAAGTTATCTTTCTCACTCAGTGATGACAGTGCTCAGTTGAAGAAAAATTCTTTAAAACTGTGTAAATAAAGTAATTCCAGGAGGTCTTTAAAGTTTAGCTTCATCCCATAAAATTGTATCATTCTGTAGTCTCCACTATGGGGGCGCTCGCCACGGTTTGGCTTCCCTCTGGCAGCCATGTGAGACACACTTGGTCTGTGCATGGTGCTCCTTGAAAAACAGACTCTACTCTTTGTGAATTTTTTTTTTTTCAGATATTTTTTAATGGGTTTTGTTTCACAATCCTCTCCATGATACGGTTAGCGATTTTGCTACACCTTTTTTTCCTTCCCTTCACCTCTTTATTAATGTGCTTGGGAACAGAGCTCTGTGAACAGCAGCTTCTTTTGGAATGACCTTTTCTGTCTTGCCCTCCTGGCAAAGTGCCAATGGTCATCATTTGGTTTACTGTTGTCAGCAGTTTTGGTTGTGGTTGTGTAGTGTAGACTAAGACACCAGCTAAAGGTGGGTGTTCTAAGTTAGTCAGCTAATTAGGGTGTGGCACCTGGTGTATTCAACATGGATGTTTTTCACAACATTCAAATGTTCAGAGTTACTGATTTGGGGTTTCCACTAATTAGTCAGTTATAATATTCAAAATGAAAAACAAAAACTTGAAAATATGTGGAAGGAATATATACATTATACGAGTTTACAAGTTATTAGAGTTTCTGAATACATCATCGTTTTCATGATATTCTAATTATATGATTAACATGTGGCTGGCGCAGTGGGAAGCACTGTGGCCTTTCAGTTTGAAGTTTGTCGGTTCGAGGCTCGCCGGTAACCACCCTAGGAGCAGTTTCTATCTTCTCACTGTGGGTTTCCTTTGGGGAAAAACAAAGTACCTGAGGAAACCCACACAAGCACGTGGAGGACATGCAAACTCCTTCCAGGAAGGTCACCGGTGAGGCCATGAACCAAGAACTTTCTAACTGGAAGGCCACAGTGCTACCCTCTGCACCACTGTGTTGCCCCATCCCAAAACATGCATCAGTGTGTTTACCTGCGATGGCCTCTTGCCTGAAGTGAGCAGACCCTGTGACCCGTGATAGGGAACAAGCTGGTAAGAAGATGAATGGATTATTAACTCCTGTAATTCTAGATTTCCACATGTATACTGTCAGGGTGTGTGCCACTCCGCCAATGACATCCAGTTTTTCCTTTTTTTTTTATCCTGTGATGGAGCTGAACACTGAATTATTCACTGAATTTTAAGAGGCAGGTCATAATCAAAGATATGACGTTTAATGTAACCTGTCATAACAGTCCTCCTATTTTAACTGATTTTAATACCGTCTGATGCTCACATGGTATTCAAGCATTACTTGCTTTAACGATCTGTTTTTTCTCCAAGTTATCTGTCTCACAGACAAAGCCATTAAACTACACCAAGTTGCTCTGTAACAGTTTACATGTTTTTTTAAGATGATTTTTTTGGGTCTTTTTGTCTATATTTTAAACCACACGTATGCTTATCAACTACACTCGCAAATCAATTTGCCTGTTAAAACTTTGGCTCCACCCCTCTCAGGCTTGGGTTCTCCCATAGTCTAAACTTTGACACCGTCTGAGTTCCCTCCTTCAGGGAACGAGGGTTACAAAGGTAACCTAGATGTTCAATCTTGCAAACTACGAAGGATGTCTGCAAAGAGTCGTTTACAGTTGTGCTTAGCAAATTTTCTCATTTCTTGGACATTCTTCTGAAAATATGATTGAGCATTTTTCCACTGAGAGTTATTGGAGGCTTCATCATTATTACAGTTCCGTGCAGTCACGGATTGGGCGTACGGCTCATTGTTGGTAGTGGTGCTGAGCCTGTCGGTCACAAGCAGATTTGTTGTAATCAGCGGCGTCAGCTGTCGGGCTCTGCTTGCGCCGAGGACTGAGCTTTGAGACAGACGGTTCCGGTGACAAACATTCATGTTTTATTGATCCAGACAGGACACAATTAAGTCACCTTGGCCCGCCACCGCCATGCAGCCTCTAGCACACAATAGGTGGAGGAGGATCTGCTTCAGTGCACTGATCTGATCTGCTTATACTTGGCAGAAGTGAAAGTGCTGGCTTCAAGCCTCCTGTGATAACACCGCAGGCTAACAACCTCGAGCCTCTCAAGCGCCGGAAAAAGAAGAGACCCGTCCTCCGTTCTCATTTCAACTTAAAAACCTCCTCAAGGGGTATGACTGAAGTATGACGTGTGCTCTTAACAGTTTCTCAAATCACATTTCTCTAAATGACCACTAGATGTTAGTATTATATAGGAAAATTCCCATCACCCGGCGGTGCACGCTGAGCAGAGGTGGAAAGAGTATTAAGATATGCTACTCAAGTAAAAGTACTGTTACTTCAAGGAAATTTTACTCAAGTACAAGTAAAAGTACTGACCAAAATATCTACTCAAGTAAAAGTAAAAAGTAACTCTTCTAAAATTTTACTCTGAGTAAAATTGAATGAGTAAATTTTTTATTTTTGAACAACAGTGGTGGGTGGGTGATTCTAGTGTAGTTAAAAACGTAAAAGATGTAATATAAATATTACATATAATATAATATTAATTTAAGCTGGTTGTTTTTAATTAAGGAAACAACTTTTAAAATTAAAGTGCAATAAAAACAAATAAATAAAATACAATAAAAATAAATAAAATAACCATATAAAACATTTAGGGAAGTCATTTTAGGGCAAATAATCCCATAAAACATCACAACCACTGAATATGGCATAAACTGTGATTCAGCAGAGCATCCTTTTGTTAAACACTGAAAAAGTAGAGGAAAAGTAAGTCATAATGAGTCAGAAACATTCAAGCATTTATGAAAAAAACTGTGCCATTGTCAGATAACAGACCATTCTGTCTACTAATAATAAAAAAAATATTGTTTAATGGCCTTTACTGATCATAAAAATAAAAATGTTGTTTATTTCAGTAGCAGTCTATGACTTGACTCTACTGCAGTTTATCCACTTTCACAGCCCCAAAAAAAATCTATTACAATTTGTCATTTAACTTACGATAATGAGAGAAATCTCAAATGCAGAGTCAGCTCACGCGTTGAACTCAGTGACGAATCAAAACGCTTCGATTGGACACCGCATCTCAACAAAAGTGTTTGATTGGTTAAACAGTAATGCCCAATAATTCTAACACGACATCTGCTGCAGATCAATTCTAACTCTTTTTATAGACTTGAGTAAATCGTGACACTGGTAATAGTTTAACGTTAAATGTGCGTTGACAATTTTGTTATAAGTTCCTGTTAATTTCTAACCCTAGTGCTAACCAACATTAGCAATGTCACACGCTAATGCAACACAACAGAACAATAATTACGTAAAAAAAGTAGTATGTTTACCTTACCTCAACATGCTCGCGCAGGTTTGATGTTGAGCTTTTGTATTTGAGCAATTCGTCTTGGGCAAACAAAGTTTACACCGCATAATAAAGCTGTTGCCTTTCTTGTGCTTAAATTCAAAGTGGTCTAGTAAATATGGGCACGGGTTTGTTTCTGAAGAATTCAAATTCAGCAGCATTTCACTTTCATCTGTGTGTCTGTCTTGTCCGTCTACATCTTTCTTGAGTTAGCGCACTGCGTTTGTTTTCCCGCGAATCAAGCTGTAGCTTCCGGCGCGCGCTCCCCTCCTTCCCTCCACGCACAATTATTATTTTTTTTATTTTACTTTTTTTTTTTTTTTTTTTTTACTCAGTAACGGATAGGATTTAAAATGTCATTACCATTTTTTTCGGCTCATAAGATGCACCGGCACATAAGACACACCCAATTTTAAAAGAGGAAGATCTAGAAAAAAAGATTCTGAACCAAATACTTTTGTAAAATGTTTTATATCAACTGTGTAAAAGTTAACAACCAAACATGTAACATGAACAGACAGTAAACAGTAAAATTAACAAAAAAAAGGCTGTAATGTTTTACTTTGCCCCCACTCATCACTCTAAAGTCCACCATTCGTTATCACCATCACTGTTCCAGTGCAACATCAATACTAGTAATAATAGCTAGTAAGATTGCCCCCACATTAGTAATAATACAGTGGTTCGCAAACTTTTTTAGTTGAGCCCCCCTTTAAACATTTAAAAGAATCTGGGCACCCCCAGATGTAAAATAATAATTATTTAATTATTTAAATGTAAAATAAATGTAAGTACTCCTTAATGTTAAATAACTCATTATTTATAGATTATTTAAGTGACAATTCCGTTGCATGGTGTTAAGATATGATCCTTATGCGCTCTTACCTGGTTATTTTGATCCCTTTGATTTATTAAAAATACAAAACCTGAAAAATCACATGTAGCTAAGTATTCACAGCCTTTGCCTGAAGCTCTAAATTGAGTTCAGGTACATTCTGTTTTCACTGATCATTCTTGAGATGTTTCAGCAGCTTCATTGGAGTTCACCTGTGGTAAATCCAGTTGATTGGACATGATTAGATAGGCCTTAGTCAAGGAGGTGATCAATAAGTCTGGGACGGTCACTCTGTCTGAGATCCAGTGTTCTTCTGTGGAGAGAGGAGAACCTCTCAACCTCTGGAGAGCAATCCACCAATCAGGCCTGTATTATAGAGTGGCCAGCCGGAAGCCACTCCTTAGTAAAGATCAAATTGAAGCCCACCTGGAATTTGCCAAAAGGCATCTGAAGGACTCTCAGACCACAAGAAACAAAATTCTCTGGTCTGATGAGACTAAAATTTAACTCTTTGGAGTGAATGCCAGGTGTTACGTTTAGAGAAAACCAGGCACCGCTCATCACCAGGCTAATACCATCCCTACAGTGAAGCATGGTGGTGGAATAATGCTGTGGGGATGTTTTTCAGCAGCAGAAACTGGAAGACTAGTCAGGATAGAGGAAAGATGAATGCAGCAATGTACCGAGACATCCTGAATAAAAATCTGCTTCAGAGTGCTCTTGACCTCAGACTGGGGCGACGGTACATCCTCCAGCAGGACAATTACCCAAAGCACAGCACCATAAAATCAATGGAGTGGCTTCACAACAGCTCTGTGAATGTCCTTGAGTGGCCCAGCCAGAGCCCAGACCTAAATCCTACTGAACATCTCTGGAAAGATCTGAAAATGGCCATACACCGTCGCTTCCCATCCAACCTGAGCGAGCTTGAGAGGTACTGCAAAGAGAAATGGGCAAAAATACAGGTGTGCCAAGCTTGTGGCATCATATTCAAAAAGACTTGAGGCTGCCAAAGGTGCATCAACAAAGTATTGAGCAAAGGCTGTGAATACTTATCTACATGTGATTTTTCAGGTTTTGTATTTTTAATAAATTTGCAACATTTTCAAAAAATCTTTTTTCACATTGTCATATTGTGTGTAGAATTTTGAGGAAATAAATGAATTTAATCCATTTTGGAATAAGGTTGTAACATAAAAAATGTTGAATGCACTATGAATACTTTCCGGATGCACTGTATCTTGCCGGTAGCTTGATTTTTGTTGAAGCAATTGGTGTTTATTGCATTTTAGCATGAAACTCTTTAAAATATTTAATTTCAAAATGAGAAATAGACCAATAAAAATGAACCCTGCAGAGAAGCTTATTCACCATTCGATTAGAAATCATTAACATGTTTTTTCTTAAAATTTCATTTCAATATTTTTTCCATACACAAAAAAAATACTAAAACTTTATGATCAACTTGCCTTCAATTGTAAATGTTGTCCATGCACAGCTGCTCCTGAAAAAAGAATCGATAACTTTCTCCATCCGCTTCCTTTAATAAGGAAATATCTCCTACTTTGATTGAAAGTCCCATTTGGAGAAATTCTTGCATTTAGAAACGTAATCCTCCGTTTGAAAAGGAGGCTGAACAAAACAGATGCACTTAGCAACCAGTTCCTGTAGCTTGCTCATTTGATTTTTTTTTAGCCGAGGTGTCTCTGGAAATCTCTGTATTCATCAGCGCCCCCTAGCATGAGGCAGGAGAGCATATACTATGTTAGAGCTATACTTTGTAAATTCAGCTCATGTAGTAAAAGTGATTGAACAGCCTTACTGTTGTTAATAACATTACTGAAATTCAGTGATTTTGAAAAAAATATATAAAAATGTTGAGTTTAAATGGAAAGTAACTGCAAAGTACACTGAATAAATATAATTATTTTTATTTTGTTCTTAACGACAGGTGAGGCACCAGCGCATGTCACTGCTGTTTATGTATGCGTTTCCCTGTTTATGAATGAGTTTCAGTGAATTAATGATAAACAGATATGTGGATATCTTTTTGGTGCGTGCGTGCGTGCGTGCATGTGGGCGTGCTGACTGATGGAATATTCTGTGGCGCCCAGACAAATCAAGACCAAGTCAGCAGTGACTGACAGTAGAGGGAGGTTTGAGGCTAACTGCTTGATATCAATTAATAACTGAAAAAACTCCTCTCCATAACAATTCCCTCTAGAACGACACATCACTAGTCTCAAGGCCTATGATGAACAGAACACCATCCCAACTGTGAAGCTCTGAGGTGGATCACTGATGTTTTGGGGATATATGAGCTCCAAAGGCACAGGAAACTTGGTCAAAATTAATGAAAAGATGAAAGCAGCATGTTCTCAAAGGATGCTGGAGGGAACTCATCAGCCCAGGAACTGTGTATGGAACATTATTGGACATTCCAATTTCCAACACGACCACGATCCAAAACAGATGGCCAACTCCACTTGTCATTGGTTACATCTAAACAAAGTGAAGGACCTTCTCAGTCTCCTGACCTCAGTATTATTGAATAATGTGATGGAGTTGGTTTAGCCAGAAGGTTACTTTACTAGATACGTTTCATAAGCTCTCCTCAAATAATCAGCTATGCAGCTTGATTTGAAATGGCCTTTCAGCGTGAGAAATGTCAAGGATGTTTTATGATAGACAAAGTGCTGTAACACTTGAATGTAGTTCTGCTGGTTGTTTCTATGGCTCTTGTGCTATTTATATCGGTTCAAATTTACCACCATTTGTGAAAAGATTCAGGTGACGTGTGATTATGATGACTGTTGGACTTAACTACAGCCAAATGAAAGTTCAGCCAACATAATGACTCCACTTCATCAAAATACTGAGATGTTACTGCAGCTGCAATCTTTGGAAATGATCAAAAAGTTATCCGCCTTCCAGACAATAGTTCCAGCTTTTCGGCAGAAGCATATGCCTTGTTACCCTGTCTTCAATCAATGACATTCATGGCGATCAAGTCACCCGGCGATCACTTCTATTCTGATAAAAGTTAACCTGAACAACTTCCACATCGTCTTCTGCTGGATCC
>SRMA01026828.1:16911-61636 GCA_007224835.1 Danionella cerebrum | reverse complement strand
TTCAAACACATGTATTCTGTCTTACTGCGACTGACTTTCATTCCTCTTCTTTCTAGAGCTGACCTCCAACTTTCCAGGTTTTTCTCCACCTGCTCTCTGCTCTCACTACAAATCACAATGTCATCTGCAAACATCATTGTCCACGGAGATTCCTGCCCGACCTCATCTGTCAACCTGTCCATCACCATAGCAAATAAGAAGGGACTCAAAGCTGATCCTTGATATAGCCCTACCTCCACTTTAAACTCTTTTGTCTGACCTACAGCACATCTCACTGCTGTCTTACTTCTCTCATACATATCCTGAACTATTCTGACGTACTTCTCTGCCACTTCTGACCTCCTCATACAGGACCATAGCTCCTCTCTCGGCACCCTGTCATACGCTTTTTCTAAATCCACAAAGACGCAGTGCAGCTCCTTCTGACCATCTCTGTACTTCTCCATTAACAATCTCAGAGCAAAAATTGCATCAGTAGTGCTCTTCCTGGGCATGAAGCCATACTGCTGCTCACAAATATCCACTTCCCTTCTTAACCTAGCTTCCACTACTCTTTCCCAAAATTTCATTGTGTGGCTGATCAACTTTATGCCTCTGTAGTTGTTTCAACTCTGCACATCACCCTTGTTCTTAAAGATTGGTACTAGGACGCTTCTTCTCCATTCCTCAGGCATCTTCTCCCTCTCTAAAATCCTGTTTAATAACCTAGACAGGAACTCCACTGCTGTCTCTCCTAGACACTTCCACACCTCCACTGGTATGTCATCTGGACCAACAGCCTTTCCACTCTTCATTCTCCCCAGGTTCTTCCTCACCTCATCCTTTCTAATCTTTTCAACTTCCTGCTCTACAATATTCACCTCTTCCTCCCTTCTTTCCCTCTCATTCTCATTCAACTCCACAAAATACTCCTTCCATCTTCTCAGCACACTCTCCTCACTTGTTAGCACCTTTCCACCTATCTGTTGCACATCCTTCCCATCTCTGTCTTTTTAATCTATACAATTCCTTCTCGCCTTCCCTCGTGTCTAACCTGGCATACAACTCATCATATGCTTTCTGTTTGGCCTTTGCCACCTCCCTCTTCACTCTGCGCTGCGATTTCTTTTTCTCGAACAATTCGTATCTCGAAGCAAGTTTTACATGTAAAACGCCTAATCCGTGCAACGGCTATCAGAAACTACAGTATGAGTAGATGAAAAAAATCGAAAATCAGGGAAAAATCAAGTAACATTTCTTCAATCCTTAAATCTACACATTGCTAATGTATTAAATGATGGGTGGCGCAGCGGGTAGCACTGTGGCCTTCCAGTTATAAGGTTGTCGGTTCGAGGCTCGCCGGTAACCTTCCCTGAAAGGAGTTTGCATGTTCTCCATGTGCTTGTGTGGGTTTCCTCCAGGTACTCCGGTTACATCATACAAACAAGTGGAAAATACAGCAGAACAGCTTGTAAATGTTCGTATCTTGAATTTTTCTTCGCAAAATTTCCCGCAAGATGTTTCGTATCTCGAACATTTCGAAACTCGAAGCATTCGTATGTCGATGTCATTCGTAGTCAGCTCCGATGTTTAAATGACCCCTGAGCTAGACAGATGAGAAGGTCTAGCAGAAAATGGAAGGTGCTTGCAGCGTTTTAGAGCGAAGTAATCTAAAAACAAAACATACGTTTCCTGACATCACAAAATGACCATAAACGTGTCCTTTACAGCGTTTACAAGGGGTTCGACTTCATTCGAGTAATTTGTGGACTTGGATTATTGTACTTTACTGAAACACACAACTCTATGAAAATCATTGAATAAAATATATAGCTTCAATTAATAAAATTAAAAACTTCTCTACATTAAAAACATGTTTTTATTAGCTAATATAGCATGTTTTTAGTAATTCAAGCAAGTTGACAGGTAATTTTCAAAAAATTATCAATATTACTTGTGTTTTTCTTACAAATTTTTTTTATTATAAAGGAAAAATTGCTTTACATTTTGCAATAATTCTGGTTTCTTGTCTGCAGTATGGTAACAACAAAAGTGCAGTAAAGGAAAACTTATTTCTGTTTATACTCACGGACAATAACTTACTTCCATGTTGAAAAGTATGGTAGGTAGAAATGGCCTAACAGTGTATACGGTTTCAAAGTATTTATTTTTGTGTTTTAGATCACGTCATGATAAAGTGCTCTTTAGCCTGCAGATACACAGTGTATTGTCACTGCTGTTATTGCACTTCAACTGTAGCCCAAAGGAATGTGATGATCAAACAAACATCTCGGTCGCTGAAAAAAACCCACATTCACACAGCCTCCACCCACAACACCAGCATTGCTTCTAATGCAAACGGCATCAATTCAATTGCCACAACTGCCACAATTCAACATGGATGTCAATCTGCTGCACTTATATTTGCTCCACCATCATCTCCATGCCCAGTGGCACATCATCTCTCCCAAGCAAACACCACTTCAATCATTATTCCCAGCAGCACCAGCTCTCAGCACAGCATCATCGTCAGCAGCACAAGCTCCATCCCCACCAGCAACATCTTCCTGACCCACAACAGCTCCATCCCCAGCACCACCAGCAACATCCTCAGCTGCACAATTTCTTATTTCTTCGAGCATTAGTACCATCCTCAGCAGCAACAATCCTCATTACTGCAGTATTTTGTTATTTATAAAAAACTGTTCTTTGGTATGACTATTGCTGTTTATTTTTGTGTCTCGTGAATTAAAAATAAGGTTTTTAATTAAAAATAGGGTTAGTGTGAGGAATATTCCATTTGTAAATAGCAAATTAAACAACAGTTCCAGGCTCCTAAAAGACTTCTTGCAGTTTTATACATAAACCTCTATTTGGTATTACTTTGTGAGCATCTAGGTTGATTACCTTTTTACCAGTAAATCTATTATGACTTAAGGATGCAGTCCATTCTAAAGTTACGTAGTATTATTTATAGAATTTTACTATTTCACTTTGAGCTCTTGCTAGACTTTCATTTACAGGTTCGTCTAAAGCTTAGACAAATGTTTTATAAGATGTTTAATGCAAATAGGATTTGCCCTTTTCATGGCAATGTAAAATATTTTTAAAAGGTTAAGTATGTAAGCCAGTAATAAACAAAAAAGTGAAATACAGTTTATGACGCATAATGAGTTAGACTGCGTTTAGTTAACACTTAACCTACACAACTGTCAAGATATGAAATCATAAATATGAGTATTTGTAATGGAAAAAAAAAGAAACTTGTTCAGAAAAATTGTAATCTTTCAAGACTAAATACGAGTAAAGTAATTAGAGTTGCAACTTCCAACATCGCAATGAATAAACGGTTAAATCTTAAGCCCCTCCTCTGCAAAGAGAACCGCTAGGATTGGATGGGAAGAATGGCAGCACTTTGCAATCTGATTGGTTTACGAGGTGGTGGGCGGAGCTTAGCAATTTGTGGATCTATCCTGTGTCACTCTTGATGGGCGATTTGAGTCAAGATCCACAAAATGCGCTGCAAAAGGTTCACAAATCACAAGTCAAGCTTCACAAATTCTGATGAGATCCACAAATAAATCGAAACGAATTTGTGACTCTTAAAAAGATATTTGTCAATCTGATTTATTTTTGGGTATCCCTTCACATTTCTTTGTAGATCAGAAACGTAATTATTTATCTACCTGACGCATTAATACCCCCATAAGGTATGAGGTATGATGAATAATCGTTGCATTTTCACAATTTTATTTTTCCACAGAATCATACTTTAATGGTTCTACATTGAAGACCAGTAGAGGGCGACCTGCCGCTATGGTAATTGAGGGTTAACACATAGAGAAGAAGCGTTCATAGAAAGAACTAGAACAGGGGTGTCAAACTCATTTTCACCGAGGGCCACATTAGCATAATGGTTGTCCTCAAAGGGCCAGATGTAACTTATAAATGTAAAACAATGTAATCGAAAATAAATGTAACTACTCCTTAATGTTAAATAACTCATTATTTATAACTTATTCAAGTGACAATTCAGTTGCATAAAAACAATTGTATGCTTGTTGTTCTAATATAACTCCTTTTGTTTTTTGTCAGCTTCTGAAAACCCACATAACTCCATTAATGAAGGATCAAACTGTCCAAGATAATAAAGAAAAATAGCATTTTTGTCATTTGTTTAGTGAAAAAAACCCTCACAGATGGAAGACGATGCATATCGATCATCATATTTTATCAGGCTCAAGAAACAGATAACAGATAAACTATTAGCTGTGTCCATTTCACATCTTGAAATTTATTTTAGCGTGAGAAATCGGAGGTGTGGCATGAGAGATCACTCAAATGCGTGAGTCTTACGTTCAATGTGTGAGAAACGGCAGCTCTGCAGTAGCTGAAATGGTAGCTGCGGTTACTGCATAAGGCATTGTGGGAAATGTAGGTTTTTTTCGCATTTTTTTTTTTTTAGACACTCAAAATTTTTAAGCTCTCGCGGGCCACATTAGATTACCGGTACATGGCGGACCACATCACTTGAGATTGACACATGTGAACTAGAAGAAAACTTGTGTGTAACGTGGAGTTGTTGCAGAATCAAGGTACAGTTAAACCTATTTTAGTGTCAAGGGCGAACTTTATTTAAAGATGCAACAAGTATGCAATATAGAATGCCACAGTGAACCCAAAAAATTAACAATATCTGTAAAATACAATGTTATCAAAATACACTATAGTATTACTATAAATAGTACTGCCTCAACATACGTTTGCAAAGGTATTGCAACATAAACATCTAACGTTCTAACAATTTTCTAAGATGCCACATGCAGGATTTAGCATCGCATGGATGATGCAACATTTCTCATGCTAATTGTAGCGACCACATTTTGTCCTCCAGAAAATCACAGAAACACTCACATGAAGTAAACCGGTGATACATTTCATTCATGTTAAATTTAACATATTTTATGTTCATTTATTCATTTAATTTTGTTTGTTAACTAGATTATTTGCTATATAACTCTGCTTTACATTGTATCTGGTGGTTTTCAGGGATTTCAAGAAAAAAAACCTTGCTTGGTTTCTCCAATGTGAATGCAAGAAAAATCACCCAAGGTTCATAGAGAACACTAATTCTGTGGGAACAGGCTTTTGTTCTGTTGTTTCCTTGTGAACCTTCATGTGCTTTTTAAGATTCCCACTTTGCGTGAACCTTTTCCCACATGTACAACATTGATACAGTTTCTCTCCAGTGTGAATCCTCTCATGAGATTTAAGAGAACATGACTGAGAGAAACTCTTCTTACAGTATGAACATTTGTATGGTTTCCGTCCAGTGTGAGTCCTCTCATGACATTTAAGATTAGATGACTGACAGAAACTCTTCTCACAATGTGAACATTTGTAAGGTTTCTCTCCAGTGTGAATCCTCTCATGAGATTTAAGATTAGATAACAGAGAGAAACTCTTCTCACAGTATGAACAGTTGTAAGGTTTCTCTCCCGTGTGAGTCCTCTCATGAGATTTAAGAACAAATAAAGCAGAGAAACTCTCCTCACAGTATGAACATTTGTAAGGTTTCTCTCCTGTGTGGGTCCTCTCATGAGATTGAAGTTGAGATGACTGACAGAAACTCTTCTCACAATATGAACATATGTATGGTTTCTCTCCTGTGTGAATCCTTTCATGAGTTTTAAGAAAAAATGACAGAGAGAAACTCTTTTCACAGTGTGAACATTTGTAAGGTTTCTCTCCAGTGTGAATCCTCTCGTGACATTTAAGATGAAATGACCGAGAGAAACTCTTCTCACAATGTGAACATTGGTATGGTTTCTCTCTAGTGTGAATCCTCTCATGAGATTTAAGAGAAGACGGATCAGATAAACTCTTATCACAGTGTGAACATTTGTAAGGTTTTTCTCCTGTGTGAATCCGATTATGTCGTATTAGACATGCTAACCTTGCAAAACTCTTTCCGCAAGAAAAACAGACATGAGGCTTTACATCACAATGAAGTTCTCCATCTAGATTCTCTGTGAAATTTTCTTCTGTCTTCAAAAAAAAATCTTCTTCCAAAAACAGGTTTCTGGTGGCTAAAAAACAAGACACATAATAAAAAATAGAATAAATTAGTTTACAAAAGAATAATTTAAACAATAACAAGTTTCTAAAAATTATATTTTGATTTTCCTCATCTGTAGTTAATCGGTGTAGGGTAACACTGACCTATTTCTTCCTCAGTTTCTTCCTCTTTTACTCTTAAAAGATCTTCTTCTACTCCGCCTGGTTCGTCTTTAAACTCCATCATTACTGTAGTGTTGCTGCAGTCTTTCATGAGGTTTTCCTGCAGTAATTCCTCCAGTTTTTCTCGTTTTCTGAAGCTTTGTGTTTGTTGCGATTCCTTTTTCTTCTTTGGATTCTTATGGTGGTTGGCAAACCGGTGCATTACCGCCACCGACTGGACTGGAGTGTGGAACAAGAGCTTGTGCACTTCTGACTATCTGCTGTTTCTTACATCGTATTGGATTCTGTTGTATAGCTTGCGTGTTTTTAAAAAGTATATTATATCATCATATATGTTCTTTGATTAATTTCCCAATAAGTTAGTTAATGAATGATCCTTTTTTTGCTTCCCTTTGATAATCTGAAATAGCGGAGTTCTTTCCTGGTCATATTTCTTGCAATGGAATAGCACGTTCTACGGTTTCTATTTGTTAATACAATTCTTCTGTTGGATGTGTACTGATTAAATACAGAGTACTATTCAGTCCTGTGTGCCCCATCCTCAGTCGTGTGATTGTTTCCATTTCTTCTGTTTCTGTTCTTTTCTTCTAGCACCTACTTGACTTTGAATTCTATATTGGTGTCTGCCTGTCTCATTGGAATCCCAGTCTTCTAGCCACATTGATTGCACATATGTGTTGGTGAGTGCTTTTATTATTCTTTAGCATTCCTTATTCGTTTGTATAATTTCTTTTATTAACTTATTACTGAAAATATCTACATAATTTATGTTTTCCTCTTCTATTGACTCACATCTTTTTCCACACATTTTCCACGTAACTGTTCTTTTTCCTGTTCTTTTATGCCATTTTGTATGAATGTAGCAACTCCTCTACTTATTTCTCTAACCTTTCGGATTATTTGATAGTCTTTTATTGTGAAATCAAAATGTGGTTTTAGCCATGTTTCCTGTATACATATAATACTAGGTTTTTCTATCATATTATCTATATATTTTATTTTTATATATTTTTATATATTATCTGTCCATTTGAAATTAGGCTTCTAGCATTCTATTGAAGTATTGTCAACACCATTATGATGATGATGCTCTCTGACTGTTTCCCATAGTAACCCTTTCACATCTAGGTACTTTTCTGCCGATTAAACAATTATTTTAATCCTTTCATTTCTGTTTTGAGATTGAGCTGAGCAGTTGATTATCTCAGCCATGAATAGCACAAAGTCATTTTTCTTTACAATTAAAGTATCTTCTTTTACTTTTTGGCTTTTCTGTGTCTGTGCTTTTATTTTTAACTTTTATCGCTTTGTTATTGTACTCTACACTTTTCGTTGCCTCTGCGTAACTGATTCCCTGCGTGATCTTGACTGGTTGTACTTCCTCCTGTCGTTTGCTGACTTTGCATCTGGGGTATGCTGAAGAGTGTTCCCCTCCACAGTTACAACACTTAATTTTTGCACCTTCCTCACACTAGCCATATTCGTGTTCTCGGCTACATTTTCCACATCTCTGTTTACCTGTTTACCATATCCCTGTGTTATGGTAATAAAATACCTTCTCTATTTATTATAAACACTGGAGACAGTTTGTGAGGGAACACAGCAAATGTGGCTATTTATTGAAATGATATTAAGCAGAATCAATGCATCCTTATGCACGTGGTATTATAAGCGTGGAAGATGCGTGGTGAGCCGAGAGTCGAGTTCCAGAGAGAGAGAGAGAGAGAGAGAGAGAGAGATAATAAGTAATAAGTATATAGGTCTAAATATAATTATAATAAATATAAGAATAATAAGTAGATTTAATTACAATAAGTAGATCTAAAGATCTAAAGTTAAAGAAATTCTATGTCTCTAAATGACCACTAGGTGGTAGTAGAACACAACTAATGAGACACTATTGTTTAACATTTAAAAAATCCATTACAGCTTCCAGCAACACCCCATCCTCCTGTGAGATAAAAAAAAACACAATAATTGATTCAACATTTACAACATTATTAGACTTTAAAAACACAATTCTAGAGAAAGAAAAGAGATTGTGGGGTGAGAAGATCAAAATCTTTTGCTCTGGCTTCTTCATTCATGAACGTATTCCTGCCACAGAAACAAGATTAGAACTGATCAGTCTACTCTATAGATTTTAAAAGTTAGATATTTAAAATGGATCCATTAGTAATTTATTGTTAACCTCATCACCAATGTTTTTATCTTTTTTACATGTCTCTCATAACAAGCTCTAGCACAAGCTTTCAAATACTTTCACAGAGTCTCTGAAACAATGTGAGGTGAAACAATAATCATGACCACAGTTCAGTGAATGTGTAATGGTTTCTGATTAAAGGACAATGTAAACCAGTGTTGATTGTCTTTGTCAAATGGAAAGCTTAAACGAATCAGTCTGTCAGGTCCACCAATGAGATCCTTTTGCTTCCTGGTGTGATTCATGACAGAACATTGTATGGGTTTTTCTGAGTTCTTGCAGCATCAACAGCTTTCAGATCTTTGACAAAAACCATCCTCCACGTGCCCCTGGGGTTTTAGTCTTTTATACTGGGAAATTTGGGTGCGCACTGGAATGGTTGGATATGAAATTATAACCCCTGCTTTTGATAATGATTTGAACACCGGTGTTATTCCTACAATTGCTTGTCAATTTGGTCTGGAGAACAATTTTCTTGTCAATTCCATATATCCCCTTCCCCTAATGATTCAGAACCCCCTTTCCAGACTTGAGTCAGTAATTTAAATGTAGTGCATGCTTATCCGTTGTTTTTGTTGTCCCAAAAATTTGATTTGTTACCATGATCAGAAGTCATCTATAAGTTAGCCAATTACAATTTTTTGTAATATATATAAATATTTTCCAAGTGGTATTATACCACACATGTTTGTCTCGTTCTCAATGGAGAGATTGCTCCTGATCCATCTGCCTAGGTCTTTGAATTGTTTTTAGGTTTTTGATGGTAGCCAATGCCACATGAGGTAAAATGCTTATTTTTAATAAATTTGGTTTTGCCCTTTCTCTCATTCACACATGACACATCAATTCCAACACAGCATCACTCTTCATCCCATTACAGTCACTAAAACATGCCCTGCACTCTCTTCCTGCCAGTCAGCTTCACAATCTCTGCTTTGACCCTGGCTTCTACAAACAGTGTGGCGTGTATCAGTGGGGTTTTCCTAAGTTCTGCTATCTCTGGCATGTTCTGTCATTTGCCAGTTTCTTCTTTGATGTGTTCATGTGAAAGTTTCAGATAATAACAATGATTCAGGCAAGACGGGTATACCTAATGAGTTTTAAGTAAACTGAACAGTTAAATCATCAGCTCCACAGTGAATTTATTTATTTTTATCCCTACATCAATTTGTACATCTAATTAATCAAAAATGAAAGCCAAAAAGTTACATTTTATTAGACACCTCAATGAATGGGTCACTCATAAGCAACATTTTGTGTTAAGAAATATTTTTTAATATAAATTTTTAAGATAAAATTTGGATTTTGCAACTCATCAAATCCTAACCCTGAATTACCTGCTCCAGTGTCTACTAATTAACTCAACGGGCCGATTCTTTCAGCCATGATTGTTAGTAAAGGCATTCTCTTCAATGCCTGTGAAGAAAATTCTGTTAATGTTTGACTCTTTTGTCTGCATGTTGTTAGTATCAATCGCCTCTTTTCTGAGATAGAGGGAAAAAAAACTTCCTCACCTCGGCCCCCTTTCTTTAAATCTGCCAGATGATATTGGTCTCCTGCTTCATTTGAATGGAAAGTGTTTTCACAAATCCATCAGTCCAGTATAAAGTTCTTTTGCAGCCTCATTGGTGTTTTCCTCTGTGAAGTTGATCAGAGTGTGTGTGGAGCATAGTCCGATCTCTGTTTTGTCTAGTAAGTCTTTTGTCCTTTTGTTGTTGTATCCATTTCTTAACATGGACTGCATGCTGTTTGAATGGATTGCATGCTGTATGGGACCACACCAAAATCCATGTCAGCCAATGCCTCCATTCTGATGTTAGCATTGAAAACCTCACTGAGTCTGTTGAGGTCCTGGCCTCTCCATCTGGTTGTTTGCACATGCTGATTTTGTCCAGGGTAATCCAGACTGGAATGGTCCTTCTGCCCTCCTCCCTGACACCTCTGTTGCTTTGGTTAGCTCACACGGTTGTTTTCGTCATAGGTTGGCGCACTCATAGGCTGAAGCACTCCAAGCTTTCTGCCAAACAGTCGTCTGTTTTGATCTCATAGCGAGAAGTCAAGAAAAGTTCAGAGTTTCTCTCTTCCCACTTTTCTTGGAGCAAGTTGCGAGGGAAAACGATGGTAATGTCCACTGTGATGTCCCTGATGATGTCGATGATGCCCATAGTCTGAGAACTAGGATGGAACCATTTGGTACAGACATGTCCACCACGGTGTTGTTGTGAGCTTGACCTTGTTGAGACACTGCATACTGCTGCTTGCTGTGGGCCGTTGCCTTGGCCGTGTGAACAGTCCCGAGTCTTCTAGCTGCTTCCTCCAGGCTGGGCACAGGATGGCCTCAGACTCTTCTTCGACAGGCCGTTGTTGAGGCTGTGTAGGGTGTCTGCTGCGGGGGGTTGTCTGCACCGAGGTGGGATCACGTGCAGGTCTGGGTTTATCTGTACAGATGACAAGCAAAGGACAGGAGAGGCAGCTGGACAGGAAGGATAGATTTAACTAAAGGTATTTTAAATAAGTATATTTAAAAAGTGTTTAAAAAAAAACAAAAATCCTATTTGTTCTGTGCTTTGTGTGAGTGATTGAGTGTGTCTGACTTTCCCTTCTGCTGTTTCTCCCTTTTTTTTCTACCTCCTTCCATATTAGCAAGGCTTTCTTCATCTTATCAGCCTTTACTTTGGTTTGTCTTCTTTAATCTCTGCTGCAAGTGGTTCAACTCTAAAACACTGAGACTTCCTCTCAGGATTAATCCATTCATTCAGCTACTCCACACTCTGTGGGCCATACATTCTTAACACATTCATATTATTGCGAGGTTTAAAACTTTTTCTAATGTTTAAGTTTTTATATATTTTTTTTGTTGACTGCGCCTGTTCCCCATCTCTCTCTCAGATCACTGGCTTAATTTAGAAAAAAAGATTGCTATTAAAGCAGCCTTGCAAGCCACCCTTCCTTGGATGGGGTCTGCGCAGACTCTAGTTCCAGGTAAACACATCTGTTCTGGGGCAGTTTTTCTGAAAGAAGGGATATTGTTGCTTGATTAAATGTTGGCGGTAATAAGCCACGGTCCAGTGACTCTCCAAAAACCTATAAATGTAAGGGTGCTAGTTTGTCTTTACATTTTTTAAGAAACTCCATTGGAAACCCATCGGGACCAGGGGCTTTATTAGATTGCGTTGTCTGTATTGCATTACTAACTTCCTCAAGAGCCAGCGCAGATTCCAGACCCTGAAGCAATTTTGCAGTTATTGTTGGAAAATTAATGCTATTCATCTAGTTTATTACTGTCTGAGATATATTCTGATTTATAAAGGGAGGCATAGAATGATTTGAACACAGAATTAATCTTAACGGGATACACATTTTTTATGTGCTTGCATTTCCTTGCATTGCATTTCCTTGCATTTTCTGTTGTTTTTGGCACACTACAGTGTTAGATTCCAGTGCCAAAACACTTGTAAATAGTGAAAGAAGATGTTTATACGATCGTCAAGAGTGAGGAGAGCCCCTGTGAGTTTTGTGGAACACAAACAGCAGCAGACAGGGGGCGTGTCATCGTCTCAATCACAGTCTTATGTAAGTAATAAGTTTTTATACACAGGGTATATTCCCAGCTTTATAACAATAATGTTTTTCAACTTATAAGTGTATTTTTGTTGAATTTTAGTTTGAAATTTGATGAGAATTCCAATCGTTTTTTTTTTTTTCTTGTTTTTACACACTGTTCTGAGCATTTATAACAATAACATAACAAATATCTGCCAGATTTTGAAAGTTGTATTTAAAGTTTTTTTTTTTATGGCAAAACAAATTATACAGACACTATTTTCTGACAATGATTGTAAACAAGACAACAATACCAAAATACGAATTATAACCACTGTTATAATTACAGTATTGTTATAGTCGTTAAGAATGTACATAAAAGGATCACATAAACGGAGCTTAACTTCATGTCTCGAAAGGCTCTGCCCACTATCTACCAGAACACCTAAGGAGTTCTCTTCCAATCCATGGTTATCAAACATTGTCAGGGAACAACAGTTCACCCTTCGGTCTGCAAAGAGGAAATGGTGAAAAACAAAAAATGAGACAGACCTAGCTACTTATCAGACTTATCCATACTAGTGTCATTCACAAGCAAAGAGTGCATACTACCACGAGAGAATCAAGAGTTCTACAGATAGTCTGAAGCTCTTCAGAGCCTTCAACTCTCTTCTCCACCCTCCCAAACCCCTGCTGCCTCCTCCCTCACAGCTGACGACTTCACCCAGAAGACTCTCACCATCAGCAGACAGCTCACCACCTCAGTCACCCAAATCCACATATAACCCATTACAACTGTACTCTCCTCATTCACTCCACTCTCAGAACCTCAAGTCTCTAAACTTCTTCTCTCATCACATCCAACCACCTGTCCTCTAGATCCTGTACCCTCTCACCTTCTCAAGGCTATCTCTTCTACCATCTTCACACACATCATCAACTCATCTTTCACCTCAGGCACCTTCCCAGACTCCTTCAAAGAAGCTCGGGTAACCCTTTTACTTAAAAAGACAACTCTCAACACTTCACAGGTAGAAAACTATAGACCCATAATA
This sequence comes from Danionella cerebrum, assembly GCA_007224835.1. Classification (NCBI taxonomy): domain Eukaryota; kingdom Metazoa; phylum Chordata; class Actinopteri; order Cypriniformes; family Danionidae; genus Danionella; species Danionella cerebrum. The sequence continues at coordinate 48,616 of SRMA01026828.1, read as the reverse complement.
CTCATTCTACTTGACCTCTCTGCAGCCTTCGATATGGTGAATCATCAGATCCTCCTGTCCACACTCACAACAAAGAGCATCTCCGGCACTGCCCTGGGCTGGTTGAAGTCTTACCTCACTGCTAGATCCTTCAGAGGTGGCTGGAGGGACAAGTTGTCGAAGTTGCAACAGTTGCTCCTTAGAGTAATCTTCGATGAGCAGCTGTAGATTTGCTCTTTACAACAATCAGACACCTGTATACAGAACATTTGTGGCAGTATGTACTTGTGGCAGTATGGCCTAGTGGATAAGGTGATTGACTGTTCGATCCCCAGCTCCACTAAAAGGTGGGATGAGTGTTGATACTCTCATTACTGTGGTGACCATTACCTTGAGTAAGTCACCAGTTACCACAGCTCGACTGATCTTCAAGAAACCTAGACGAGCTCACTTCATTCCTCTCCTCATCTCTCTCCACTGGCTTCCCATTGAGGCTCACGTCAAGTTCAAATCACTGATTCTTTAATACAGGACAGTCACAAACTTCAGCCGTTTCTGGAGGTCTCAGTGCGGCAAAAAATCTCTCACCAGGACTTTCTCCTTCACGGTTTCTGGCTGGAGGAATTCTCTTGCAATCCCAATCTAGAAAGCTGAGTCTCTTTCAACCTTTAAAAAGCAACTTAAAACTCTACTCTTTCGAGGGCACCCACTAACTTAAAAAAAAAAAACAACAACCTCTAAAGCACTGAATTTATTCAGAATCAGCTTGATCATCTTCTATGTGCATGTCTTCTATATGAATCCTTGTAACAAGCTGCTTATATTTACACCCAAACTATAAGTCGCTTTTTATACCTTTAATAAATATCTAAAAACTGTAGGTTGTTTTCTGCAAATATTGTCTTTTCTAATCTTAAATTCAAAAGCTTTAAAAACTATCAGTCAGTTCTGAATTATTATTTTTTATATTGTGTGTTTTGTATGTATTGTCTATTCGGCTGAATGAAAAAGGCATAGATGGTACGTATCAGCACCTTTAAAATGAAACTTTTGTAAAAAATAATAATAATACTGAAATTCTCCGGTCTGTTCGTTTTTCTATTTAAGGAAATTTCACCTTCAACGCGTTGCAAAACAATAAACGAAATGTATTCTCCGGTACAGCAGATGGCGCGAAACCCCTCGGCGTTGGCGGCCCCCTCCATTAAAATAATCGAAGAAGAAGAAGGAACCGCAACAAACACAAACGAGACAAACTGGAGGAGGAATTACAGCAGGGAAAACTCGTGAAAGACTGCAGCAACACTTCAGTAAAGATGGAGTTCAAAGAAGAACCAGGCGGAGTAAAAGAAGAACTTTTAAGCGTAAAAGAGGAAGAAACTGAGGAAGAAATAGGTCAGTGTTACCCTTCACCGATAAGGAAAATCAAAATATAATTGTTAGAAACTTGTTAGTATTGAAAGTATTATTTCTTAAATTATTGTTATTCTATTTATTATATTAAATTTTATTATGTTTCTTGTCTCATCTTTTAGCCACCAGAAATCTGTTTCAGGAAGAAGGATCTATTTTTAAGACAGAAGAGAATTTCACAGAGAATCTAGCTGGAGAACTTCATTGTGATGACAAGCCTCATGTCTGTTTTTCTTGCGGAAAGAGTTTTACAAAATCAACATGTCTAATACGACATAATCGTATTCACACAGGAGAGAAACCTTACCAATGTTCACATTGTGAGAAGAGTTTCTCACGGTCATCTCATCTTAAACGTCATGAGAGGATTCACACTGGAGAGAAACCTTACCAATGTTCACACTGTGAGAAGAGTTTCTCGCAGTCAATTTTTCTTAAAATTCATGAAAGAATTCACACTGGAGAGAAACCATACATATGTTCATATTGTAAGAAGAGTTTCTGTCAGTCATCTGAACTTCAATCTCATGAGAGGACTCATACGGGAGAGAAACCTTACAAATGTTCATACTGTGAGGAGAGTTTCTCTGCTTTGTTTGTTCTTAAATCTCATGAGAGGACTCACACGGGAGAGAAACCTTACAACTGTTCATACTGTGAGAAGAGTTTCTCTCTGTTATCTAATCTTAAATCTCATGAAAGGATTCACACTGGAGAGAAACCTTACAAATGTTCACACTGTCAGAAAAGTTTCTGTCAGTCATCTCATCTTAAATGTCATGAAAGGACTCACACTGGAGGAAAACCATACAACTGTTCATTCTGTAAGAAGAGTTTCTCTCAGTCATGTTCTCGTAAATCTCATGAGAGGATTCACACTGGGGAGAAACCGTATCAATGTTGTGCATGTGGGAAAAGGTTCACACTAAATGGGAATCTTCAAAAACACTTGAAGGTTCATAAGGAAACAACAGAACAAAAGACCTCAACAAATCTATGAACGTTGGTGATTTATTGATTCTTCAACCATTGTCACTGGAAAAACAAAGACATTTATTTAAGCTTTTTTTTAAATCCCTGATTTACGCCAGATACAATGTAAAGCCGAGTTCTCAAGCTTTGCTCATAGAGTTTTGTTGGGTAGAATTAATCTAGTTAACAAACAAATTTAATTGTATAAAACGTTATAAGTGAATCAAACAATAAATAGAGTGAATCTTTGTAACCAGTTCACTCCAGTTTTCTGCAGGTGTGTTTCATGTAAGTGTTTCTTTAGTGTGTTTGTATGTTTATTTGGCAATGCGTTTGCAAAGAGTGTTTGTATGTTGAGGCAGTACATTTAGCTGTTCAATTCATAGTGTTTCATTGTATTTTTATAATATCGTATTTTAGAGATATTGTTGATCTTTACTTAACATTTGGGGTTTACTCTGGCATTTTGTATTGTATAATACTGTTGTCTTTGTTTTATTTTATTTTGCTTTTTGTTGCGTGCAATCTTTTTAAATGTTGATCTTCAATTTAAAAAAGTGTATTTTTTCAAAATTGAGAGAGAAATGGATTGTGGATGGTCAAAAATATTGAAGAAGGTAGTGAGTAGTAAATGAAGAGGGGGATATGGATCAAATCAAATCGACTGTTAGATACATTGAATGACATGGAGAATGATCGTAATGCTAAAAATAATTTATATTATTAGACTCAATATTAGCGGTTATGCTTACCAACCCACCATTGCACAAAACACCTGAAATCGGCTAATAACGTCAAGGAAACACCATTACAATGAACACACTCCCGGTTTTAAACCACTACAATATTTACATTAAATAAATCCAAACTTGGTTCATTAACTTTATCTCACACAAACAGCACAAGAGTGCGTTAGCATACACAGGCACCGAACTGTGTGAAGCGCATTACTATTTCTACACTTTAATGGTAGATTCATTATCTTTTGACCGGTGGCCATTACCAAGCATTGGTTTAAGAAATACAAAGATACACATTTCTTTCAGATAACTATTATAGTTTTTTTAAAATATTGTAAAATAATTTGATAAAGATGGCTAAAGTTTGCACGCAAAATTCGATGTTTGTGCTGGTGCTGTTTAAAACTATTTTTAAATTAGTCAATTTCACAGCGAGTAACATAAACCAACCCACAGGTCTTTATAATTTGCTCACGCTGAGATAAAGATGTGCCAAATTGTTTGCTATGGTAAACAGTCTGGTTGCTATGGAGAGGTCAGTGACCTAATATAATGTTCACCATGTCAGTACAAGTACAATAAAGCAACCTCCATGTCTCTGATTTTCTGAGCTGAGCCATAGATATGCCATATCGGTTGCTGTGGTAACCAGTTTCGTCTTGAAGATATTTTTGACGCTTTTTCACATTCATTCTAATTGCCATTATAAGTCAAAGGTGACCTTTGACCCCACCTAGAGACCATTTATTGGTAGGTTCTTGCACAGACTGATAATATTAAAAAATTTCCAGAATTCTCTGCGATTTCCTAGAATTCCTTTAGTGGTACCAGTCTGAAAAGATATAGCAACCTGAGTCAGACCAGTTTGGAGGTCTCTCAAAAAAATCTTAGTTGTAGGTTCGAACAGGCTGGGAGGAGATTGTTAAATGTATGGGAGTATAATGGGAGTGAGTTCTATAGATGGGGAGCAGAGCAACTGTAGGCCCTGCTCCCCATGGTGCTGAGACGAGCAGGAGGAACTGTGAGGTGGATTGAGGAGGAAGACCTGAGTGAGTGGGCGTGTGTGGTGACATGAAGAAGTTCAGTGAGATAAGCCAGGTTATGAATGAACTTGAATGTAATGAGTAGGAGTTTGTACTTGATGCAATATTGAACGGGAACGAGTTTTTTGAGGAAGACCATACAGTAGAGAATTACAGTTGTCAAGATGTGAGGTGACCAGGCTATTGACAAGAACGACAGCTGTGTGAGAGGTGAACGAAGGACGGAGACGGTTAATATTTCTGAGGTGGAAGTGAGCAGTGTGTGTGATGTTATTAATGTGTGATTGGAATGAGAGTGTATTGTCCAGGTTGACACCCACATCAGGCCTACCTTCCACATCAGACCTACGAGAACATGAGAAGTTGTTCTTGGGATATAGAAAATGAGGATTAGTGATCTTTGGGACTGTTGGAAATATATAATATTTTGATAATACATTTTTAATTGATAATAAATTTCTGTAAATGAAAATGAAAATATCATAATATTCAAATATAAAGTCCCAAAATCATGAAAAATTCTTGGTAACTAGAATAAATAGAACCATCTACAGAAAATTGCTGATTTCAATTTGTTGTTGGAACACATCTGACACGCAATTTCTTTTGTCCTTGTATCTCTGGATCAATAGGCAGTCTAAATTAGAACTATCAGCATCAAAACATAAGCAACAATAACCCGATACAGTCAAAAACCTTCGTATCCTCCAGAATAATCATCATAAGATCTTATTTCTACAAGGCATTGGTAATTATCCAGAAAAACTTAATCTTTCGATCAAAACTTTAGAAGAATATACAGAGAAATATCCCCTTCTCTGGTCATTCCAGATACTTGCCATTATAATGTAGTCCTTGTACAATCATTTGAGTCACAGAGTTCAGCTCTGGTATCCAGTAAAAGATGCGAGTTCAGTTCCGGTGAATAGATGCACACAAAGACAGAATCAGTTTAGTTCAGTGTTAACCATGATGATGATGTAGTTCCTATGTGAGCATTAGCATTGACGTATAGTAAATTGTTCTGTAGAAAGTCGTCCAGACGAAGCATTTCTCCAACAGTGGTTTGTTTAGATTTTGGTTTGTAGTTAAAAAAAACTCCAGGTGTTTAGGAATTGTTGTTGACAAGATTTTAATGGTAAAGCAACCGGTTTGGAATCAAGAGTGAAGATGGGCCTGTTGTGATAAATCAGTCGTCTGGCAATTGTGGCTGAAGATGGGGCTGTTGCTGTAATTCTGAAAAGGGATCGTATCAGCAAGGAACGTCACAGCATTGAGATAGTCAGCTCTAGGAAGGTTGGGCGAGGAGATGGGGGTGAGTTGGGTCTTAGGGTGAGTTGACGTCCCAGGTCACAACCACCTGAAGCAGAAGGGGGTGTGGTGATGGTGGGACAGGCGACGATGCGAGGAGGCTTCCTCGCTCTCCATTGGCGCTGGTTTTTCCTGCAGGAGGAAAGGAGGATCCAGGTTTTCTCCCTTAGCGATTCTCACAGATGTGAGGGTCCTCAGAAGGGATCCATCCCAGCTCCCAATCTCTGACTCACGCTCCACCACAGGTCGGTGGTTACAGCCAGGCCGTGCCTCTAGTCTGGTTCGGACTGAAGTCTTCAAGACCTGATGACAGTGTAGATGGCGGGCGAGGAGGTGGGAACATACCATCAAGCTCTGGGTCTCTCCGAATGTTCTCACCGAGACGGAAAGAAAGGTTCTCGGTTAGTAATTTCATCGTTATTCACAGAGCCTCTTGATTTTAAAGGAATATCTGCTACAACACTCACATCAAAACTCCTGCCGCCGACTCTCTTCGGGCACACACAGGATCTGCCAGAACTCCACTTGAATCCTACAACCTCAGTTCCCTTTCAGTCGGTCCCGGAGACGTTAGTCGGGATTAGACCGACTGAATGGGAGCGAATCACTGTGGGAGCGACTGCCGAACATATCAACGGGCAAATTAATTTGCAGGCGTAGGTGATTGATTAGCAATCAGCCGGGTATAAAGCCGGGCGTGCCTACGCCACCATTATGCAATTTTCCTTCGGAGCTGACTGAGTGTGACTCTCTCTCCTAACTTTGACGCTACCCAGCTTGAAAGATTAGTAGGTTGCTTACCTTGGCTTATTGGTGTTGTCCTCTGCTAGCCAGTATAGCATGCCACCACGCCAGCACCTCAGATCTCTCTAGCAAGCCTGTCCAGTGTGTTTCCGCCGTTTTCTCAGAATCCTGTCCATTTTTCACGACACAATGAGCAAACGTGCACTATTCCTGGCTGTTGTGGGCTTTCTCGTCGAAAAGATGGTCACGGGAGTTGCGTGATGTGTTTGGTTTCCAGCACACCGACGCGGCTCTCGTGAAGCGTGAGTGTTTGCATTGCAGCACTCTGCTGAGTCGCACGCGGAAGTTTTCGGTAGAGCGGCGTCAGGTGATTCCTCGCGTCATCCCCAAACACCGAGCGTGCTTCCCGTCTGGTCTGCGGGTGAATCGGACGGCGCTTCGGTGTCGCCCGGTTACTCGTATGATCCTGTAGACGATCTGCTCTCCCACGCAGCATCGGAAGGGACGCGGCTTTCGGTTCTCCAGTTCAGCTGGGATTGCAGCTGAGCTGGAGCCGGAGGCGTTCGCGGTGCTCTCACAGCCGCAGCCTCGATCGGCGGGAGGTGACTCCTCCCCCCCCGATTCGATGCTGTCGCGGCTGGAGAATTGGTGGCTAGGCAGGCGCCGGGACAGGTTCCCCGCATACCGCTAGTGCCTTTCTCCCCGAGAAGCACGAGGAGCTCACTAATTCTGGCAGGCTCCCCTGCCTGTCAGGGGATTGAGCTCCTCCCTCTTCAGCACTCTGGTCAATGCAGCAGATACGGGCTACTCTTCGATTCCCCGAGTGGGCAGGTTGTCGTGGTGCTTACCCCGACAGCGCTGCTGCTTGGCGGTCTCGTTCGGGTGTTCCTGCCAAAGCTGGGAGGTTTTCATCAGCCCTGATGATGAGAGCTTATTCAGCTGCGGGTAAATCTGCTGCATCATTGCATGCTATGGCGACCTTACAGGTCCTCCGTGACATGCCCCGGGGTGGTGGTGAACAGCAGTCTCTCTGAGACTCGCTTTCAGCCGTTGATTTGTCGCCTTGTGCTTCAAGGTCAGCCGTACTGAACATCGGTCACGCGATGTCCACGCTTGTGGTCCAGGAACGCCATCTGTGGTTAGAGCAGGCTTCAATGCGTCCAGAGGACAGATTTCGGCTTCCGTACGCGCCTGTCTCTCCGGATGGCCTCTTTGGCGTCGCCGTGGAAATTTTCATCAAAGGTCTCCACGCTCACGAAGCAGGCGGAGGGTCTGGTTATAGTTCCACCCCAGAAGCAGCAGCCGTTGCTTCTGTGCCGGAACCCTCTCCGCCTGTTTGCTGCCAAAGAGTACGTCTCCCGCCATGGTTTACTCCTTCGACCTCTGGTCTGGGGAAAACCCCTGCATGCGGAAGACGGAGGTTTTCGAAAGCAGACGAGGGTTTCTAGTGAAGCTCCCCTGAGGTTGGCAACTCGGGAGGATATGAGATCGTCTTTGGGTCCTGTCATCGACCCAGCTTCCCCAGGGGGGGGGGAGAGTCCACCACACATTCCTCGCTGCCGTCCTTCGGGACGGCGGCACCTATTGTGTCAAGATAGATCTCACTTCCTGCCCGAGAATAGCGGACTCGCATGCCCTGCGCTCTGGGGTTCCTCTTCCTCTGTCTCCGACGAAGATCCCGACTTGGGCACGAGCTCCGCTGGCCATGGCAGAGAGCTCGGGGGCACAACACCCTTGCCCTCATCTGACCATCTCCCAGGGTCCGCCCCTGGTGATTCCGCCCACAAGTCCGCCTCCGGGCGGCCCCGCCATGGGGACCATCGGCACGTCCTGACCACACCCCCTGTCAGCTTACCTGGGAGCCTGGTGGAAGCTTCCCGGGGTCTCACAGTGGGTGGTCCGGACAATACGGCAGGGCTACACGATTCAGTTCGTGTCCGCCCCCAGGTTTCGAGGTGTGCTTCACACTCCTGTTCCCCGAACAGGCGCCTCACTCCTGCGAGAGGAGATTGACGCCTCTTTCGAGTTCCCCTGATCGCATGGTGGTCACCACCGACGCCTCCAAGGTTGGGGCGCTGTGTGCGGTTCCCACCGAGAGTCCGGTTCCTGGATCGGACGGCTTTCTCGCTGGCACATCAACCGTCTCGAGCTAGTTGCAGTCACACTGGCGCTGCGGCGCTTCGGCCCGCTCCTCCTGGGGCAGCACGTGCTGGTCAGGATCGACAGCACCGCGGTAGTAGCGTACATCAACCACTAGGGGGGTGTACGCTCCCGTGCTCTGCACTACCTCGCCCAACGACTGCTCCTCTGGAGTCGGAGCAGACTTCTGTCACTCAAAGCCTGTTACATCCCCGGCGGGTGCAACCAGATCGCGGATTCGCTGTCCAGGTTTCACCCCACGGCGGGAGAATGGCGGCTCCATCCTCGGGCTGTTCAGCAGATATGGGATATCTTCGGCGAGGCCCAGGTAGACCTGTTGCCTCCCGGCAGAACACCCATTGCCGGCTTTTTTACTCCCTGTCCCTGGCTCCTCTCGGGACAGATGCGCTGGCACACTGCTGGCCCCGGAACAAACGCTTATATGCGTTTCCCCCAGTGAGCCTTCTAGCACAGTTACTGTGCAAGGTCAGGGTGGACGAGCGAGAACTGCTCCTGGTCGCGCCCTCTGGCCGATCCGAGCCTGGTTCCCAGACCTTCTGCGCTCGTGACAGCCCCCCCCTGGCCGATCCCTCTGAGTCCAGATCTCCGACTCAGGGGGGGGGATACAGGCACCCGCGGCCAGACCTCTGGGCCCTACACGTATGGCATATCTGTCCGCGGTGGACCCCGAGCCTCTACCACCCTCCGTGGTGAGAACTTTAGACCACGCATTAGCACCCTCTACGGAGTGTGCTACGCTGGTAAGTGGGGTCGGTTCGTCGACTGGTGTTCCTTCCGTCAGGAAGATCCTGGGACGTGCCCCATCAGAGTCGTGTTGACCTTTCTCCAGGACAGGTTCGATCGGGGGCTGTCCCCTTCGTCCCTCAAGGTCTACGCCGCCACTATTTCTGCCTTCCACCTTCGGGTTCTGCCTTCCACCTTCGTTACCCTTACGCCATGCCCTAGAAGTCATGGATCTGAGGTAAGCTGGGAGGTAAGTGGGTCCAGCCCCTCGGAAAATTCCATACTGGTAGCGTAGGCACGCCCGGCTTTATACCCGGCTGATTGCTAATCAATCACCTACTCCTGCAAATTAATTTGCCCGTTGATATGTTCAGCAGTCGCTCCCACGGTGATTCGCTCCCATTCAGTCGGTTTAATCCCAACTAACGTCTCCGTTCCCTATTCAGGGAAGAGATCACTTTGGGCCTCTTCAAGTTGACGAAAGCAGTCCCTGACTGTAGAGTGACAGATCCACAAATAAAATGAAATTTGTATTTGTGACTTAAAAAGGGGCACCATGGTGGCACAGTGGGTAGCACTGTGGCCTTCCTGTTAGAAGGTTGTCGGTTCGAGGCTTACTGGTGACCTTTCTGGAAGGAGTTTGCATGTTCTCCCAGTGCTTGCGTGGGTTTCCTCTGGGTACTCCGGTTTCCCCAGAAGGTAATTGAATAATCTAAAATCCCCTCAGGATTGAATGTGTGTGTGAATGTTGCCCTGCAATGGACTGGCGACCGGTCCAGGGTGTAACTCTGCCTCTTGCCCAATGTGCGCTGGAGACCCTGTAACCCCAAGAATGAATGTACAGGCAATAAATTTTCCAAATTAATAACTTATTGAAACAATCATTAGTTGCAGCCCTGTAAAAATCATTGACATTTCTTGATCTTATTTTATTTCAAGAAAATGGTTTACAGCTACAAACTCATCATTACCAATGTGATCAGAGCATACAAATGGTTAATATACATTCATTATACAAACACAAATATGTACACATCAGCTAAAAAGTAGCTTTGCGTATTAAAGAAAACTTTGCACATGGGGTGGTACTCCTGGTTTGATTCCCTCACACAGAGTTCAGTATGGATCACTCGTTTTTTACCTCACAAGCAAAGCTTATATACAGCACAGCTTTGCAGTGTGAACTAACAGGCACATGAGTTCCATAGTTCTTTTACCAATAACAGCTTTGATGGTAGAAAGTGTAGAATAGTCCTTCCTACTTTTCTACACTGTATGTACAGAACATGAGGGAGAGATGAGTGCCCGGGACAAGAGCTAGAAAAGAAACCGCAAAAATAGCCAAAGAATAACCAACAATATATAAACAAAATGTTTTATAGATCCATTAAAACCCAAATATTAGACACGCAAAAGAATTAATATTCAGTTTATAGATATATGACACGGTCACTATATCAAATTAAAATTGCCCCTAATATAGGGTCAAAAAATTACATTGTGGTTTAGTAGATGAAAAGCTTGATGGGTTAAAAGCCATGTTAAAGGTCTTATAACATCCATTAATTTCTATTTAATATATTTGCTTTCCAACCCCTCCTTTACGCGAAAAAACCTGAATTTTGGTCTGATTTGTTGTGATTGGACTATAACTATGGAATGGCCATCAAGATCAGCATTTTAAATGTTTTTTTTTCCTGGGATGACCATTATGGATCATTATGGACCATTATGATAATTATGGAACAGCTAAACATTTGCGCAGTGATCGATATCAACAACATCAAGCCTTCTCCTTCTAATAAATGCAATGATTAGATACACTGAGCACTTTCCTATTTAAAACTATACAACCTGTTGCAATTGTGACAGGGTCGCTAAGCTCTACTAGAGCATGAAGAGGTCCACTCCTCTTATGTGGCTTTCCGTACAATATAGTGCTTTGTCATCAATGTTAATGCTTGCAATCCATGCAAAACTTTGGGGAAAGGTTACATATGGCACATTTGCTCTTGGTTAGATACACAAGTGAACATCTGACAATGTTTTTTCAAATGATACCGTAGACCAGAAGACTGTGCAAAATTCTTCCCACAGGATGAGCACTGATAAGGTTTCTCTCCAGTGTGAATCCTCTCATGATCTTTAAGAGCGGACGCATGAATGAAACTCCTTTCACACCATGAACACTTGTAGAGTTTCTCTCCAGTGTGAATTTTCCGATGTGTTTTCAATAAACTTAACTCCGCAAAACATTTTCCACAGTCACAACACAAATACGGTTTCTCTCCAGTGTGAGTGCGCTGATGAACTTTCAATGCTGTTGAATGAATGAAAGCTTTGTCACACTGGGAACATTTGTATGGCTTTTCTCCAGTGTGAATCATCTTGTGAAGTTTTAGTGTGATTAACTGAGCAAAACTCTTATCACACTGTGAACATTTGAATGGTTTCTCTCCAGTATGAGTCCTCAAGTGTGTTTTTAATTGGCTTGATGTTGTAAAACACTTTCCACAGTAACAGCACACATAAGGTTTCTCACCGGTGTGAACACGCAGATGTTCTTTCAAATGCTGCAGAGCTGAAAATCTCTTTTCACAGACAGTACAGGCATGAGCCTTGATGGCAGAATGAACTTTAAGGTGTTGCCTCAAGTTTAACTCTTCTTTAAATGTTTTGTCACACTGACCACAATTGTACAATGTCAACCCATTGTGAACATGCTCATGTACTTTAAGTTTGCTTTTGCATCTGAAGCCTTTTCCACATTCTGAGCATATGAATGGTTTCTCACCAGTATGAATCATCATGTGTATGTGAAATGTTCCTTTCTGAGAGAAGCTCTTTCCACATTCAGTGCACGAGAAGGGTTTTTCTCCAGTGTGAACCTTCATGTGCTGGATCAGCGATCCTTTATTAGTTAAACTCTTTCCACACAAAGAGCATGTGAACGGTTTCTCTCCAGTGTGGACCCTCATGTGATCAGCGAGTGTTCGTTTTAGAGAGAAAGGTTTTCCACACTCAGAGCAAGCAAATGGTTTCTCTCCTGCATGAGACCTTATGTGAACATTGATTTTAGCTAAAGATGGAAAACTCTTTCCACACTCAGAGCAAATGTATGATGTGTTAGCTGTAGTTTTTCCAGTTTGCTTGTTTGAGACATTTTCCTCAGTCTGAGTATGAACTCCATCTTCTGTTATGAAATGCGTTTTTTGAGACAGATTTTCTCTAGCCGCGTCTACTTCCACTGAACCTAAAAATGAAAGGTTAAATAACAAAAACAAAATTATTTTCCAGCGGATACACGTATTCTGATCGTTAGCAGGGAAGAAACACAATGAAGGAAAACGCTCACCGATTTGCTCCTCTGTTTCTTCTTCTTTGACTCCGCATGTTTCGAGTTTCAACTCCATTTTCATCGTAGTATTGCTTTAGAATGCTATTTTTTTCTTTATATTTGATTCCTCCTTCGACTGAAGCAGAAAATGTCAGCCATCAAGGCTTTATCGCCTTATCTTTGAGGAAAGGGTCATTCCATATACAGCGCATTGCTGCCTCCCAGTGGACGGAAGTGTACTTATTCTTCTTATATATTTTTTTACTGTGCAGCCTAGTTTATTGGAGCATTACTGCCACCATCTAAGATGTATATTGAGTGCAAGATGGCAAACACTGAATTTAATGAATAGATTTATACATATTCATTTATTTTGCGTTGTCACCAGGAAATCACAATTAAAACTATTCATTCAATTATTTTAGCTTTTCTCTTTTTGCAGACTTAAATCCTATTGAGATACTTTTGTCAATCACTGTCAATACTTTCAGAATTTATTGAAAACATAGTCTTTTTATTTTAGACTTTTTGTAATTAACAAAACAAAAAAACCTTCAATGATTTAAATCATGACTGGGTAAAAAAGATGTTTCATTACAATTAGTTATAATATAGATTTTCCTTTATTAATTCTCAAAAACTCATGAAGCCATGATTAAGCTGCTGTAATGGATTTTAAAAATATTAAACAATAGCGTCTAATTAATTGTGTTATACTACTATCTAGTGGTCATATAAAAACATATAATAGCGTGTAGTTCTTTAACTTTAAATCTTTAGTTCTTAAATATACTTATTATTCTTCTTATACTATCATTTTATTTAGACTTTTATACTTTTTAGTTTTATCTCAGGGTGATCTGGGTCCAAAGATGGTCAATCTAATTTTTCTTAAAATTTGTCATATTCCTAGTACATTCCGGTAGAACACTTGCCCACATAGGGCCCTGTCCACAGCAGTTGGATCAGCTTTTCAATCTGCATGTCCTGAGATTGTCTGTGTCTTTTATAAAGGTGGTGTTCCTTTGCGCCGGTGATTCTTTCATAGTGCGAAGAATGGGTCCATGTGGCTCCCTCTGTGATCGTTGCAGCTGCTGGTGGGATGAGCAGAAAGTGGAGCGGTCCCAGCAATCATTGAGCCTTCCAGCCTTATTTGAAAGCCCTTTATCACGACAAACTCAACAGGTTCGAAGTTGTGCAGCTCTCCCTCAGGGTGCCTGGACGAATAGTTTGAAGCTTGCCTGGACACATCAGAAAAAACTGAAGACAAATTTAACTCTTTTTTTTCGGTGTCCTGTCCCCTAAAAAGCCATCACATGGGAGAGTAAATGCTTTGCTGAGTTGGACAGTTTTGCTTTCTCCAGGGGAGTAAAACACCTGGTGTGGTGTTTTCTCCTCTGGATTGGAGCATTGAATGTATATAGATATTTATTAGTTGTGTTTCCCACGGAACAGTTTACATTAGTTGTGTCAGAACAAGGCGGCGTTGGACTGAAAGTGGATAAGGGATTGGGGAAGGGTGAGGGGGAAAGGTTCAGGAGTGAAAAAAATTGGAAGAATACCTACCTGAACATAACATATACGGTAATCCTAGTTACAGTTCTTTTTGTACCATTTGCAGTTTTTACGTAACACACATACATACAGAACATCTACCTAGACAAATCATGTTTGTTTGTTATAGTTCATGCAGAACAGTTCTTGCAGTTTGTACATTCCTGCACACATACATACACGTCCAAATATACATACATACACAGCCCATGATTATGATTCTTTAGCCCGAAACTCTTACCGACAGACTGCTGCTATTTTAACTCACAGCAGGTTTCGGGCAGAGGAGGAGGAATCGCGCTTGTTTACAAAAAGGATTACAAAAGCAAACAGCTCTCTCCTCAGCTTTTATTTACAAGCTTTGAACTAACCTCTTTTGAGATGGCTGCCTCTAATCCTGTTTTCTGCGCTATTGTGTCCCCCCCCCCCCCCAAGAACAATAAGGATTTTATTAATGAGTTTACAGACTTTTTAGCAGAAATTATGCCCAAATTTGACCATGTTCTTATTGTTGGAGATTTTAGTATTCATGTGTGCTGTCCTGATAAACTGATGGCGAAGGAATTTTTAACCCTTTTGACTCTTTTAACCTAGTATAATTCGGCCCAACGCATCGTCTCAGACACACTCATAACTGGGTTTTATCTTGTGGGAGGTTTTTATCCAATATGGAAATCCGTGACTTTGGGCTCTCGGATCACATGTCTGTTTTATTTAATAGTCCTCTTAAATTTGGCCCACTTAGCCATTGCCACGCTGCTCCCTCCTCTTAAACCCCTCTACTGCTGATCAGTTTTCAGCTGCCTTTAGCCAACTCTCCATCCCTCCTTATGACTCTTCCTCTGATACTGATGAGCTCTGCTCCTGGTTAGACTCCCCCTGGACACTGTGGCTCCAATAAAAACTAGGCGGCCAAAGTCAAAACCAGAGCCCTGGTTCAACAACAGGTCCTGTGCCATCAGGAGGGAGTGTCGTAGAGCAGAGCGTAATAGGGAAGAAGGACAAGTTGGAGGTCTCACACCAGATGATGAATGACTGTTGGCGTCAGTACCAAACTGCTGCCAAAGAGGAAATATCTTGCCAACATCATCTCTTCTAACAGTCAGAACTCTCGTTTGCTTTTTAATACAGTGAACTTGGTTCTTAATCCTGTTCAAAGTGCTTGCTTAGATGTCTCACCTGATAAGTGCAATGAGTTTTTAATGTTTTTTATTTAAAAAGTTGCCACCAGTAGAGCTTTACCTACAACTCCTGAACCAGACCCTTCTGCTCCACCACCTTGCTTTGCTGTCTTCAATCAGTTTGAGCCTGTAACTCTTCCTCTTTTAGAGGATGTGACGGGTCAAATGAGGCTCCCCACGTGATCCTATTCCTGCACGATTTTTTAAAGAAATATTCCCTAGTATAGCTCTTAATAAGAGTGCTTATAATAGTTTTCTTAATATTATTAATTGTAGTCTGTCCTCAGGTGTGGTTCCTGCTAAATTTAAACATGCAGTAGTCCAACCTCGGCTAAAGAAAAATGGCTTGGACCAGTCTGCGGTAGACATTTATAGGCCCATCTCCAAACTACCACTTCTCTCAAAAATATTACAGAAAATCGTTTTCTCTACAGTCTTTTCTGGAGGAAAATGAAACATTGGAGATTTTCCAGTTTGGCTTTTCATTGCACAGAATCAGCGCTACTTAGGGTCTTTAACGATGTACTGCTGGCATGTGATGCTGGTGACCGCGTTGTTCTGGTTCTCCTTGATTTTACTGCTGCATTTGATACAGCCGACCACAAGATTTTGATAGCTCGTTTACACTACTTAGTGGGCATTCGTGGGCACTTTGCAGATGGTCCCTAGGAAACCCTATAGTCCTCGGCTGCAGATAAACAGCAATGTATTTCAGCAACAATGGAGAAAGACATTTTGACAAAAAGAGAGTTGGTGCTTGTCCACCATAACACAGATTTAGAAGAGTCTCATTTGCCTATTAAGAGGGTTTGGGTCTCGTGCTATTTTTGCTACACTGTTTTTGAGGACTCGAAATTTTGGAGACCCCTAATGAGATCTGGTTTTCAAACAGCTCGGAGTGTTCTGGTGGTGTCGTGACGTTATTGAATCATTTTAATGGTAAAGTTAAACACTCAGAAGCTTATAGGAACGTCTTCCTCCATGCCATCACTATATCCATCAAAGTAATGAGACAGTTGGATCAAATTAAAACAAATATGAAGTAGTCTGGTCATTAGCACCTTACATGCAACCTGGGCCCCGTTTCAGTAAGGTGGTTCAACCAACTCAGAGTTTAAACTTCAGCTCTGAGTTGATTTACCGAGAGATTGAATACTCATAAGAGTTTTCGGTTTTAGAACAGCTGATCTGAGTTAGGTTAATCAATTCTGAGTAGAGTAATTCAGAGTTAAGCGTGCACACAGCGACTATAAAAAGGCATCATCAATGGAGTGCAGATATTACGAGTTACCATGGCAACCTCTGAGAAAAGAAATCAGCATTAACTTTTTACTTGAAAAGTTGAGAATTTGCCGTACTTGGCTGCAATTTCAGATGTAATTGCATTAAATAACATAAAATAAGATAACTTTTCTAAAGTTTTTTTTAAAGATTTAAAAGGCACGTGTGTGTCTGCCTTTAATTTATTTAGTGGTAGAGGTTAATATAACATTTAGAATAAAAGCAGTACTTTAATTGTTTAAACTTTAAACGAGTAATAATCCCATTAATCTAGTTACAGTACATGTCCCTCTTGAAGGTCAGTGAATTTAAGCAAATTATTTATTATTTGCAGTATTATCAAAGATAAAATTTAAACGGTGGTGTTGCTTCTAGTTGTAATTTTCCTGTAGGTATTAAAAGAACATGGCAGCAGCTGAAAATGAAATATTAAAACACTCAATCGGATAAAAGTTTGAGCATGTCATGGATGTAGGTTTTTTATTCACATTTATTAAGTAAATGCAAATACATATCTAATACTGTTTTCACACAGTGCTCTTTTTCATTGGATGTCTCTTCAGTCAACAGAAAGAAGGCAGAGGCTCCCAAGACAGGGGGAGACCCTGCACCACCACGATCACAAATGCTGAGGAGATGGCCCTGAGTCTGAACACTGGAAGGACAGTGGCTGAGGGAATTCCTGCAGGGATGTTCATCAGAGCCAGTCACTATCTAGGACACGAGTGCCTACGTAAAATTTAAGAAGGCTTCACATGCACGCACGCGCACACACACGCACGCACACACGCACACACACACACACACACACACACACACACACAATTAACTTATTTATGGATGTATATTTACTTTCTCAATATAATCTGATTGCAATACCAAAATGTGGAAGAACAGAAAGAGGAGAAAGAGGCTTCAGCACAGATGAACACAGTTCAGTGATGGACAATAAATGCCAGAGTTTAATTCATAGGAAGTCATGTACACAATGTAACCCTAAAGTATTTTATTTTCAGTTACCAGTAAAGGAGTTATATAGACTGCTCTATCTACTTAAACAAATTGGAAAAAAAATTAAAATAAATAAATGATATACAGTGAGGGAAACAAGTATTTGAACACCTGTCTATCTGCTAGAATTCTGACCCTGAAATTTAGTCCACCTTAAAAAGAAAAAGTCCACCTCCACTCCATTTATTATCCTAAATTAGATGCACCTGGTTTAGATTGTTAGCTGCATAAAGACACTGTCCACCCCGGACAATCAGTAAGACTCCAACTACTACCATGGCCAAGACCAAAGAGCTGTCCAAAGACACCAGAGACACAATTGTTCACCTCCACAAGGACGAAAAGGGCTATGAAGAAATTGCCAAGCAGCTTGGTGAAAAAAGCTTCACTGTTGGAGCAGTCATTAGAAAATGGAAGAAGCTAAACCTGAATGTCAATCTCCCTTGGACTGGGGCTCCACGCAAGATCTCACCTCGTGGGGTCTCAATGATCCTAAGAAAGTTGAGGCTTCAGCCCAGAACTACACGGGAGGAGCTGGTCAATGCCCTGAAAAGAGCTGGGACCACCGTTACCAAGGTTACTGTTGGTAATACACTAAGACGACATGGTTTGAAATCATGCATGGCACGGAAGGTTCCCCTGTTTAAAGCAGCACATCTCCAGGTCAGTCTTAAGTTTGCTAATGACCATTTGGATGATTCAGAGGAATCAAGGGAGAAAGTCATGTGGTCAGATGAGACCAAAATAGAATTCCTTCGTCATAATTCCACTAAGAGTGTTTGGAAGAAGAAGAATGATGAGTACCATCCCAAGAATACCATCACTACTGTGAAGCATGGGGGGGGGGGTAGTTTGTAAGTGCTTTGGGGTTGTTTCTCTGCATATGGGACAGGGTGACTGCACTGTATTAAGAAGAGGATGACCAGGGCCATGTATTGCCAGATTTTTGGGAACAACCTCCTTGCCTCAGTTGAAGATGGGTCGAGGCTGGGTCTTCCAACATGACAATGACCCAAAGCACACAGCCAGGAGAACAAAGGAGTGGCTTCGTAAGAAGTATATCAAGGTTCTGGCATGGCCTAGCCAGTTTAGCCAGCTCAAACTCTGTGTGTCTCAGCGATAGCCCAGAAAACTCAATGAATGAGCCAAAGGACTGGGCCAAAATCCCTCCTGCAGTGTGTGCTAACCTGGTAAAAAACTACAGGAAGCGTTTGACCTCAGTAATCACAAACAAAAGCTACTGTACCAAGTATTAACATTGATGTTCTCAGGTGTTCAAATACGTATTTCCCACTGTTTCATACAAGTAAATAGTTAAAAAAAATCATACATCATGATTTCTGGATTTTTCTTTTTTAGCTCATGTCTCTCACAGTGGACGTGCACCTACGCTGAAAAATTCAGACCCCTCCATGATTTCTAAGTGGTAGAACTTTCAAAATAGCAGGGTGTTCAAATACTTGTTTCCCTTACTGTACTTTGATCGACAGATACTAAAGTCAGATTTGGAGATCAAGATCCTGAAACACAAGTTACTGGTAAGTTGAATTATATACGTTTTGAAGGAATATAGAAATGTAACATTTGCTTTTTTGACTTATTTCTTTATTTTTTGTGGTTGTGGCTGATTGAATAAGAGAATGAATTTATTTATAATTATTGTGTGTAAAATGTAGGCAATGAATGACTACAGCGAGAGATACCACTTCATCTTTAAAAAGGGGAGTAGGCTGACAGAAACTCAAGAGTTTAGAGAATAAAACCTGCTTCTGACCAGGTTACTGAAGTGGGCCCCTGATCTTGGAGTTTTGCGTTCAAACAACCCAACCTTTGGTTGTTGAAAGACATAGCCCAGCATTTTTAGAGTTTAATTATGTGACATTGTTCCACATTTTCTGGTTTGTTTTTCAGTTTTTTTCTCCTTATATTTTCTTCTCTAATTTGTACTTAATTCCTGTAATCAAATTTTGGCAAGTCCAAAGACTCTTTTAAGAATAAAATAACAGTGAAATTAATTTGTATGATGTTTAGTCATTTTAAAAACACTTGTTCAACAACACTTTACTAAATAATCTAACAGCATATGGATAGTCTACAGGATACTCTAGCTGAGAATATTCCAGATTTAAGTTTTGTTTCCAACTGCGTTTCCTATTTAGCATGGAAGTGACATCACAATTCATCAACGTCATTTACCTACAACCAATGAGAAGCCACATGGAAGTTCAATAGGTGGGGCTGCACTCAATGTGGGTGGGGCTTTAAGCCATCTGCTAACATGGGACCGTTCCTTTACTTAAGAGAAATACACACTTAAAATAACAACAAATCGATGTAGAATAACAACTGAAAGTGATATTTTAGAGAATTTAAGAGTTTAAAGAATTTCTTCGTCATATCTTAGATTATAATTTAAAAGTATTATCCTTCTCTCAGAGAATATCACCAGAACATTTAGAATTTCAGGAGCACATGAAAAAAGAATTATTTTCTTAGTTAACATGACATATTATTACATCAGTCTCTAAGCAACAGAATTTTTCACCCAGATTGGAGGTTACTCTAGTAGCGAATATTTGAGAATGTTAAAAAACATATCTGTAGAAAACTGGAATGAACTGGTTACAAAGGAGGAAGATTCGCTCTCTTTAACATTCAATTCACTTATGTTAAATGTATGGGTTTTTTTTATTTATTAGATTAATTCTATTAAGTGAAAACTCTATTAGCAAAAGCTTGAGAACTCTGCTTTACATTGTATCTGGCATATATCAAGGAGGAAAAAAAAATCTCTGTTGGGTTGCTCCCATGTGAATGATTGAAAAATCACCCGAGGTTCATAGAAAACAATAGTTCTGTGGGAACAGGCTTTTGTTCTGTTGATTCCTTGTGAACCTTCATGTGTTTTTTAAGATTACCACTTTGTGTGAACCTTTTCCCACATGTACAACATAGAAACAGTTTCTCTCCAGTGTGAATCCTCTCATGAGTTTTAAGAGTACATGACTGAGAGAAACTCTTCTTACAGTATGAACATTTGTATGGTTTCCCTCCAGTGTGAATCCTCTCGTGGCATTTAAGATTAGATGACTGACAGAAACTCTTCTCACAATGTGAACATTGGTAAGGTTTCTCTCCTGTGTGAATCCTCTCATGAGATTTAAGATTAGATAGCAGAGAGAAACTCTTCTCACAGTATGAACAGTTGTAAGGTTTCTCTCCCGTGTGAATCCTCACATGAGATTTAAGAGCAAATGAAACGGAGAAACTCTCCTCACAGTATGAACATTTGTAAGGTTTCTCTCCAGTGTGAGTCCTCTCATGAGATTGAAGTTGAGATGACTGACAGAAACTCTTCTCACAATATGAACATATGTATGGTTTCTCTCCTGTGTGAATCCTCTCATGAGTTTTAAGAAAAAATGACAAAGAGAAACTCTTCTCACAGTGTGAACATTTGTATGGTTTCTCTCCAGTGTGAATCCTCTCATGAGACTTAAGATGAGTTGACCGTGAGAAACTCTTGTCACAATGTGAACATTTGTAAGGTTTCTCTCCCGTGTGAACCCTCTCATGAGATTTCAGAACAAATGCCAGAGAAAAACTCTTATCACAGTATGAACATTTGTAAGGTTTCACTCCTGTGTGAATCCGATTATGTCGTATTAGACATGTCAACCTCGTAAAACTCTTTCCGCAAGAAAAACAGACATGAGGCTTTGCATCACAATGAAGTTCTCCAGCTAGATTCTCTGTGAAATTCTCTTCTGTCTTCAAAAGAAATTCTTCTTCCTGAAACAGGTTTCTGGTGGCTAAAAACAAGAAAAAACGTAACAAAAAAAATTATTAATAAAAATAGAATAAATATAAAATAGTTTATGAAAGAATAATTTCAACACTAACAAGTTTCTAATAATTATATTTTGATTTTCCTCGTCTGCAGTTAATCGGTGAAGGGTAACACTGACCTATTTCTTCCTCAGTTTCTTCCTCTTTTACTCTTAAAAGATCTTCTTCTACTCCGAGTGGTTCTTCTTTAAACTCCATCTTTACTGTAGTGTTGCTGCAATCTTTCAAGAGTTTTCCCTGCTGTAATTCCTCCAGTTTGTCTCGTTTTCTGAGGCTTTGCCTTTGTTGTATTTCCTTCTTCGTTAACTTTAATGGCGAGCGGCAGCCAACGCCGTGGGGCTTTAGCGCCCGTGCTGTATCGGAGGATACATGTCTTTCATTTATTTATTTTGCAACGTTTTGAACACGAGATTAAGGATCCAGGACCAGAGTAACCTATTTTACTGGACTCAAATGATTGTACAAGGACTACATTATTAATGACAAGTATCTGGAATGACCAGAGAAGGGGATATCCCTCTGTATATTCTTCTAAAGTTTTGACTGAAAGATTGAGTACTTCTGGATAATTACCAACGCCTCGTAGAAATAAGATCTTATGATGATTATTCTCAATGATACAAAGGTTTTTGACTGTATCGAGATATTTTTGCTTATGTTTTGACGCTGATCTGATGGCACTAATTTCGACTGCCTATAGATCCAGAGATACAAGGACATGTAACACTCTGTCTCTAGTTGTGCATTACTGCACTGGTGCACTTGCCCTCTTTCTCTCGCCCGTTGTTTCCCCGTGTTTGTTTTCCTTACGGTTTCATTCTGAACATTTTGGCTGCATTTATATTTCTGAGATTGTTCATGTTTTTTGTTTATTTACTATGTTCTAATCCATGTATTCTATACAAAGTCCCTAGCAAGGTATATTTGTATTACCCTGTTTCCGTCCCCCCCCCCCCCCACTAGGGAAGAGAACAATGGCTTTCCGATTCCACCCCCTTTATTGCAGGCGGACCTTTTCAGGTCTCAATGCAAGTCTCCGCGCACTACTGTTCCACATCAGGGGCGCACTCTTTCTGGTTGCCCTGCGTAAACACTCACCCCTGACTTACCCCGTCTTCCTAGTCAGGCGCTTGACTAATACCTAACCTTCGCAGCTTAGAGTCGGCCTGACTGGATGGACTTAGTCATGGCCCTTTAAAGAGGGTCCCCATAGTCGAAACAACTACTTTGTCTGCGTTTCGACTGAAACTTTCGTAACCCCGTTTCCTGAAGGAGGGAACACAGACACACCCCGGCCATGTACCTCACAGACTGAAGATGATGCATATCGATCATCATCTTCTATCTTCAGGCTCAAGAAACAGATCACAGATAAACTATTAGCTGTGCCCATTTCACATCTTGAACTTTATTTTAGCATGAGAAATCAGAGGTGTGGCGTGAGAGATCACTCAAATGCGTGAGTCTTACGTTCAATGTGGAGAGTTGGAAACACCGCTGCAGATACTTTAGGCCAAAGGCATTGTGGGAAATGTAGTTTTTTTGACACTCAAAACTTTTAGACTCTTGCGGGCCACATTAGATTATAGGGCAGGTCACATCTGGCCAGCGGGCCTTGAGTTTGACATGTGGTGTAGAGGGGCGAGCTCTCCTCTTATAGAGCATTTGATTGCTAATCATCTACACTCGCAAATCAATTTGCCTGTTGAAAATTCGGCTATATCCCTCCCACGTTCGAGGAATTCCCACAGTCGAAACAACAACTTCCCTCCTTCAGGGAACAGTGGTTACGAAAGTAACCTAGACGTTTTCCTGGACAATTATGAAAAGTAGAGTGACCCCTGCTGACCGTGAAGTGCTATGTGAAAACAGAATTTTGAACTGATTAGACCAAAACCTTTCATCGTTGTCTACTGAGTGTGGAATAACAATAAAGAATTTCTTTTATTATTATATCAAAGACCTCTAGCATTAGGGAAATAACAAAGAAATCGGATTTAATAGGAGACATCAAACAGAAATAAAATGTTTTTTTCAAACAGATTAATCTCAGAAATTGAGGTGGTACAAATGATGAAGGTATATACTTAAAACAAATTGAGTATATGTGAGAATTTTTACTGTACAAAACTTCTCAGCTAACTATGAGAGCAAAAATAATAATTGCCTATACTAAAATAATCGTAATAGAGCTAAAATCTTCAATATTTCGAGATTTTGATTTAAGGATAAAATCGTCCTGGCCTGCCTAAATATTATACTTTTGTTGAACAGCATCTTACCACTACTATAACTAAATATGTTTGGAGGTAATAAAATTTTGATCGTACCCATCACTGTATGAAAACCTCAGTGAACAGTGGCCCCTTTTAACAACGATGCCTTTCTCAAAGTATACAACAACATTTTCTGGAATTTTAGTCCTGTTTCATGTTACACAACATTTTGAAAGTGTTCGGGGTCCAGTGAACATCTCTTCAGAACTTGACAAACAATGACAAGTCACTCTCCAGGTATAGTTTAATTACCTGTTTTAGACTGAGAATTTTGGAAGGGTCTCGAGCACTGTTGGACGCGGAAACTTGATGTCACATGACGTTGTGGTGCTCCATATTAATCAATTACAGCATCAAACATTACACATGCAGCGGCTCACATTGACTGGGATTGATCGACAAGTGGTTTTTACTCTTATGAAACAAACAATACAAACAATATTTGAACACCACTGCTGCTAGCAGGAATTAGCATCATGTGGATGATGCAGCTTTTCCCACCTCCTGATGCTAATAGTAGCTTAACACACTTCATACTTAAGAAAATCACAGAAACACTCACATGAAAACATATCTGCAGAAAACTGGAGCGAATTGGTTACAAAGGAGGAAGATTCACTCTCTTTATCATTCAATTCACTTATGTTAAATGTTTTTTTATATTTAAATTAGTTTTTCCTATATTAATTATACCCAACAAAATTCTATAAGCAAAGCTTAAGAACTCTGCCTTACATCGTATCTGGCAGGGATCAAGGATTTCATGTAAAACTCTCCACTGGGTTTCACCCATAAGAATGAATGAAAAATCAATAAATCACCCAAGGTTCATAGAGAACAATAATCCTGCGGCAACAGGCTTTTGTTCTGTTGATTCCTTGTGAACCTTCATGTGTTTTTTAAGATTACAAGATTGCGTGAACCTTTTCCCACATGTACAACATTGATACGATTTCTCTCCAGTGTGAATTCTCTCATGAGTTTTAAGAGAACATGACTGACAGAAACTCATCTCACACTGTGAACATTTGTAAGGTTTCTCTCCAGTGTGAATCCTCTCATGAGATTTAAGATGGGATGATTGAGAGAAACTCTTCTCACAATGTGAACATTTGTAAGGTTTCTCTCCCGTGTGAACCCTCTCATGAGATTTCAGAGCAAATGCCAGATAAAAACTCTTATCACAGTATGAACATTTGTAAGGTTTCACTCCTGTGTGAATCCGATTATGTCGTATTAGACATGTCAACCTCGTAAAACTCTTTCCGCAAGAAAAACAGACATGAGGCTTTGCAACACAATGAAGTTCTCCAGCTAGATTCTCTGTGAAATTCTCTTCTGTCTTCAAAAGAAATTCTTCTTCCTGAAACAGGTTTCTGGTGGCTAAAAACAAGAAACGTAACAAAAAAAATAATTAATAAAAATAGAATAAATATAAAATAGTTTATGAAAGAATAATTTCAACACTAACAAGTTTCTAATAATTATATTTTGATTTTCCTCGTCTGCAGTTAATCGGTGAAGGGTAACACTGACCTACTTCTTCCTCAGTTTCTTCCTCTTTTACTCTTAAAAGATCTTCTTCTACTCCGAGTGGTTCTTCTTTAAACTCCATCTTTACTGTAGTGTTGCTGCAATCTTTCAAGAGTTTTTCCTGCTGTAATTCCTCCAGTTTGTCTCGTTTTCTAAGGCTTTGCCTTTGTTGTATTTCCTTCTTCGTTTACTTTAATGGCGAGCGGCAGCCAACGCCGTGGGGCTTTAGCGCCCGTGCTGTATCGGAGGATACATGTCTTTCATTTATTTATTTTGCAACGTTTTGAACACGAGATTAAGGATCCAGAACCAGGGTAACCTATTTTGACCTAAACAATTCTTTATCCTAAAGGTTTAATTAATGCCATAACTTCATAAATTCTCCTGCAAAAATTAAACATCTTTTTTACTGGGATTGATCCCCTCTGAGAACCCTGGGAATCACTGACGAAGAAACGGCATCCTCCTTTTCTGCAGCAGGAAAAAACCAGCTCCAACAGAGAGCGAAGAAGCCTCCTTGCAAACACTGCCTGATTTACCTCAATGTTATGGAGTTCCTTGCTGATACGATTCCACTTCCAAATCACAACCCTGTCTTCAGCCACAATTGCCAATATACCACAACAGGCCCATCTTCAGCCATGATGCCCAAACGGTTGATTTACCACAAAGTCTTGTCAACAACAATTCCTAAACACCTGGAATTTATTATACCACAAACATTGTACATTCTAAACAAACCACTGTTGGAGAAATGATTCGTCGTTCTACAGAACTACTGACTACATCAATGCTAAAGTTCACATAGGAAAACCATTAGTATCATCATCATCATCATCATCATCATCATCATCATCATCATCATCATCATCATCATCATCATCATCATCATCATCATCATCATCATCATCATCATCATCATCATCATCATCATCATCATCATCATCATCATCATCATCATCATCATCATCATCATCATCATCATCATCATCATCATCGTTGTGACACTGAACTGAACTGATTCCGTCTTTGCGTGCATCTATTCACCGGAAACTGAACTCGCATCTTATGACAATGATATAAGGAGTTCACTACGACAACTTGGAGAATTGTTTCTTTCCAAAACAAATGAATTGTATTTGCTTTTACTGGACTCAAATAATTGTACAAGACCTACATTATTAATGACAAGTATCTGGAATGACCATAGAAGGGGATATCCCTCTGTATATTCTTCTAAAGTTTTGACTGAAAGATTGAGTACTTCTGGATAATTACCAACGCCTCGTAGAAATAAGATCTTATGATGATTATTCTGAATGATACAAAGGTTTTTGACTGTATCGAGATATTGTTGCTTATGTTTTGACGCTGATCTGATGGCACTAATTTCGACTGCCTATATGTGACAGGACAGATTTTATCCTCTGCCTGTGCACGGATCATATGTGTCGGCTCTGCACTGCGCTGAGTGACTGCTGTGAGAACCAATCGGCAGTACGGGGCGGCGTTCTGACAACATTTGAGTGACGGTCGTTACCGGGAATCAGAAGGCTTCCTGCTGATTACCCAAGGGCTGTTTGGACCAATCAGGGATGGTGCGCGGTGTATTTTAGAACGCCATTGGCCATCTGACTCGCGCCGTGCCGGTCTGATTTTGTTTACACTATCGAGAGGTAGGTGCTGGTTTCCAGCAACTTTCGGTATAATTCCGCTGTTCTCCTCACTGAAGGAATTGCTCATTTTAGGATGCTGTGAGGTTAATGCAGGAGCTGGGTTTACTCCTCGGGTGGCTGCATACGATCTCGGTAGGTCATTTATATGTATGCGCTCTCTTATCCCTTAAATGCTGTACTTAGCGGCTTGTAGCTCAGATGTCCCTTTTTGCATTTTTAACTCTAGAGAGATCAACGAGCTTACGCTCATATTTATTAAGGAGCATTTTGGGATAATCCCTCGGTGAGTTGCGTTGTGATTTCTAATGAACAGTATCCGTGATACCTAGTAATAGTGCTTTGTTGTGCATTTCAGGATATTGCCCTCTCCCTCTCTACTCTCTTTCTCTGCGTTCATTTTTACTTTTTACCCTGCTTCAGTCTTCACCATCGTTGGAGTGCAATTTATTCAGAGATCTCCCTACGGAGTTAGTCGAGCGGTCTGAGACCTTGCTGGGAGCTTCCCTTTATTCTTCATGCTGCACTACTGTTAACTCTGAAGCTTCCAAGAACTTTACACGAGCCGACTGGTTCACGGGCTCACCGAGAACCTCCCCATTGCTGCACTTAACTGGAACTGGGATTGTGCTTCAGCTCTCTCCGGTCAAACCCGACTGGCCTTTAGAGTGTGCCCATATTGCACCCTGCTGCTAGTGCAACTGAGCGTTTTTAGTAAAGTGTGTGTGTGCATGTGTGTTTTAATGCGTGGGTGTGTGTGTGACTTCACCTAATTGCAACCTGGCCAGGTGGGGTGGCCTTCTCTAACACCCCTTTTAGACCTTTCTGTGTCCATTATGAGCGTGTGTTTTAAGTATAGTGAGTGTATTATTGTGTGGGATTTGTGCAATATTGTGCTGACTTGACCAGCCATCACTGTGGCTCGAACATTGCCTGAATTTTTTTGTGTTTACAGGAGCTGAAGGGACCCCACGGTTGGAGGAACTTGATTGTGGTCTGCAGAGCCACTAACTCTTTAGTGGTGGTGGTGCTTTCCTCGGATCCGTGACTTGTGCTGTGACAACACTGGGGTTAAGGTGCTTGTGAGTGTGTGTGTGCGTGAGGCCCAGCCCAGTGGGTACCTTCAGCCCTGTTTTCCCGGTTGCTGTTTGTGTTCAGGCCGCTGAGGAATTGTGCAATATTCGTGATCCTCTGTCTCTGCCTAATGCTTATTTAGTGCGATTTACCTGTGTGCCTTAGACCTCTTGTACTTCCTGGGTGAAAGTTTCAGGTGGCGTTGTCGGTTTCCTCATTGTCGATTTGCATTTAAGCCTAAATCAATAAAATCTTAGTTAAATAACCCAATTATATTCATCTAACTTCTCCACTCCCGAGAACTCGCCACAAAATCTGGCGTTCTCGGCAGGACAGCACTTTAGGCAAGGGCAGAGACATTGGTGAAAATGTTTTGTATGCCTGGTGTTTTGCATATTTGTTGCAGACAGTCCTTTGTTCCAGCAGCCAGTGCAGCGGTGAGGTCTCATAATCCCACCCTTTGGTGAGTGTTCAATTGAATTTGCAATTATGGAAGAGGAGCTCCGTGAACTCAGAGAAATGGTCATCGTGACCGGAGGTGCCAAAAGTTTAATGGGCGGTTGGGTATCAGTATTGGGGAGTGGGTGGAGGAGGCTCAGGCATGTATGCGTCTTCGCCATTTGTCGGTATTAGACCAGGCCTTTTTCTTATTTGACCATTTGGAAGGTGAAGCCAGGGAGGAAATTTGGTATAGATCCCGAGAGGAGAGGGAAAGTCCGGAATGCATAATTAAAGCACTGCGTGAAATTTATGGGTGTACGACTTCTTATGTGGCTCTCCAAGAGTCCTTTTTCTCTCGCAGGCAGCAGGACTGGGAAACACTGTTGGAGTTTTCCCTGGCCCTGATGGGTCTGTTAGAAAAAGTGAAGGCACAATCTCCACATGGCATACCGAATGCCGAAATTTTGTTGCGGGATCAGTTTGTAGAGTATGTCAACGACGGGCCACTGCGGCGTGAGCTTAAACAACTCGTTCGTAGTCAGCCAACCATTTCACTGTTGGAAGTGCGCAGCGCAGCTATGCGCTGGGAGCGTGAGGGAATGCCAGGGGGTGCTCGGGGGCGTAGCCAGTCTGTTCCATCACCTTACGGCATACAGTATGGGGTACAGGGCCAACAACCTCTGGTAGGCCACAGTTCAGGTGACTTACAAGAGCTTCGCGATTAGGCAACAACAGCAGCTCGATCAGCTTGCTCAAAATATGCCCAGATTCCAACACCCACCACCACGTACGAATGCTCCTGCTAATCAAGTTATATGCAGGAGGTGTCGCCGTCCTGGGCATTTTGCCATAGAGTGCCGTGAAGAATATGGGCCCCACCGAGTGTCCTCAGCACAAGGAGGATTCTCTGGAGGGAGGAGTATGCAGCCATCCAAGGGACCGTCGGAAAACTAGCACCCACCGAGCTGCAGAGCCACAGCTTGGTTGGGGGATGATGGGGGCTCATCTGTGTTAGGGTCTACGCCGTGCCTTATGTCGTCTTGCCCCCAGCTGGATGTCCTGATGGGTGGAGTCATGGTGCCTTGTCTTATCGACACTGGTTCCATGGTAACGACCATTACTGATACATAACTTCCACAAGTGGGGTCATGAACGGCTTCAGTCTTGTCAATGGCTGCAGCTTCGAGCTGCGCATGGTCTCCCGATTCCCTACTTGGGGTACATCGAATTAGCTGTAGAGTTGGGTGGGCATGAGGTGACAGGTTGTGGTGTGCTGGTTGTCAAGGATCCACCGGGTGGCATGTCAGCTCGGGTTCCGGGGGTTCTAGGGATGAATGTTCTTCGGAGGTGCTATCAGCAACTTTTTGGCCAGCATGGCATGGAGCTTTTTGAGCAACCAGTATTGTCTGATACACCCACTCCTATCTTGCAGGCTTTGCAGTATTGCCACCGGGTTGGCACCAGACCGGTCTCTTTAGGGGAAGGGCGCGTGATGGTGAGGAGAGGTCAGTCGCATCGCATCAGCGGAGGTACCATGAAGATGGTTGCCGCCACTTGTTCCACCCAGTATTCCGGCAAGACTGCCATGTTTGAGGCAGCCAAGGCTGGTCTGCCAGCTGGTTTCCACGGCCCTCGTGAAGGTACAGCAAGGGACCGTGTATGTTCCTGTGGTTAATGTATGCACAGAGGACTTGTTGTTGCATCCACGCACAGTCCTTGGCGCTATAAGCCTAGTGGACCTTATCAGTCTGCCACCAGGGGTCATAGAGGTACCGATGGCAGAAGCGGAACTCGGGCAACAAGTGGTCCTGAATCTGGATCCCATAGAAGAGCTGATCCGGGAGCTTGATTTAACAGCCCTGTCAGGGGAAGAGCAAGTTAGGGTACGGACATTGTTGCGTAGGTATGCTTCTATGTTTTCAGCGCACGACGGGGACCTGGGGTGCATGGACCTGATTGCTCATGAAATCCCGCTAACGGATGACACTCCGGTGAGGCTCCGGCATAGGCGCATCCCACCTTGTGAGTATGAGTTGGTCAAAACTCACATTAACCAACTTCTGGAGTCACAGGTTATCAGGGAGAGTAGTAGCCCGTACGCCTCCCCCATAGTCCTGGTCAAGAAGAAGGATGGCAGTCTACACCTGTGCGTAGACTACCGCCACTTAAACGCCAAGACAAGGAAAGACTCTTTCCCACTTCCTCGTATAGAGGAGACATTGGACTCACTGGCAGGGGCCGGTTGGTTTTCCACCTTGGACCTGGCCAGCGGGTACAATCAGGTCCCTGTAGCAGAAAGGGACAAACACAAGACAGCCTTCTGCTCTCCATTTGGGCTTTTCGAATGGAACCGGATGGCTTTTGGTTTGTGTAATGCCCCAAGTACGTTTTAGCGGCTGATGGAACGTTCATTTTTACTTTTTACCCTGCTTCAGTCTCACCATCGTTGGAGTGCAATTTATTCAGAGATCTCCCTACGGAGTTGGTCGAGCGGTCTGAGACCTTGCTGGGAGCTTCCCTTTATTCTCCATGCTGCACTACTGTTAACTCTGAAGCTTCCAAGAACTTTACACGAGCCGACTGGTTCACGGGCTCACCGAGAACCTCCCCATTGCTGCACTTAACTGGAACTGGGATTGTGCTTCAGCTCTCTCCGGTCAAACCCGACTGGCCTTTAGAGTGTGCCCATATTGCACCCTGCTGCCAGTGCAACTGAGCGTTTTTAGTAAAGTGTGTGTGTGCATGTGTGTTTTAATGCGTGGGTGTGTGTGTGACTTCACCTAATTGCAACCTGGCCAGGTGGGGTGGCCTTCTCTAACACCCCTTTTAGACCTTTCTGTGTCCATTGTGAGCGTGTGTTTTAAGTATAGTGAGTGTATTATTGTGTGGGATTTGTGCAATATTGTGCTGACTTGACCAGCCATCACCGTGGCTCGAAGATTGCCTGAATTTTTTTTGTGTTTACAGGAGCTGAAGGGACCCCACGGGTGGAGGAACTTGATTGCGGTGCACTCTTTAGTGGTGGTGGTGCTTTCCTTGGATCCGTGACTTGTGCTGTGACAACACTGGGGTTAAGGTGCTTGTGAGTGTGTGTGTGCGTGAGGCCCAGCCCAGTGGGTACCTTCAGCCCTGTTTTCCCGGTTGCTGTTTGTGTTCAGGCCGCTGAGGAATTGTGCAATATTCTGTTTTTTTTTAGAGCATGTAATAAACTTACAATTTTATCACCCGTGATCCTCTGTCTCTGCCTAATGCTTATTTAGTGCAATTTACCTGTGTGCCTTAGACCTCTTGTACTTCCTGGGTGAAAGTCCCAGGTGGCGTTGTCGGTTTCCTCATTGTCGATTTGCATTTAAGCCTTAATCAATAAAATCTTAGTTAAATAACCCAATTATATTCATCTAACTTCTCCA
>SRMA01026828.1:0-16891 GCA_007224835.1 Danionella cerebrum | reverse complement strand
GAAGATGATGCATATCGATCATCATCTTCTATCTTCAGGCTCAAGAAACAGATCACAGATAAACTATTAGCTGTGCCCATTTCACATCTTGAACTTTATTTTAGCATGAGAAATCAGAGGTGTGGCGTGAGAGATCACTCAAATGCGTGAGTCTTACGTTCAATGTGGAGAGTTGGAAACACCGCTGCAGCTACTTTAGGCCAAAGGCATTGTGGGAAATGTAGTTTTTTTTTGACACTCAAAACTTTTAGACTCTTGCGGGCCACATTAGATTATAGGGCAGGTCACATCTGGCCAGCGGGCCTTGAGTTTGACATGTGGTGTAGAGGGGCGAGCTCTCCTCTTATAGAGCATTTGATTGCTAATCATCTACACTCGCAAATCAATTTGCCTGTTGAAAATTCGGCTATATCCCTCCCACGTTCGAGGAATTCCCACAGTCGAAACAACAACTTCCCTCCTTCAGGGAACAGTGGTTACGAAAGTAACCTAGACGTTTTCCTGGACAATTATGAAAAGTAGAGTGACCCCTGCTGACCGTGAAGTGCTATGTGAAAACAGAATTTTGAACTGATTAGACCAAAACCTTTCATCGTTGTCTACTGAGTGTGGAATAACAATAAAGATTTTCTTTTATTATTATATCAAAGACCTCTAGCATTAGGGAAATAACAAAGAAATCGGATTTAATAGGAGACATCAAACAGAAATAAAATGTTTTTTTCAAAGAGATTAATCTCAGAAATTGAGGTGGTACAAATGATGAAGGTATATACTTAAAACAAATTGAGTATATGTGAGAATTTTTACTGTACAAAACTTCTCAGCTAACTATGAGAGCAAAAATAATAATTGCCTATACTAAAATAATCGTAATAGAGCTAAAATCTTCAACATTTCGAGATTTTGATTTAAGGATAAAATCGTCCTGGCCTGCCTAAATATTAATTAGACTTTTGTTGAACAGCATCTTACCACTACTATAACTAAATATGTTTGGAGGTAATAAAATTTTGATCGTACCCATCACTGTATGAAAACCTCAGTGAACAGTGGCCCCTTTTAACAACGATGCCTTTCTCAAAGTATACAACAACACTTTCTGGAATTTTAGTCCTGTTTCATGTTACACAACATTTTGAAAGTGTTCAGGGTCCAGTGAACATCTCTTCAGAACTTGACAAACAATGACAAGTCACTCTCCAGGTATAGTTTAATTACCTGTTTTAGACTGAGAATTTTGGAAGGGTCTCGAGCACTGTTGGACGCGGAAACTTGATGTCACATGACGTTGTGGTGCTCCATATTAATCAATTACAGCATCAAACATTACACATGCAGCGGCTCACATTGACTGGGATTGATCGACAAGTGGTTTTTACTCTTATGAAACAAACAATACAAACAATATTTGAACACCACTGCTGCTAGCAGGAATTAGCATCATGTGGATGATGCAGCTTTTCCCACCTCCTGATGCTAATAGTAGCTTAACACACTTCATACTTAAGAAAATCACAGAAACACTCACATGAAAACATATCTGCAGAAAACTGGAGCGAATTGGTTACAAAGGAGGAAGATTCACTCTCTTTATCATTCAATTCACTTATGTTAAATGTTTTTTTATATTTAAATTAGTTTTTCCTATATTAATTATACCCAACAAAATTCTATAAGCAAAGCTTAAGAACTCTGCCTTACATCGTATCTGGCAGGGATCAAGGATTTCATGTAAAACTCTCCACTGGGTTTCACCCATAAGAATGAATGAAAAATCAATAAATCACCCAAGGTTCATAGAGAACAATAATCCTGCGGCAACAGGCTTTTGTTGTGGTGTTTTCTAATGAACCTTCATGTGTTTTTTAAGATTACAAGATTGCGTGAACCTTTTCCTACATGTACAACATTGATACGATTTCTCTCCAGTGTGAATTCTCTCATGAGATTTAAGAGCAAATGAAACAGAAAAACTCTTCTCACAGTGTGAACATTTGTACAGCTTCTCTCTGTTGTGAGTTCTTTCATGAGATTTAAGAACGAATAACTGAGAGAAACTCTTCTCACACTGTGAACATTTGTAAGGTTTCTCTCCCGTGTGAATCCTCTCATGAGATTTAAGATGGGATGATTGAGAGAAACTCTTCTCACAATGTGAACATTTGTAAGGTTTCTCTCTGGTGTGAATCCTCTCATGATATTTAAGATGAGACGAGCGAGAGAAACTTTTCTCACAATGTGAACATTTGTAAGGTTTCTCTCCAGTGTGAATCCGTTCATGAGATTTAAGGTGAGATGACTGAGAGAAACTCTTCTCACAATGTGAACATTTGTACGGTTTCTCTCTAGTGTGAATTCTCTCATGAGATATAAGATTGGATGAGTCAGAGAAACTCTTCTCACAGTATGAACATTTGTACAGTTTCTCTCTAGTGTGAGTCCTTTCATGAGATTTAAGAACAAATGACTGAGAGAAACTCTTCTCACAGTGTGAACATTTGTAAGGTTTCTCTCCAGTGTGAATCCTCTCATGAGATTTAAGATGGGATGACTGAGAGAAACTCTTCTCACAATGTAAACATCTGTATGGTTTCTCTCCAGTGTGAATCCTCTCATGAGATTTAAGATTGGATGATTCAGAGAAACTCTTCTCACAGAGTAAACATTTGTAAGGTTTCTCTCCTGTGTGAATCCGATTATGTCTTACTAGATCTGTTGAATTTGTAAAACTCTTTCCGCAAGAAAAGCAGACATAAGGCTTCACATCACAATGAAGTTTAAGGTGTGATTGAAAGCGTTTCTTGTGAACAAATGTTTTATCACACTGATCACAGCTGTGTCTCGAAAGTACTTTTATATTTAAGCCACTTCCCCGTTCAGAGTTGGAGAATCCTTTGTGATGGAAGGACTCTGTTCCTTTCTGTCTCGAGACGAAGTTTTCCGGGGCCCCAGAGGTGACACGGAAAGAAACACGACACGGAGATCATGCATCAACCAGTCACGAATTTATTGGCAGTTTGTTCGGGGTTTTTATACAGTTCAGAACAGTGGGTGTTAACAAAGTTTTTACAAGAAAAGGAACGTGGGACATCATGTGCTTTCTGCAAGAAGATGCTGACTTCAGCATTCAGGAGCGGTGGGGGCGAGTAAGTTTCGTGAACTCAGGTCAGCCTGACCTTGGGCCTGTGTGCGCCTGCGCACTCCTGAATGCAATGAGAAATGCTGCAGATGGAGAAACTATGGGTTTCCTGTATTTGAATGTCTGTATTTCTATCACATATCCCTTCTCTTCATCTGTAAAGATGAACAACCATGGTATAATAATATCATCTTCATCAAACCTCAAAAAGGCATCACATAAAATCAATAAAATCAATTTTCAGGACCAATGAATCAAACTCAAGAGTTAAAAACATTACATCAATCTCAGGGATCAGTACATAATAAAATCAATCTCAGGGATCACAATAATAAAATCAATCTCAGGGATGTCTCTATTATCAATTTTCGACCTGTAACTGAAACCATGAAAAAAGGTTTAATGGTGCTCATAAAGGTATGTGAAAGTTAAAATATGATACTTTCACATATAAATGTGAAGGATATATGATGATCTAGTATAAGTTCAAAACTTATTGTAAACCACACTGATTATACTGAACAAAACACAGAATAATATATTAAAACCCATTGGCTATATCAGAGTGATGTAGAAAAAAAAATAATTGCGTGTAAAGGAATAATAATAACCAAAGCAAGATAGAGAAAGAGAAACACATCGGATACTCGATTTCTTTTGTCCCTGTATATCTGGATCGATAGGCACTCTAAATTAGAACCATCCGCATCAAAACATAAGCAACAATAACCCGATACAGTCAAAACCCTTTGTGATCATCTTTCAATCAAAACTTTAGAAGAATATACAGAGAAATATCCCCTTCTCTGATCATTCCAGATACTTGCCATCATTAATGTGGGCCTTGTACAATTATTTGAGTCACAGAGTTCAGCTTCTGGTTTCCAGTAAAAGCAACAAGGCATTTCATTAGTTGCGGAAAGAAACAAATCTCCACGTTGTCATCATAAACTCATAATATCATTGTTACGTACGAGTTCAGTTTCGATGGATAGATGTACGCAAAGATGGTATCAGTTCGTTTCGGATGAATAGATGTGCGCAAGGATGGCATAATCAATTCAGTTCAGAGTCACAACGACGATGATGATGATGATGATGATGATGACGATAATGTAGATGTAGTTTCTATGTGAACATTAGCATTTGATGAATTGTAAATAGTTCTGTAGAAAGTCGTCCAGACGGAGCATTTCTCCAACAGTGGTTTGTTTAGAATTCACGATGTTTGCTGCTATATAAACTCCTGGTGTTTAGGAATTGTTATTGACTTCTGTGATAAATCAGTCATTTGGAAATCATGGATGAAGATGAGGGTGTTGTTGTAATTCTGAAGTGGGATCATAGCGGTAAGGAATGTCGCAGTATTGAGATACTCAGCACCAGGAAGATTGGACTAGGGGATGGGTTGGGTCTCCGGGTGAGTCGATGTCCCAGGTCAGGACCACCCAAATCAGAAGGGGGGTGTGGTGATGGTGGGACAGGCTATGTTGCGAGGAGGCTTTCTTGCTCTCCGTTGGAGCTGGTTTTTCCTGCAGCAGGAAAGGAGGATCCAGGTTTTCTCCCTCAGCGATTCTCACGGCTGTGAGGGTCCTCAGAAAAACTCAGAAGGGATCCATCTCAGCTCCCACTCTCTGACTCATCCTCCACCAAAGGTCAGGGCTTTCAGTCAGACCAGGCAGCGGGTCTCAGATCAGTCTGCACTCAAAAAAGGAATCATAAGCTTGGCAACTCCATCTCACAGTCTCCAAATTCTTTCTTTTGATTCCCACGTGTCCCTCCCCGGTGTCTACATGTAACTTAATTCAAATCGGGTTTAAGTTCACTTTTTACTCTGCACATATCACACTGCAAAAAAACGTTTGACAAAGTTTTCAACAAAACAGCTTTTAACCATTAAGTTCTGATTCATAGAAAATATTTCTTCTTTTCCATATAAATCTTAAATGCTAAACAAATTGCTTTTCTTCTGTTTTAATTTCTACTACCACTGAGATCAATTATTCTTCTTCAATCAAATGTTTTCCTAAAATTGCCTTTCTTCTGTATTTAGAAAGAGAAGTTCACTCAATTCATTTCAAATCACAATTTTTAATGCTTAAAATAGCAATTTAGAGTTTAATTTTTAAGAGCATCTTGTTTTTCATCTAATGGTGCTTTCACTTACTTCTTTCATTCCTCTAGCGATAACGTGTCCAGGGTCATCCTAAAATCTCAATCTCCATAATCTGTTCTCAAACCTTCAGCAAATAACCTTAAAACCAACTGTCATGGTGCGGTACACGAGGAGACCGCCGGTACTGGTGTCAGGGAGGAGGAGGTAAAGAATTTCAGATCATCAAATATCAAAAGGAACAGATAATGAAAACAGGAGCTGTAATCAAAACACTAAAATTTGTGAAACCTTAAATTGACTCTGATTAGTCCAAACTTGTATCATTTACTCAGACCAACCAATTAACAAAATCTTAAATAATAATAATAATAATAATAATAATTGCATGGTTTTCTCTGTTAAGGCTTTTTATTAATTTTATATACCCCCTCTTTATTTATTATCTTGTTAAATTACTCTGTACCTCACGACTGTGTTCTATTTCATACAGTTAGTAACCAGCCATCAGCCAAAAAAAAAATTTAGATGTGTCTCAAAATGCTTACTAGGTAAATTTTTGCTAACCCCAATAGGCAGTAGTCTTACCAATTAAACTGATTCATTTATTGATTCCACTTATTATTGTTTTATCATATTAATTATGTTCTGTATATTTTATCCTTTTATTTTAAGAAAAAATATTTTTTGCAGTGCATATGTGACAGAGCTTTCTACTAATCAACGTAATTTATTTCTCCTCTCATCGCTACAGCTCATTTACGATAATTTTAAATCCAAATGACTAAATAAAATTATCTTAATACTAATGATTGAGCTTCAAAGTCTTGTTTACCATAAGAACTATTAACACAACACGTATTCTACGACCCCAGGAAATAACTTCAGTCAAAGGAGTTAAAATCTCCAACTCCGTAAAAAGATATGATTCATATTTTTACAAACTTTACCAATCTGTGTTTTCTTATTCCATGAGTTCCATTAAATTCTTTTACAAATATTCAAAGTAATCTCCACACAGATGTTCTTTGAGAGAAACAGTTCTCTTCCCAGCCAGGGTTTGAAATTCAGTTTAACCCAAAAGCCATTTCTTAACTGAGTTCTTAACAGCTCTTTATTCATTCCATCACCCTCTGTATCTGTCCATTTTGCAGGGCTGGAGTCATCCCAGTGTTTGAGTCATGTGCATGATAGAATTCACCTGTTCCACAGCAAGCTTTCACAGTCACTCACTCGCTCCTTGTATCCTCCTCAGACGAATCAAACTCCTGTCTCTCCACCCGTTTGTGGAGTGGACATTTACGAACAAATGCAGCCGGCAAAACCACAATGGAAAGCAAAGCAGCGACTAAATCATGCTACAAACAAGCTTAGCAAAAATCATGCACAAATGAAAAACATAAGAAGCTTTATCTTTAGTGGGCGCGCATGCTTCGGTCAACGCAATAGTTCAGCAGCTCAAGCGTCATGCACAGATAGTATTATTAGTAATTACAGAAATACCCCTGCAATCCTGACCAGTTTCCAAGTCCCGAGGAACAGAGCCATCCCCATGAACAAGATGAAGGATGGAAGATTTCAAGTTCAATCAGAGAGCACAAACCCTCAAGCACAGGAATCTTCATCAGTAAGAAAGTGTAACTCAAGAAGAACAGTGTTGTTGGAAACAGAATCAAGGGTTGAAAACGATAGGCCACAGAATGCACGTAGGAACAAAAATAAAAATAAAAATAAGGAGCAGCTCAAGCATTGTTTTTTCATTCATGATGAAAAGGAATTCACTTAAAGATCGGAGTTCAAAACAGGAATGCAAAACATTATTTTGTTGACTGTGGGGTCAAGAATGTTCAAAAAGAATAAAAAAGGTAAAAATAAAAAGGTTTTCTCAGGCACAGCGATCCAGATCTGTACAATCTGCAGTTTTAGGGGGAAAAAAAGATTCCCTTCTCTTGATAGTTCAAAAAACTCAGTATTAACAAAACTCTCTCTAAACTAGATTCCGCTCCTAGAAATTTTGTGTTTGCCCTTCTCCCAGAATGGGTGGCACTACAGCAACAACGGCTATAATTTTGGACTCTCCTCTGCCCTTCTCCCAGAGCGGGTGGCACTATAACAACAATGGTTTGCAGATAATCTGCAAATCGACAAGCAGCGCAGTCACGTCCACAAGTAATCAACCAACAACTTCAAATAATCCAAAAATAAAACTTTCTAAGGTAAAAGTAATCCACCCCAAAATTCTTAGTCAAAAGTCCATTATTCAGTCAAAAGTCACGTCAAGGATCCATTAAAGCTTTTGTTGTTCTTCTCCGGAGTTCACTGTTTGGCCTTAAATAATATAATTTTATTTTTAAATTCAAACTATTATTTTGGTATAATTATTATACTATTATAATCTCTTATAATTATTATTAATTATTTTCTTCTCATGCTCATATATAAAGAAATTAGCAATTTTCCCCT
The DNA here is from genome assembly GCA_007224835.1 of Danionella cerebrum. Classification (NCBI taxonomy): domain Eukaryota; kingdom Metazoa; phylum Chordata; class Actinopteri; order Cypriniformes; family Danionidae; genus Danionella; species Danionella cerebrum. The sequence goes on along the minus strand of SRMA01026828.1, from coordinate 9,173 downwards.
AAATTTGCTTATGATCTGTGTGATTCTCTTTGAGAGGGATGCATGCTGCACGGCGCCCAGAACACTACAACACAGACTCCGTCACTGTCAAGATTTCAACCTTAAGAAACCCAAAATCATTCACACACTTCCATTCACTCGAGGTCTGCAGTGTGTATTTTTCAGAGAGCTGAACACATTTCTGTGAAAGCAAAATCAGCTTAATGCACTCAAATCTCACCCTGAGCCTCTGTGTCTCAGTGAAGATTGAAAGTCTTATTTTACTCTATCTAATGAATTTGAATCGGTGATCACTCGAGTTCAAAAAAAGCTGAGCAAAAAAGTCTCTTCGCGATACACACAGCAGGTACGTATAGAAAGGGATAGATGTAAAGTGTCAACATATCAGTTGATATAATAAGAGACCTACACGCCCCTGAATCAACAACCACAACAACCAACAAATTCTTTCCCTCAGTCTAAAAATGTTAGTAATGATGTTCTTTAAAAGACCTCTCCTTTTTTTTTTTATAGAGAGGTCTGTGTAACGTTTTCAGAAAGAGAAACGGTCATAGATTCATTCAAAGCCATGTGAGGAGATTTCATCTCACCATTTGCTGTCTGGAAGCCCCTCTCCCTCTCACCAGCCACCCCCTGTCACTTCCTCTGGCAACACTCTGGTCCACTGGTTATCACCGGTTGGCCAAGCTCTGGAAGCAGTCCTTCTCTTGTAGATTTCTTGATCCGTTGATGACAAGTCTTTCTCTTGTCGGTTTCTTGATCCGCCGATGACCAGTACTTTCTCTTGGCCTCACGCCCAGATGCCGTGAGTTGGGCAGAAGACAGTTCTGTGTGTTTGAGCATTTCTCTCTCTGTATGTGTGTGCTCAAGGGCCGCTTGATCAGGAGGCAGCTGAAATGGTGTGTGTTCAGCTTGAAAATGTTCATCTCTGTCCTGGCTGAGCGTTCTCAGGTTTCACTCAGCAATGTCCAGTTCCGTCTCTTTCATACAAGCAAAGAAAGAGGGTTTTCGAGGGGTGAGTTGGATGGTGAAGGTCAGTTTTTCACAGGCAGGAGCCCATTCCAGGCTGCTTTGAGTCTCATGAATTTGTGAAAAGGATTTAGAAGAAACTTTCTCTCTCAGTTCATCTCGGGATGTCCGTCCGCAGCTCTTCCGCTGACTGGGCACTCTTCCCGCTGACAGATGTTTTGACAAGTACCATCCGCTGTGTCTCAGTTCATGATATTCGTCGGAGCACAACTCACACACAAGCGCTTTGATGTCAGATGAGTTTCATGTCTCGGACCCGTTCCTGGAGATGTTCAGCGCCAGGGTGAAGGAAGGGTTAGCGTTTTCTCTGATCGCATGGACTGGTCATTTTCTGCAGCTGGACTGGTCAGATTCGCACATCCCCAGCCTCTCCCGAGCTTGAAGAGCCGTGCCTCTGGTCTGGTTCGGACTGAAGTCTTCAAGACCTGATGTCTTGCGCACTGGTTCCGACAGTGTAGGTGGCGGGCGAGGAGAAGGGAACATACCATCGAGCTCTGGGTCTCTCAGAATGTTCTCAGAGACGGAAAGAAAGGTTCTCGGTTAGTAATTTCATCGTTATTCACAGAGCCTCCTGATTTTAAAGGAATATCTGCTACAACACTCACATCAAAACTCTTGCTGCCGACTCTCTTCGGGCACACACAGGATTTACCGGCACTCCACTTGAATCCCACAACCTCAGTTTTCAAACAACCACTGATTCAAGTTTTCAAGGAACAGCCGATTCTCACAAAAACCTCCTCGTTCTGGGAAACCACATGCATCCACCCAAAGATGAATTGTTTCAAGCTTTCTTATAATTTGTCTACATGAATCTAAAATTTGGGTGAGTTAAAAATCTTTCAATATTATCATCTTATGGTGTTTTTCTCTTTACTGTTGGTTTTGCCCATTTTATAGTTTCAATAATATTCCCGGCAGCCTCTTTTTCACACAACAGAAAGAATTTTACTCTCCCTTCCTTCTCTTTACACACACACTCCCGCACTCAGAAGAAAAAGGAGAAAGATGAGAGATGGAAAGATTTGCAAGCTCTTTTTTTTTCTTTTAATTTTCAGAACGTTCCCTATTTTCTCGTGGTTAACCTTTTTGGCTGTCTGATGTTAAAAAGCAGTCCCAGACTGCTGAGCGAACGCTTCGGGCCCCTTCAAGTCGAATGCAGTCCCGGACTTTTCAACTTGGTACCGACAGTCCCTGACTGTCTCGGACCCCGTCGGCTTGGCAAAAAGCAGTCCCAGACTGCAAAGACGGTCCCTGACCGTCTTGGCCCCTTCAAGTCGACGAAAGCAGTCCCAGACTGCTAGAGGATCTTCTCGGGCCTCGCCAATTTGGCAAAAAACAGTCCCTGACTGTCTTGTTAAATTTAATTTATTTTTATCTTTTTGTCTGCCCTCTTCAAGTTGACGAAAGCAGTCCCGGACTGCTAAAAGTTGTTATCGGGCCCTGTCAACTTGGCAAAAGACAGTCCCTGACTGCTTTTATTAATTATTATTTTTTTCTTTTTTATTCAATTTTTTAATTTTTATTTGGCCCCTTCAAATTGACGAGAGCAGTCCCTGACTGCTAGAAGATCCTATCGGGCCTCGTCAATCTTGGCAAAGCAGTCCCAGACTGCAAGAAAACAGTCCCTGACTGTTTCGGTCCCTTCAAGTTGACGAAAGCAGTCCCAGACTGCTAAACGGTCCCCTGGACCAGAGCTCATATTATCTTGCAATTGCTTTTAGAGTTGAATTTTTTGTTGAATTTAGCTTCTCTAATTTAAATTTGGTCTAAGTTAGTTAAAAGAACAGAATCATCCCACTTGCCTCGTTCGATAAACCGCGTCACTGAGCCGAGAAGAGTTGCTCGGGCTCCAAGGTCTTTCTATCTCTTGACCCCAGACGGGAAATTCCTAGCCGGGATGTGCGCGCGCTGGATCATCCGCCTCTGCTCCTGGTTCTCGGCTCAGCCTGAGCGGCCCCACGTTGGGCGCCAAGTGTGATGGAAGGACTCTGTTCCTTTCTGTCTCGAGACGAAGTTTTCCGGGGCCCCAGAGGTGACACGGAAAGAAACACGACACGGAGATCATGCATCAACCAGTCACGAATTTATTGGCAGTTTGTTCGGGGTTTTTATACAGTTCAGAACAGTGGGTGTTAATGAACTTTTTACAAGAAAGGGGACGAGAGGCATCATGTGCTTTTTGTTAGAAGATGCTGACTTCAGCATTCAGGAGCGGTGGGGGTGAGTGAGTCTCGTGAACCCAGGTCAGCCTGACCTTGGGCCTGTGTACGCCTGCGCACTCCTGAATGCAATGAGAAATGCTGCAGATGGAGAAACTATAGGTTTCCTGTATCTGAATTTCTATCACACCTTTATTGGCGACAGTTTCTCTAGTTGGTTTCTCTATGAAATGACTTTCCGTCTTCAAAATACATTTTTCTTCCTTTAAGATATGTGTGTCCTGAAACTGGTTCCTGGCAGCTTTGGTCTCTTCTGTGGATTCTGAAGTTAAAAGGTGAGACAAGGAACAAATCATATAAAAGCAATACATTAGTTTATGAAAGTATATTTTATATGGAAGCTTATTGCATTCAACCCCCAAAAACATGACTTGCATACCTCGTAGTTATGACTTAAGTAACTTGTAATTCAGAGAAAATTTTGTAGTTTTTGAACTTATTCCCATTCGCAAAAGGCGAAATATGAACCACAAGCGCGATTGCAAACATTTATCAGATGTTTCTGTTGGTCTGGACCAAATGAAGTGAGCTAGAGGTGTGAAGGCAGGGTATAAGGCTGTTAATGCCAGGGTATAAAAAAAAACAACGTTAAGCACAAAGCAATATTTCTATTTGCAATCAATGGGGTGATGATAGTTTGTTTGATGAGTTCAAAGGGAACCTGTTAGTTTTGAAATTTATTACTAAAGTGATTACATCTGTCATTACTAAAATTTGATTACATTAATCTCAATTTTTTTTCTCTCAGATGCAAGCAGTGAATGTAAAAAAAATTATATTGGATTTTAAATAATTATATTCTCAATATGAAGATGTGACAATTAAAATTAAAGAATGTATGTCCATTTTTCTTGTAGATAATAGTGAACCAAAAAAATGGGAATTTTCTGAGAAAATTCAGTTGCAAATAAATGGAAGAAAATAAAGTAAGAGAAGAAATTCTACAATTGCTCAAGAAAACCCCAACTGATCTTTCTGATAGCTCCAGCTTCAATCCAAATTAGATAACTTTCATAAATGCAAGGCTGAAGGTAAGATCATGTAAGATCTAGATCTTTGTGGCTTAAGTTAGGTGAAAGCAATTCAACATACTTTTTTCGACAGAAAAAGAGACTACTGGCTACTTTAAATGCATCTTCGCCAAATTGACAATAACATTATTAATGATCCCAAAATAATCTCAATATTGCAGTTCATTTTACAACAAATTATATACTCCTAACTACACCAAATAACTTACCCTCCCGAGCACTGCTAGAATCATTTTGATAAAACAAAAGAGGCTTTCATTCTGTTTAATTTCAGTCGTCTTATTATTAGAACGTTTTGAACTTTATACAACAATACCAACTGTTCCATCTAACTAGTATGGTACCACACCAAGATCTAACCTTAAACAAGGTCTAAGAGAAGGTTGTCCCTTGTCACCTTACTTATTTCAGCTTGTTACACGGTTATTGGCTGACCATATTAAATTAATGGATAAGTGTTTAACGGACAAGTGTTTAAAACAGAGTGATTATCAGAAATCAATGGGCTACTTGCAATAAAACTTCCCTGCTTAGCCTCAATAATAGCCTCAGTAAGTTTTGGTTTCACAATGGCTACTTTCTTCATCCACTGTTTTCTGCCAAAGCACCATCCAGCTGCTGGAACAGGTATTTAAATTATATGCAGCCTCGTATGTACACAGTTCAATCTGAAATGAAACGCATGTGTCGCTTGGCACACCTGTCTTTGGGAATTTTTGCCCATTCCTCTTTGCAGTACCTCTCAAGCTCTATCAGGTTGGATGGGAAGCGACGGTGTACGGCCATTTTCAGATCTCTCCAGAGATGTTCAGTAGGATTTAGGTCTGAGCTCTGGCTGGGCCACTCAAGGACATTCACAGAGCTGTTGTGAAGCCACTCCATTGATATTATGGTGCTGTGCTTTGGGTAATTGTCCTGCTGGAAGATGAACCGTCACCCCAGTCTGTGGTCAAGAGCACTCTGAAGCAGGTTTTCATTCCAGATGTCTCTGTACATTGCTGCATTCATCTTTCCCTCTATCCTGACTAGTCTTCCAGTTCCTGCTGCTGAAAAACATCCCCACAGCATAATGCTGCCACCACCATGCTTCACTGTAGGGATGGTGTTAGCCTGGTGATGAGCGGTGCCTGGTTTTCTCCAAACGAAACGCCTGGCTTTCACTCCAAAGTGTTCAATTTTAGTCTCAGACCAGAAAATTTAGTTTGTGGTCAGAGTCCTTCAGATGCCTTTTAGCAAATTCCAGGCGGGCTGCTATGTGCCCTTTACTAAGGAGTGGCTTCCATCTGGCCACTGTACCATAAAGGCCTGATTGGTTGATTGCTGCACAGATGGTTGTCCTTCTGTAAGGTTCTCCTCTACACAGAAAAACGCTGGAGCTCAGACAGAGTGACCCTCTGGTTTTTGATCACCTCCCTGACTAAGGCCATTCTCCCCTGATCACTCAGTTTAGATGGCTGGCCAGTCCTGGTGGTTCCAAACATCTTCCACTTACGGATGATGGAGAGCAGCAGAAATTTTTCTGTAACCTTCCCCAGCCTTGTGCCTTGAGACAATCCTGTCTCTGAGGTCTACAGACAAATCCTTTGTCTCCATGCTTGGTTTGTGCTTTGACATGCACTGTCAAACCTGCGACCTAATATAGACAGGTGCATGCCTTTTCAAATCATGTCCAATCAACTGACTTTACCACAGGTGAACTCCAGTTAAGCTGCTGAAACATCTCAAGAATGATCAGTGGAAACAGAATGTACCTGAACTCAATCTAGAGCTTCAGGCAAAGGCTTTGAATACTTATGTACATTTTTCAGGTTTAGTATTTTTAATAAATTGGCAACAATTTCAAAAAATCTTTTTTCACATTGTCATTATAGGGTATTTTGTGTAGAATTGTGCAAGTAGTCCATAATCTGATGATATATCCTTCTTTCCAAATTTCTCACACAATGAATCTAATTCATTCGTTCTTGAAACCTTCTGCACAAAAATGTGAACTGCTTTGGGTTAAAGAATGTAAATAAACCAATATAAATGGAATAGTCAATTAAATTATCTTATTAAGGGATTTATTATATACAAAATTAAACAAAGATGTAAGCTTACATTTAAGGCAAAAATAGACCAAGTTAAAACAAAGTTTTGTTTTGTTCTCAGTTTAATCATTGTTCATTCTACCATTGCATACGATTGTGGCATGTTGTTCTTGTATGCATTGTATTTTGTATGGCATTTCCTCAATAAAGGAAAAAAATTCCAGCAAAAAAAAAAGTACTGCTAAAACAACACAGTTATTAGAGATTTAACTGACACCGTGTCCAGTTAAATCGCATTCGTCCATCGCATTCATATACTTATGGAGAGGTGCAATTAAACTGGACACGGTGTCAGTTAAATCTTTAATAACTGTGTTGTTTTAGCAGTCTGTTTAGTTATTGTTAGTTATGTGAGGCCTCTTCCATGAATGTGGCCAAACAAACTCAGTATTACTGGATTGGTTTTGATTTGACAAAACCAAACCTCTTGAATCTGGCTCAGTTGGTACCATAAAGCACCTCATCAACTTTTTTTGTCAAGGCTTTGATCCTTAAGCTTTCGGTTACTTTACAGAGCGTGCACTAAATAACCAATTGCAATGAACATGAAAAGGGATAGATCATTTAACTTCTCTGCGGAGGAGTAAGAGATTAAAGTTCGAGATACGAAAGGTCTCGCTGGAAATTTTTTGCTTCGCGATCCGAAGAAAAATTGACGTCATGACGTCACGCTTCACTTCAGGGATGTTGCACTCCTATCTCCCAGTGCAAAAAGGGTCTGATGTGCTTCAAAACACGTCAACAACACAGTGAAACATTATTTATAGATTACTAATAATGTACTATAACACATGTTAGAGTCAAAGTGTCGTAATAGAAATAACGTTTATAACGTGGAAAATGCTGTTCTGTAGCGCAACTTAGAAAAACAGTCACGCGTTCTCAGAAGCACTTTCTCCATCTGTCTCCTCTCATGCTTGAAACCGTGTTTGTGTTAGTAATTTCATATGTGGTGCCATAATGTTTTCTGCCATCCGTTCCACCTCCTCCGACACATCACTTCACTCAAGGTAAGGTTTCACATTTGTGTACATATTATGTATTTTGCTTGTGTCTTATTCTGTTTTATTATCATTTATTACATTGACAATGTGTAGATTTAAGGATTGAAGAAAAAAACATTTTTTTTATCAAATGTGTTTTCCATTTTTTCATCTACTTATACTGTAGTTTCTGAGAGCCGTTGTACCGATTAGGCGTTTTACATGTAAAACTTGCTTCGAGATGGGAATTGTTTGAGATACGAACATCAATTTCATATCTCGGGGTATCACTGTATATTATTGACTCATAGTAATACTATGGCTGCTGCCCAAGCCGGGCATAGTAATACTGTGGCTGCTGCCCAAGCCGGGCAAGATTATTGGCAGAAACTTGGTGATTGTGTGAATACGTAAGTTAAAGAAGCATATTCTGTATTAACGTAAAATTAAGTATCATGCGTGATATGTGTATGATAACGGTAGAATGTGAGTGAGTGAGGAAAGCTACATTCCTTCCACGGAGAACCTGTATCTTTCATGGCAATACAAGTCCGGAGAGGCGAAGGGATTTTGTCTGTCCCTAAAAACTCTTTCCCTGCAAAGTGCTTGTCTAACAATTTGAACAGAAATGTCCACAAGATTAAGATGAAGAAAAGTCAGTGTTACCAACGTTGATGTGTTACGTCACGTTCCTTTTTTCTGGTACCCAAAACCGAGGATTGGTGGAAACTAATTCTAAATGTAGCTGGCTAGCCAGTTAATCCGGCTTCTTGGTACAGGCCCGTGGTGATGCTAGATGTCTTTCTTGTTTATTGTCTGTTTTGTGAGAGGAAAGCAGTTCTGAAACTGGTACTCCTCTGAGTGTGGTCCAGTCACTTTGTAACTACATAAACTGCGGTCAAGCCAGCCGCGGTTGATTTTAGTGTGCGCTCATATTACAATAATTACGGTAGTTTCAGGAACACGGAGAAGAAATGAAAAGGTGTCATGATTCGAAACTGGTGTTTTGTACATTTTGTTTTCCTTATTGTTTATAGGTGCGATGTCTTTGATACTTGTCTTTCTCTGAATAATGTTTTCTGTATATTTCTTCTTTTACAGTCATTGTAAATGTAGTTGTGTTTACAGATAAATTATATACAAATGGAAGACAAAATAAATTATATACTCATTTTTAATCCCTCAGTTGTGTATTCATTTGTCACTGTTCTATAATTTCTGTTATTTTTGAGTGCATTCATTAGGTGTAATGTCTGCACTGAAATTAAATGGCAAAAAAAAGTTTACAATAGGTTTAAAAGTCAGAATCAGTAATCAATAATTATAAAGATGACATCAAGATAATGACATTATCACACTTCAGAGGCCTATAGGAATGTCATTTCTAATAAGTTGAAAAAAATAATGGCCAACTCTCATAGGGGACGTCCCATACTATATACACATCACATATGAAAGTATTTTACTGCAGCATCTTTGAGATATGGGGCATTATTACACTTTAGAGGGGTATAAAGGCCCCATTTCTAATAAGTAGAAAAAAAACAATGATCAATTCTTATTCAGGACGTCCCATACTATATACACACCACATATGAAACCATTTTACTGCAGCATTTTTGAGATATGGGGCATTATTACACTTTAGAGGGGTATAAAGACCCCATTTCTAATAAGTAGAAAAAAACAATGATCAGTTCTTATTCGGGACGTCCCATACTATATACACACCACATATGAAACCATTTTACTGCAGCAATTTTGAGATATGGGGCATTATTACACTTTAGAGGGGTATAAAGACCCCATTTCTAATAA
>SRMA01026827.1:45805-58610 GCA_007224835.1 Danionella cerebrum | reverse complement strand
CAAATCTTTATATTGCTTTGCCAGTCTCATTTTTAAAACACAAGGCTCACACCCAGGATGGACTGGATTAAGACTTGTTTTGAACGAACAGGACAAAATGTTTTTATATAAAGTAAAACATTAAAGGTGAACATTTTATGTTTAAATTAACAAATGTGATACATTTTTGCCTTTTTGACAGTTTGCAGCCCCCGCCGCAATAACCAATCATTAAAGTTAAAGAGCAATCATTTCTTTGTTTGTGAACAAACATTCAAAATAAACATGCATTTCTTTATGAACACCATATTCATTCAAGACTGTTGTGATGTTTTACCGAAGGGCATTTGCAACCAATCCCTAAGAAGATGGCACCATTCAACCCTGTCTGCACAGATGTATTTGACCCCCTGGCAAGAAAAGTGATCCCTGGCATTCTTTTGGAAAAGACAAAGAAAAGGCTCTCGCGTCCAATCGCAAAGATTGAGGGCACCTTTTCACTGAAGTAAGTACACATTTTAATATAGGTGATCTCAAAAGAGGTTAATTATGCCTTACTCTATCTTTACTTTTAATCCTACAACCATCCAGATCATATTTCTCATGCTCTGTGTTCATAGGACCAGCAGCTAAATTTCGGTACCAGCTTGCTCTCCAGCAGATCCAGGCTGCCTCCGATGTTAAAAGGTATGGGTTTAAACAAATTCTCATTTAATTATCAGCTATTTTATTGTTTGAATATAGTTACAAATGCAAAAGTTTCAGATGTGTTGGGTTTTCAAAATTTTCATGGGAATCTTGTCAAATAAAGATTATTGGAATATTTTACAGAAAGGCACTTGGGTCCAATCACTAAGAAGATCGTCGACCCCGAGATGAAGATGTCAAGTCAAACTGCAATCCCTGCCACAGATATTTCTAGGCCTGTCGGTTCGCTGTTCCTCTGCTCCCATCAATAGGTTTCCCTTAGCAATCTCTCTGGTTTTTTTTTTTTCCAGTCTAGCCCGGTCCCGTTCTGCGTGTTCCTTGCTGGTGCTCTCGTGGTTCCGGATTCGGTTGGATAATCTCCAGCATTCTCTCCTCCGGATTAATCAACTATCAGCCTTGTGCCATTGGAATTTTTTTGTATTTATTATTAATATTTCTTTTGGACTGTTCCGGCCAAGGGCCTGTGGCTTGTTTGACTTATTAATTTTTGTTCCTATTAAAACCTGATCTCTTTCACTTTAGTCTCTTCCCATTCTTTGCACACCAGCACTTAACAGCAGGACTTTCGTATAGCTTTCTTGAATTAATCTTGATGCCTAAAGTGGGACTAACTGTTTAAAATGTAGTAAATTGTGTGTGTACTCTGGAGTCATACAGATTCATTGAATGAAAATTCACTGAATTATATCCAGACGAATAATGAAGCTGTTGAGTTTTTATTCTGGAGAAACCAAAACACTCAAATTGAAACTCAAATGGTTGTAATGGTTTCATGATGTTGAGAAAGGACCATATATGAAATCTGAATTTCATACCTGTACAAAAAGTTCTTTATATAAGCAGGTCATTTTGGTGAGGGGCTGTTTGTTTTTGGTCAATTCTGAAGTAAACACTCGCTCCCAGAACCTACTCTGCTTTTGAGGATTGGCCAACCATTTTTTGTTGGGCAGAACCGTGTCCCATGCTCATCTGTGAAAACACTATTAACACATTATTACTGTGATGCTCATGTCTCCATCAACTGATTGTTGGAAATGTATTCCCTGCTGGAGCATTTTTCAATTGGAGATTGCCGGGGCGTAACAGACTCAGTCTTCCTGAAGTTGAGCATGGGGCAGGTTGAGGACCATAGAGCCTGCTTACAAGAGCTTGGGGTCCTTGTAACAGCTGACTGCTCAAACAAAAGACTGTCCAAGCAACTTAGAATATTAATGCTCACAACCTGAACACAAATGCCGTACCACAAGCATTCCATGCCCCCAGACCAACCGTCTATAGAGCTCCTCACCGAGGTCAACAGTGGAGGATATTCAGGCCATTCGCCACTAGGAGCTGCAGCCATTGGCCTGCTTCCAGTCGATCCAAACTAGCAGGAAACCAACTCTGCATTACAGTGGACACCATTTATCCTGTGTCGACCAAACAGGGGACCTCAAATCCCCCCCATTCGGACAAGCAATTGAGGGCAGTTTGACATTAAAATATGAGTGTCCTCAGACCTAGCCAAGCCCTTAACCCACTCCCGCCATTGAGCTAGCAGACTGGCGGGTGCGATTTTTCCGACAGCCCCTGAACTGCTTGCCCCCGGCACAATGTAGTCCAAGTGTGCCATCGAGAACGCTCTTCTGATCTTGTGCAAAATGGTCAGGCCACTACCAGCACCTACAAATCAATTGGTTACTTGCATATGCAGGGTCGTATGCGCATCTGTTCCATGCCCCGTGATTTAACTGCTGCTGTTGTTTTATCTCATGCAACATCGTAAGTTCCTGGGTAGGTTTTGCACCCCATAATGATTGCCTACAGTTGAGGGCAGAGAACTACTTTCTCACTGCCCAACTGGCATCTCCAGCTCCCAGCGTATAGCCTCATTGCGGATCTCTTGCGGTTGACGTCGATTAATCCGTTTAAACTCACGGATCCGTGAACTGGTCCCGGAGCACCATATCAGCATCCGGGACTCTGAGTGAATGACCCAAACAGACATGCCCACGCTGCTTGCAGAGTGCGGTGGAGCTTTCACTTGTGTTCAAAAGATATTAGCTGTCTCTGATAGCCTCTCCTGGTGCAGCTGTTCAACCAATTGTCGCAACGCCTGCATGTTGTCCTCCATATTGTAGGCAGATCTATCACAAGAAATCCTTGCCATTCCTTTTTACCCACTCACTTGGAACCCAGCAACCGTCTATGCCTCAGGGCTTCTAAAATGAAAAAAAAAAAACAAAGTATAAAACTATTTTGCCTCTCCCACTCACACACTCAAACCAGTGTAATCTAAAACTAAAAACTGAAAGTAAACTGTGTTTTGCTACAGCTTTACAGGAACGAAAGTGTGTTGTTGTGGCTGAGTGGTTAAGGCGATAGACTCCAAATTCATTGGGGTTTTCTTGTGCACGTTCAAATCCTGCCAATAACAGTGTCTCTTTTGCTGTTTTGAAAAACTTTTTAAGTATAATTTAAAACTAAAAACTGAAAGTACACTGTGTTTTGCTACATCTTTACAGGAAAAACATTGTGTTGTCGTGGCCGAGTAGTTAAAGCGATGGACTAGAAATCAATTGGGGTTTCTCAGCGCAGATTCAAATCCTGTCAATAACAGTGTGTTTTGTTGCTATTATGTGAAAAACTTTTTTAAAATGTAAAAATTTAAAACTGGAAGTACACTGTGTTTTGCTACAGCTTTACAGGAAAGAAATTGTGTTGTCGTGGCCTAGAGGTTAAGGCGATGGACTATTATAACCGCTGTTTACGTTCCACCCGATGTTGATGCCAAGCTTGCTATGACCTTCATACAGCAATCAATAAACAACAGACAGATCATCCGGAGGCTGCAATTATTGTTGCGGGGGATTTTACTCAAACTTAAAGACAGTACTCCCCAAATTTTATCAGAACATTTTCTGTAACACCAGAGCAAACAAAACTTTGGACCAAGTGTATACAAATGTGGCTGGAGCTTACACAGCGACCAACAGATGTGGACGTTACACTCCAGAACAGGTTTCAACACACAGACTGTAGTATGTTTGCACTTTTCCAACTCTGACCCTCGACGCATGTGGTTAGGCATTCAGGCCGTTTCGGAGCAGGATCAATGTGCATACGGCAGATGGATCTGATGGGTACTTAGGGCATGCGCAGAACAGCTTACTGGGGTATTCTCAGACATTTTCAACATGTCTCTTGCCCAAGCAGCTGTACCAACGTGCTTCAAAACCACCTCCATTGTTCCAGTACCAAAACACTCTAACCCAGCATGCCTGAACGACTATCGACCTGTAGCACTCACTCTCATTATAATGAAGTGCTTTGAGCGGCTGGTCCTGGCACATCTGAAAGACTGTCTGTCACCGACCTTGGATCCACATCAGTTTGCCTACCGTGGCAATAGGAGCACAGAAGATGCTATTTCCATAGCACTGCACTCTGCAGTCACACATCTGGACAATAAGAACACTTATGCAAGAGTACTGTTTGTTGACTTCAGCTCAGCATTCAACACTGTTATACCGGCCAAGTTACTCCTCAAACTCAAAGATCTGGATATTAACCCAATACTGTGTAATTGGATCATGGACTTTCTGACCAACAGACCTCAGCATGTTAGGTCAGACAACATCTCCTCCACTACCACCACACTGAACACTGGTGTTCCTCAAGGCGGAGTGCTGAGCCCCTTTCTCTACTCCCTGTTCACCTACTACTGCAAGCCGGTGTATGGATCTAACACCATTGTTAAGTTTGCAGATGATACTACGGTGATTTGTCTCATCAGCAACAACGACGAGACTGCCTACAGAGAGGAGGTCCAGCAGTTGGTAGGTTGGTGCATGGACAATAATCTGCTCCTTAACACCTCCAAAACAAAGGAGCTCATCGTGGACTTCAGGAAGGGAAAAAGAGGCTCACATGATCCTATCCACATTAATGGGATGGCTGTTAAACCTGTTTCATCCTTTAAGTTTCTGGGCACCCACATCTCAGAGGACCTGAGCTGGACCACCAACATCTCCAGCCTGGTCAAGAAGGCTCACCAGCACCTCTTCTTCATAAGAACTCTGAACAAGAACCTGCTGTCCACAGACATCCTTGTGCACAATAGAGAGCATCTTAACAAAGTGTGTCACAGTTTGGTATGGGAGCTCTACTGCAGCTGAGCGCAGGACATTGCAACGGGTGGTGTAAACTACCCAACACATCACAGGAACTCCACTCCCATCCATTGAGTCCTCACCCCGCCAACAGACTGTTCTCTGTCCTGCCATCCAGCAGACGCTTCAGGTTTCCCCGGACAAAAACCAACAGACTGAGGAACAGCTTTTTCCCCAGAGCTGTTTCCTTTTTGAACTCTGTTCCCCACTAAATTTTTATAAACATTTATTGAAATTGTATTGCAAAACCCAAAAATTGCACAACTTTCTTATTGCACCGTCATTACTGCACATTCAATATTTGCACATGTATTACATTTATTGCTCATTTTTATTGTAAAACTTGTATATCATGTTCACAGTACAACCTTCTGTAAATATAATAGCAACTGTATCCATAGCACAATAATCTGTAAATATTAGCAATACTCTTTCTATTTTGTATATATCTTCAACTTATATCCTGCACTTGCTGCTTTTTTGCACTACTGGTTAGACATAAACTGCATTGCGTTGCCTTGTACTTGTACTTGTGTAATGACAATAAAGTTGAATCTATTTAAAAAAAATGAATTGTTACAGTGGGAAAGAAAAATCTTTTCCTATTCAACGGAATATTCACCAAATGTTTTTAATTCTGTTTTAGCATTAAAAACTGCTTGTGTTTTATGGAGGTGCACGGCTGTAAAATGTATTATAAAAAATAAAAGTAAAGTAATATCGCGTGCGCTAAAAACTTTATTTACAGCCAATTAAACTGGGCGCACGGAACCACGTGACACGCGACACTTGTTTTTATTCTAGTCGATGTACTATTTTTGACGTCACGATTCTGAGCATCGTTTATTGCGTCGACGACACAAGTTCAACACTCTATTAAACCAGAGCTGGTCAGCAGATAGCGGCAGTAAACCTCGATACAAGAAAGATCTCGTGCGTCTAAATATTCACAATGTTTGGTAAAATTTCAAACTTACCGTTTGACTGTAAAATGGACGGCGTTTATGAATCCACGACCAGCAGGGATTTTAAAACGCCCGCCGCTGTCCAGGGGCCTAAAGGAGTCCGGTTCTCGCTCCACTCAACTAACTTCAAACTTCAGGACCACCACCGTGGAGCCACCGAGACCACTCACTCCTCCGAGTTTAAGAGCCCGCCGATGTCCACGGCGCAGATCCTCCGTCCTCGAACCTCCGTCAGGACGAGTTTCACCGGGAAGCTTCCTGAACCCACCTATAGGACCACCTACACCCCTCACGACGTGTCCCCGGTGCTCAGGGTGAAGGAGTCGGCAAAAACAGGTCAGTTCTATCGAATCACCTCTGTTTTTATAGACCATTTCAATCGAAAAACATTTAGTAACATTCAATGAAACTCATTTTATATTCTATATTTTACTATACATCTCCATTCTCTGCCTCTTATCTCATCACTTACTGCATTGTAGTCATTAAAAAATATAAACCCCTACATTTTTCGCATTTCCTGTAATTAAAATAATATTCATTAGTCATTGGGATATTGTTATTTACATGAGCACCTTTTCTATTTGCTCTAAATGTTAAAATAAGTAAAAGGTGATATTTTGATATTTCTTTGAACGAATAAGAAGAAACAACTTTTTTAATTTGTTTAATATTTATTACCTCGAAAATGTAGCCAATAGCAAAGGTAGCTTCAAAACAAGCAAAACGGACAATGGCAGTATCGTGTGTTTCCACCATTTGTTGTAATGGCCGCGTCACATTGATCCTCACGAGCCTCATGATGATGTTCTGAGGAAATGCATTGTGGTGGATGTGCGGTGTGGTGGAGCATTATCACCTGTGAACAGAAAGTTGGGCGTGTGCTGGTGGAATTGGGGGATGATGAGGGACTCTATGATGTCTCTGAGGTAGGACCTCAGTGACTGAGCCATCATCATTAACCAAATCAGTTTTGGGTTTACTGTTGCACCTCCTCCTCTAAAGCTAACCCTCACTGGTGAACTGGGCGGTAGATTGTCCAGGTCCCCAGTCTCTCCCAATATCCCGAACTTATTATGAGTACAACAGAGTATTGGAGGCCCTGACCTTTATTCTTGTGAAAAGTATTTCATGTCTTTTATTGCGTTTTTCTTTCGTAATGTGACTTTCTCTTGTTTTTTATAAAAGGTGTTGGACTGAGTCTGACGCAGGAGAAGAAGAACCTGTTCAGCTCTGCTTCTCAGGAGGCTTATCAGTACAGGAGACCTATTCCTTCGGCTCCTCTGGGGTCCATCGAGAAGGTACTGCTCTGGTATCTGGGCAGGGTACAAAGAAAATATCGGCACATATTAATCTCTTTTTTTGTTTCTTTCAGCAACATGTTCAGTGTTCTTCTGTTCTGCTGGGAGATAGAGAGAAGATCATGGACACTCAGACGTCCTACTCCTCTTCTTTCAAGAGGTCAGAGAATCTAAACTTTAGTCAGATTTAACTTCTTGCCATTGCTGTGCTCCCATCAAACCTCATGAAAGGAAATATGAAGAAGGATAAAAACCAATTTCATAGAATTGTAACCGGTAAAGAATGAATTCAGGCATTCTATTTAAATCGATTCTGCAAAGTCTGGAATGATCAAAATTTCACATTCTATAGAGTGTTGGATCACCCGCCGGCTAAGTGTTTAGCAGACCGATATGTTTCCTACACCATTGCTGTCTGAGAGGCTCGTCCGTGCCAAGAATAAGTTTTTAAACTGTGCCAAGGAGTTTAATAGAATTTATCTCTGAAAGATGTGTAACCCTAGCATTCAGTCTACCCCTGGTCAGCATAGGTCTGTTATTTTGCACCGGGTTCCCATAGTCTGTCTCTTGACGTATGTCTCTGATCCCTCTTTCAGGAATCGATGGGTTACACAAGTAACCAAGATGATTCCATAGCACAGTTGTATACATTTTTTCGGTTCGGCTTGAGAAACGAAACTAAGGATTTTTTTGGCTGAGCCGTCACAATAATTCCTCTATGTGCTGGTAAAACGTGATGAAACTAACGCTCTCCTCTCTTAACAGTCATGGATATGCCAAGGAATGCTTGCTTCCTAGCATTAAAAAGAACCAGCCCTTCAACCTCCGGGAGATGTCTAACGACCAGTGGATGACATCATCGAAGGCCGAGTTTCATCCGCTCAAGCCTGGTACGTACCAATGACTCTTCCTTAAGTGAGTTACACGATGCTTTGACTGCTTTCCTTTGATGTTTTCCTTTGATGTTTAAGTCTATCTCAACTATACGATACAGTATATAACATGAAATCTTATCATAATATCATTGTATTAACATACTTTTATTAAAAATTTACACAAGAAACTGAAATGAAAACATAAGCTTCAAAAACTATTTCAATGTTTAAACTTTGATTGCAAAATAAAACTGAAATGTAAGAAACTTTAAGACTGTAATGCCAAAAACGCCAGCTAGGGGGCAGCACTAAAGTTTGGGGTTCTCTTGTTTCCTCTCAGGCTTGTTCATGTAGTGTTGGCGTTTACTGTAACTCCTGGATGATGTCTCCCAGTAGCTTCAAACACGTATCGAGACATTTTTTAAGCGCAAGAGAGATAAAAACATATCGAGTTACTCAATACACGATATATCGATACACCCTTAGACAGGAACCCAAATGTACAATATACACACAGTGTCATCAGAAGAGATCGATCTCTGTTCGTGTGCTACTTTTGGAACAAATCTTTTATTTGGATGATGATAAAATCAGATTCAGACACTGAGTGAAGACAAGTCTTTATTAACTCTACGATCTGTGATTGTGTTTGTGATGAAACAGAAGCTCCTGTTCTCCTCGAGCGCAGACACCGGAATGCCAGCAGTATTTTGAAGGTGGACATCCCAAAGGACAGACAGGAGAAACCTGCCACGACGAACCATTACTTTTTCCCAGAGGTACTGTACTGTCCTGTCCTGTCGTGCTGAACAGCGTTAGCATAAACTGAACAGCAAGCCAAACTCCTTTTCAAGAGCCAGGAAGACGAGCACGCTTGCTCCTTTATTTTTCATGGTGATGTCGGCAACATTGAATTGGAGTAAAACTGAATAATCTTACTACAAAACATAAACTGTAATCGTGATAACGTCATGCAATTGACAGAAACACATTCATTTAGTTACGACATTCAGAACATCATAAAAGTTACCAAACCTGTGTATTCGAGTCAATAACATCATGCTAGCGTTCGTACTGAGCCTTTTCCAAAAAAACGCGAAGAAGAATAACTCCTATAAACTTGTAAAAATACATTTCCCTTTGAACAAAGTTAGCAAGCAATCTTGAGCAGCACAGGTACCTTACGAGCCACATGGTGTCCTCCATTGGGTTCTAGAAGATATTTTCTGGTGATCATATTGCAAACTGGTCGTTGTCTTGTTAAACCTAGAAATAAAGGCTGAGCGATGGAGTCTAAACATACCATTCATCAAAAATCATATTTACGATTGTAATCCTTCTCTCCCCGCACTTAAAATAAACGTGCAGATGACAGAGAAACTGTTCAAAGCAGACAATGACCATCTTCTCCACAGTGCACATTGGCACAATATCTTCAGGGATGGCAGGTGTACTTTGACCCCCGCTGTCTCGTTCTGTATCTGCAAATCCGAACAAATTCCAAGCCACCGACGACTCAAGAATAACCCCAAGTTCTTTATAATGGACTACTTGCACATCGTGATGCGCTTCCTCCTCGAAGTAATAGCGCTCGCTGAGATCCCGTTTGTATTCTGTCGTGTTGGAGTTTGGAGAAAATGTTGACAAAACGTGTTTATAGCTTTGAATCGACAGCGGAAGGTATGCAGCACACACTGTGGTGTACATCGTCTGCAAACTTCAACGCAATTTGGTGAACATACACCGAGACGGTCGGCAACTCTAAGGTTTTCAGTAAACGTTTTAGCAGTGATCAGATTATTGATCGGCAAACATCAGAGGCAATGACTGGCGCTGTGCCGGAGCTTTCTGCCTGGAATGACCAGTGTCGGGCAGTAATGAACTAAATGTAATTAGTTACGGTACATAAGTCACTTTTATAAGTATCTGCACTTAATTTGTGGAGACTTTTATTTTAACTTCACTACATTTCAAAGTCAAATATCCTATTTTTTACTCAACTTCATTCGGCAAAATCAGTCGTTTCTTTATTTCTGAGTGGATAAACAACGTAATTGGTAAAGCACGTGCGTGCCACCAATCAGATACCAGCACGCGTTCTGTTTGGAATTGTTTTGGTTGCTGTTTGATGGTGTCTACTTACCGCGAATGCAGTTCAGTGTCGGTTCAACAGCAGTGTTTCATGAGAAACTCCCGAAACTAGTGTCTGCTACGGAAATCTGATATCACCAAGTTATATTTACGCACATCTAGGTACAAATAAAGTAAAAGAAATCTTTTGAACCTGTGTTTAATAATATAGATATTAGTTGTTGTTTTTTTTTTTATTAAAGTTGCAACTATGTTAAAAATACACTTAAATTGAAAAGCCCTGCTCTGAAATCGTGTTGTTTCATTTGGTTCTAAAGATAAATTAGATTCAAGCTTTTGAGCTCATCATGATCTTTTAAATAAGGCTCAACTTCAAAGTCTTTGTTTCAGCAAGAGTCTTGAGAAAAATGCTAATGGTATATTTTAGCCAGAATAAATCCCAGTTCTTTTGATACTTAAGACAGTAAAAGCACCGCAGCTCACTGTGTGAGAGAGGAGAGAGAGGAGGCGCTGTACACTTACTTACTGCAGGATGTAAGATCGATGATAATTACTGTAGTCTTCCCGAACCGTCATCTTTAGACCCGGCATGTGCTAAAATGGAGAAAAAACCTCTGTAATGAAGCGAAGGAGCTTAAGAAGCAGCTGCATGAGCGACACGTTCAGCGTGATTTCAGATTGAACGCTGTAGATACGAGGCTGCGTATAATCTAAATCCCTTTTCCAGCTGCTGGATGATGGTTGGGCAGTTTGGTTTTGCTCATAGGTGATGTTGATCTTGGAGACAGCGTAGCCGCAGCGAAACAGGGACGTACTATTGAAAAGAACGAGGAATTCTACGTGCACGAAGTCCATTTCAAGACAAATAACTCACTTTAAAATCGAATCAAATTTTGTGTTAGTTTGAAATTATCTCTACATACATTATTAACAGATTACCTGAAAGATTTAACAGCGGTTGTGTCTAAAATATTTAAATAAATGGTAATATGAATTATACAGTGGCTCACTGTTGCTACAAACAAAAAAAATAACATAATACATCATTAAATTGACACAATAAATACAGCATAAGGTGTCGTAAAAAAAGACTTTCATGAGAACCTCCGATCAAATACAAACTTTATTTAAATGTGTGATAAAAGTCTTGTTTTACTGCAGTCACACGAGCCGGTCGATGATGATGCACAAATACTTCCGGTTTACAGTCGTCTCCATGAAAGAATCATGACATTTTTATGAGAAAATTGTTATTTAAACGACAAACATGAGTAAAAAGATCCATGTGTGTGACAGCAACAGGTCACTGTAGTCACCATCACTTATCTCTTAGGAATTGTGTCCACAGACAGAAGCTTATAAAAAGGAAGCTTAAAATGAACATAGAAATCTGATTAGAATTTATTAATACAGTATGTATCATGTGATGAGATGGGGACAGAAGCTACACCTCCAGCTTAGTTCCATGTGATCTCCGTTTCATCGGCCTCTATATAAAAGCTTGTATCTCACTGAATCCTGTCTGCTTCATCAGGTCGCCCGGCCAGAGTTCCCAGTCCATGTGGATGGTCCCGGCACCAGAACCAAAAGTAGGGTGTATTTCGGGAAGCCTGAAGCCTTCTGCAGGACGACAGCTCAGGACCACTTCCCTGTGAAAGAAGGGGTCTCCCCAAAACCCACCAGCCACCCGCCCAGCCGTATGCTTCAGGAGCAAGGTGTCACTGGTTTCCATTCACTCCCATCACCAGTTCTCGTTTTGTAGCCAAGATCCTAAAGGGGACTGGTGCATTAACATCCGATCAGCGGCCATCGTTCCTGTGCATTATGGTTATAAACCAAACGTAACGTGTGATGGCGACTGACGGGATGCTAATGCACAAGAACCCGATGAAGGCATTTGAAAGATGAGCAGAACCTTCTTATGTTGAAGTCACCACTTACTCACTCTCAAGATGTTTCAGATCTGTTTGACTTTCTGTCTCTGCTAGAAAACATGAAAAGCATGTGATCGCTCTGATTCAACAAGCGGAAACAGTTGCTTGTAATGTTGTTAGCGTGCTCAAGAGTAGAAGCTAAGAGCTGTATTTTATGCCCAGCTCAGTCTGTTCATAGTCTAATAGAAAAAATATTTTCAATCTTATTGTTTGGAGATGGAACAGGAAGTTCCATCACAAACAGGAAGTTACAGACTCTTTAAATTCTGTCTTTATTCGCCATCTTCTGCTTGTCACGACGGCAGGCTGCTGCTCAGTGCTCCACTGAAGCTAGCATCATTCTAGCGTCGCTTTGAAGAGCCTGTCAGCCCTAAAAGTTCCCTGGCTAACCGTCATTGTGGTTGCTTCAGCACTGAACACGGTTCTGCAGTGTTCATGAAAGTGTTTGTGCTAATAAAGATTCTTAAAGAAGCTCACTGTCAGAGGTTTTTGTTATAGACTTTCCTAATTTCCTACTTGAGTCTCAATCAAGTCTGAAACGTCTGATCGAGCTTGATTTCTGATCAGCTCGGGACATCCGACACTTTATAGCGTTTTCAAAAACATTTCAATCTTACTTTTGAAATTAACCTTTATTACATTTATAGACTTATTATTTCTTTTTCTAAGTTCAACATCAGGAGTTTATTTCCCCTCCCCCACATTTATATTGTTTTTCTTTGCTTTTGTTATGTAACAGTCATTTTAAAACGTGATTGTTTTTTTTTCTTTCAGCCCCAGAGCCAATGCTCACCTCCACAC
>SRMA01026827.1:23807-44161 GCA_007224835.1 Danionella cerebrum | reverse complement strand
CGGTTACTTTACTGGTGCATTGTTCTAGTCTAATTAGCTTTGTCTAATAACTCAATGCAAAGTTGAAATTAATGCCTGATTGATGGTTCTTAAGTCAACTCCTTGCTAAATGTCTGAAACCCAGAATACACTCTCTTTCTTATATCTGTACGAATGCGAATGCGTGTGTGTGTGTGTGTGTGTGTGTGTGTGTGTGTGTGTGTGTGTGCTAGCTACTTGTTAGAATAGTATTTGTCTGTCTTAGATATTTTCCAATAAATATTTACTTTTATAATAAAAGAGAAGTATCTCGTAATGTTTGCAAGTTGTTGCATTATTCTGTAGATCTTTTGCTACCGTGCTCTTAGGATTGATTTTACTGTATTTATAGTACAGTTGGTGGAGATTATAAACATTCAAACCTTCTAAATTATCTAAAACCTTAAGATAATTCCATTTGAGTTAAACTGATGAGTTTTCCTTAATATACAGTAACTACGTTACGTATTTTGGACAACAGTCACGTGTGTTTACTGTATTTTGTTCACTGTCCGAGACACTGAGTCGACTCATTTGAATCACCGATTATACCCTCAGGTATAATCAATTCCCTTATAGCTATTGCGCCATATATTCCCTTACATTTATTGGTGGATAATGCGCGCATAAACCTTTTATAGCTATATTTCACTTCATATTGGTGGAGAATGCGCGCATAAACCTTTATAGCTATATATTTCACTTCATCTTCTTATAAGATAATTGAGGTCAGACTCATGAATAATTAAATTACAGATGGGACAAAGCACAGGATAAAGACGATTCACTCTCTGCGAAATTTCTTTTCAAACAGGAAGTCAAAAATCACACAAAAAAGTTAGAAAATAAATAGTTTTACCCACAATTGAATGTAACAGACAAAACATTTATCCTAAATAATGTTTAACGCATGTAAATCTCTGAAAATATCATATTGTTTACATCCTGTGAACCTTTAGACATTCTTGTGTAATTTTTGTGAGGTTAAGTGTGGGGCAAATTGTGGGACCGCAGCGGCGCTGCTAGTTCTATCCTGGGATAGGTGTGCAAACTGGGAGGCAAACCATTAAATAACCTCTTGCTGTTTGTTTGTTTTTTTAGGTGAGAGACAGTCATATTAGGTTCCAGGAGGCCAAACCAGTTTTCAACACCACCCACAGGGAGATGTTTGTGCCCAAACCCTACTTCATGCTCCCCAAAATCCACTCTTCTGTGCGGAACATCAGCCACATGCCTTTCTGAGCTGATCGTTCCGTTCCCTTTCAGTCATTTTCACAGAGACGTATTCATGTCTAGAAACTGACTAATCCCCCTGGATCCGCCATATTTACAAAGGGCAATTTGGTTTGGGGTTGTAGGTGATTACAGGGCACTAGAAATATATACTAAGGAGCCATTGGCTCCTACAGGAGAAAAAGACGGCCAATATTTTTTTTACAGTGACATAAAAATGCCAATAAAAAAAAACTAAATCTTTACTTTTACTCTCCCATTCTTACAATTTCAGCATTTTCATCTTGTGAATCTTCTGGGAATTGAAGATTACTTGGAAACTGAACGTAACTTCCAACTTACAAACAATATACAATCAAAGAATCTTTCTTCACGCTGAATCTGAGCCGGTGTCACTGCCGCTGACCACAATTGTGTCAATATCACTTGGCCACTGAGTGTATTGTGGCCGTTTTCTCTCAGTGCTCAGTGCTGATCAAATCTTCCAGAATCTTGACACATGGAGTGAATCACGTACTTTATATTTGATCCTGTTTTGAGCTGAAAAGCCATGTTCACACTGAGCAGCTGAAATTGGAAGGATAAGCATTATTTCAACTGGATGCAAAACATCCTTGAGATCTGTGCAGTCGGGCTCTTTTGTTACTTCGACTTCCCACAAGCTGCAATAGGATTTATCTGAAAATGGTCCTTTTACACATTTTTTCCGCTATCTCCATTCTGCCTGTACAGTGCTGATGTCACATCCATTTTTCAGATGAGGCAGCTTTCTTCTGTTTTCTCGTGGGTTTTTACTTTGGGCTTTGTCCTGCTGCACCACTTTCTCAGGCTGAGAAACTGAACTTAAGTTTGTGAGCCTTTCATTCCCTTGGTTGTACGAACACATGAATCAACAGCTGCTTGTGACTGTTGTCGTGTTTTTTCACAGTCTCTTTTTTTGAAGCAGCTTGTTTCTGTGATGAACTCAACTTTCTTTGCAATTTCTTTCCCCGCTCTTGAACAAAAAGTCACAAAACATTGTCTGTGTGTCATGATCATACCTCTGCCACAAAAGCTCCTGAATCTCCTGAAGACACTTTCAGCTCGGTGTTTACTGCCTGATGTGGAAAGATCAATCCCTATGTCTCCGTCGTTCTCCAGAGCGCTTGTGGAGCTAATGGAGCTTGTTTTTTTTATTAGCAGGTCTATCATCCGTGCTGGTGCTTGACAGAGATGAGGATTAACATCATTCCGTCTATTTTTCACAATGCAATGAGCAAAACCTGCATTGATTCTAGCAGCGTGGGATTATCTTGTCAAAAGAAAGACAGAATATTGTCATGAGTTCCCAGGTTGCACGTCTTTATTCAATGTCCTGTCAGCTCTCATAGGAGCCTGGCAGAAGATTCCAGGGACATCTGAGGGGGTCATCCAGACAAACCGGCAAGGCTGCATGATTCAGCTCGTGCAAGCCCCCTAGTTTCAAGGTGTGGTTTATACCCCTGTCCTGGGATGAGAACCTCATTCCTGCGAAAGGAGATGACTGCCATGTTCCTCCAGGTCAACATGGAACTTGAGTGTTCAGCCCATACTTCCTGGTCTCCAAGAAATTAAGTGGATTGACCAGTTTCTTGGACCCGAGGCATCTGAACTGTTACCTGGCCATGTTTCGGTACAAGATGCTGCCAGCTCTCAGCATTCTACCATGTGTTCTTCCTGACTTTTGGTCCGCAATAGACCTGAAGGACTGTTACTACATGTAGCTGTGATTCCACGCCTCAGACCCTTTTAAGTTTCTGGTTGAGGGCCACACCTATTGGTACCGCACTCTACCATTCGATTTCACGCCCTCTCAACGGGTGTCACATATGATCGCTATAGCCTCAATGATTCCACCCGGGCTCCAGCATATGCGATCACTTTATCTATGGCTTCGTTCACGGGTTCTGAGGGAGATCTCTGTCTGTCCCTGAAAGACCATTGTCTCCTTTACTTGAAGATTTGGATGTCCGTGTCCTACCTTTGGTCTGGGGTTCTCCTCAGGGAATTTCCTAGCGGAAGGTTGCGACCACGTGTCTGGATCCGCACGGGAGACTGGGTACTGGACTGGACACCTATCCCATAGGTACATCGACTGTCTCGAGCTAGCTGCAATGATCCTGGTGTTGCCGTGCTACGTCCCACTCCTCTGAGGTCATTATGTGCCCATCAGGACAGACCTCTTAGCTTACATCAACCACTAGGGCGGTGTACTCTCCAGTTAGCTACACTCTTGCCTAGAAACTGCTCATAGAGGCTCCTTCCCTGGTGACCAACCAAATTATGGTTTAGCTGTCCAGGTTCATTCCCATTACAGGAGTACGGCAACCTCAATCCCTGATTATTGGCCTGTGCTCTGCTGTATTCAGCAGAGTTGTGCTTTTTCTCTAAGGACCGCACTCCTTCTGTCCCTCAAGTGGGTTGGAGATCTCCATGTGCTGTCCGCCTTTGAATCCTCCCAGGAATTCAGCCCTGAGGACTCCCAAGTGACTATTAGGCCCAGGCCTGAATTTGTCCTCAAGGTCCCATCAGTTCCCTTTCGGGATCAGGTGGTGACCTTGCAATCCCTGCCACGGGAGGAAGCAGAGTCAGCACAGGATTCCATGTGTCTTGTTTGAACCTTTCATGGATTGAACCCAGGAGTTCTGCTTGAGGTGAGTGAGACGCCCTGCCCTCTTCAGTTGAAGGCTCATGGGCTGTTATTCAGACATTTTTAAAGCTGCAGGCTGGTCAATGCCCAACATCAGGTATTACTTGCTCTTTGTGGGTTCCATCTCCTCTGGAGTACTGAGTGGTGGTAGGCACCAATAGGAGACAGAGGGATGTAGGCTCGCCGTGCTTTTCATCCTAGGAGAGCACACTTCAACTTCTTTTATCAAAGTTAGCAGGTTCCGTAAGTGGGATATTGCCTTCAGGCCTGACCTACAAAACTAAGGGTCCATATTCAGAGGTCCCTACTTTGAGCCGCCCTCTTTGAGTATTCCATACTACTCCCTGTTCCGTTCCCTCTCTTACCTTAGCCATAGAACCATGGCTTCCATCCATGCCCCTTTGGCTACAGGACAGTAGCCCTACCCAGTCCTCAATGCGGTCTCTCTACACCCCTCTCCATGGGTAGAGCCTTTTTGAGTTTGATGTTGGGCTGTATGGAAGGATGTTGGGCATGGGCCTTTAAAAAGTGTCCCCGATCAGTCAGTTTCCAGATGTAAATACGTCTCCAGAAATGACTGAAAGGGAACGTCTTGGTTACCTATGTTTTCCATGACCTAGAGCTCAGTGATCTGAGGTGCCAAGTGGGTTTGGCTCCTCAGAAAACAATACAATGAATAGGTCCGCTCAAAAAATACCCAGCTGATTGCTAATCACTTACGCCCGCAAACCAATTTGCCCTTTCAGTAAAATGGTGTATCCAGGTCCCTCCCAGGGGAATTGTTTCCGATCAGTTTATTTCTGATGTGAATACGTCTCTGTGAATGAATCTACATGTTAATAAAGGCATTTCAAAACGCTTTCATTTGTGTTGTGTTGTGTTTTGCCTGAAGTAGGTTGTGTTATAAAGTTCCATTGTTAAAATTATGTTGTCACAAAGTAACTGACAATAAAGTTACTATTTTAATGTTACAGTAGCGATTTTACATCTCTTAAGGATGTTTCATGTATACTGTCCTGGCGTCATTAGCTGTCATGAACACTCAAGGCAGTCATCAGTATTGATTCCGATCAAAGGTAACTCTTATATAGACTCCAAGTTCTCTCTCATAGGCTGCTTGTGCTAACTTTTGCCCCAGCTCCCAGGACCTTCATTATGTTCTTCTACCTTTACGTGTGTGATAATGTTTGTGGGAGGGACATAAATGTAGATAAAGATGAAGAGCACCCAGCTAGAAACCATATGAAAATGAGTGTGAATCTCAATTCTAATTGGTGTGGAGAGGCCTTTAGAATCCTTCACCTGGGTTTCAGAAGTGGGTGGGACTTCGTATCAAGCTACCTTCAGCAACTCTGTCTATTTGGTAAATGATTTACTATCAGTTTGCTGGGCTTGTTAAAAGTAAACATTACCCACTTCATACCCACAGTAGAACAGATTAGTATCAGTACATTTTAGAACAGAGTGTTCAGCTTAAAAACTGATTTTAGATTAGGTTTAAATTACAAAAATTAGGTTTTCAAATTTTTGGGGCCTAAATCTTTGGGTTCTTTTGGGAATATTTGAAAAGATGTGCTTATAGAGTTAGCATTATGTTGTTTACAATTTTTTGACATTTTAATATGTATACAGATAATTCATAAATAACCTTAAGAATAAGATGAACTGGTAAAATTGGACAAAGAATCATGTTTGTTTTGACCATCTTTGAAATTCGGGCAGAATCTGACGGTCTGCAAGTCTCCAAATCAGACAAATCTATTGCTTCAGAAAACTTATTAAAATGCTTTAACATGCAACAGTACATACAAATAATTGTCCGGAAGTGCATTAGTATGTTTATTTGTTGTCAATCTGAATCCTTTTTCCAGTACGATGAATAATTTACGTCATCTACAGGAGTAAACACAGTTTCCTTCATGAGGCACTTAAATAAACTATCGTTTTATAAAAAAAAAAAAGATGTATAATAGTCTGTGTAAAAACACGGCGCAGTGTGTAGCACTGTGGCCTGTCAGAAGGTTGTCGGTTCGAGTCGACAACATGCAAAAGAGTACCTCCAGGTACTCCCCCACAACCCCAAAAACATGAGATTAGGTTCATTGAATAATCTAAATTCATTGAATAATCTGCTGGAGATCCCTGTTACTCCAATAAAGGCCTAAGCGGGTTGGAAAATGAATTAATGTAAAACACTATAAGTTAAGCGCAAACACCCGTCTTACTGTTTGTAACGTGGCACGCAAATGATTATGGGAAAACATTACATCATGATTTATTCAATTACGAGGTGCGTGATTTATGGAACATAATGTATTCATGCTGTTTTTGTATTTTGTTTGTATTCATGCCTGAAATTATGTATGTGTAAAGAAAAGTATCACCCTTTTTCAAAAGTAAGTTAACTGATGTCACAACCCCTTGTTGATTTTTTGCCAAAAATAATACATTAATAAATAACAATCAAGGGAAGTTAATGCTTGCAGTAAATAGAGATATTGACATTTAATTTCTAATGCAAATCTACATACACGCCCGGAAATGTTTACATTTTTAAAGCACGACTTGAAACGATCCAATACGGATGTTGAAAAGACATCCAGAAAAGACGTCATCTGGATTCCCATCCTGCACCGGGACTGCACGTGTGGAAATTACGTCGAAAAGACTTTGAAAGGATGTGGAAATGTTTGCTGAGAACATCTAAAGTTTGTGTATTTTTTTTTACACCCGATTATATATCTTTTATAAATAAAACAATGGTTAATTTAAGTGCGTTGTGATGTTGTAATCAAAATTGATTGTTTTGTGAACTGTTATATTCCTGTAGATGACGTGCATTATTGACTTTTATTCATCAGACTCAGACTTTGAATCAGGATTCAAATTGACAACAAATGAACATACTCATGCACTCCCGGATATTTATTTGTATGGACTGTTGCATATTAATATATTTGAATAAGTTTTCTGAAGCACTTGTTTTGTCTGATTAGGAGACTCGCGGACCGTCAGAATTCTGACCAAATTTCAACGTCTACATCAGGACGATGTTTGCTGGATTGCGTCCTCTTCCGTGGAGTAGGGGTTCATGTGCGCAGGACTTGTTTCCCATCCTTCCCCCTCTATTCACTATCCCATTATTCTAAATAAAGGCCATGACTGTTAGGAAAATAAAAATAGAGAAATTTTTTTGAATTTAGAGAAATAAAAATAATACATAAATGAAGTATTACATCATAATACAATATCTCTTTCAAGAAAATGTGCTAAAAGAAAACTTCATCTAGTAGTTTGTGTCAACCACCCCAGAAACATCTTTTGTGCTTTTTAAAACGTCTTTATTTTATAAATAAAAGCTTTATTGAAGTCATTTCTGATTGCATTTTCTGGTGTTAAAAAACCCCAGAGAACGTATGAAAACCACTCTCCATAATAACATTAAAAGTCCAATCACCGTTATGAATTCATTAACAGGATAATTTATAATAGGAGACATTAACTGACACAGGTATTGTATTTTCTAGATTCGACAGTGGAATTTACGGTAGCACTATCAAAAAAGAACAAGTCTCCATGGTACATTTATTTAATCTTAATAAAAATGAAAACTGTTTAGAAACAATGATTTGATTTTTGCGTTCCTAGTATTAACAGCATCATAACAAATAACACCCAACCACCAGAAGATCCACAGGCAAACTATAAATTAGATAAATAAACTCATTCACAGATTTACATTGTTTGAGATGTTCAAAAAATGAATGTCCATTATATTGTTCCACAAGAGATAAGCATAGCGTACAAATCAAACATACATATGTACCTTTACAAAACATACCATAAATAAATTCATTATATTGTTTGGCAACTTTAGTATTTTTTTTTTTTGTTTGATTACCCATATTTTTAAGCATTTTTGTCAAAGAAAGTGCATTAGACATGAATATGAGGGAAAAAACTACAATAGCATCACCTGGTCACGTTATCTGTTAATAATTGTGGATTTTGTCATCTTCTTTCCGAAAATACGGATTTCGAATACCACCATTGTCTGTTGCTTTTTCACCATAGTCAGCATATGCTGGAGAAACTGGAGTCCTGTAATCCGTATCCTCGTAGTAACCAGAGTAGTGCTTCAAAAACAAAAAGAATTCAAACCGTTATAATTCACACTTTCTGTTCGAAGTACCGGAGTGATGTTGGTCTTTTGGTTTGATACATTCCTGCAACCCCGATAAAGACACATTTTTAATCATTTTCAGTTTTTATAAACCTACAATCTCCAGACTAACACCTTTCACAAAGTAATTGAGCTACATCCACAATTCACACCACCACCGTCTCTCCCACACACCGAATGCCAAAGCCCCACTATAAGCTGGATTGAGATTGAGGTGGGTAAAGCTGTTGGGGCTCACTCTGTGGTCTATGACTGTAAACTGGACATCAAGGAAAAGAGACTGATGGCCATGCAACAGACGTTGGATAAAATGGAGACTAGGACACTAAATATCTGTAGAACTTGACCGATGTTGACCAAAACTCTTCAAGATTGCCTCGGACAAGGCTAGCATGAAGTCAAAGGTGTAGTGGTTGAGCTGGCTGTCCTATAACTGAAGGGTTGGAAGTTAAATTCCTGCCAAAAAAGCCCAGAATGGATTTGTTTGTTGACTGCACGAGGGAAGCTGGGGGCTACCAAGATCACCACCAGTGTGTGAATGTTGGAGTGATTGATCAATGCTGTGAAAAATGGTAAAGTGTCTGGAAAAGCCATGTATCGATTGAATTTGGCATTTTTATTATGTAATTAACATTACATCCAATGACATCCAGTCTGTCAGATCACACAGCTTTCCTCTCTGTTGACTGGTGTAGGCAGGAGCAACAGTCACATGCTTCAGCTCTCAGTTACTGATTGGCTGTTTTCAATATCGAAGAGGCCAATCCTTGTGCAGAAGGTACCTAGAGGCTAAGCTCCATCTCTGGAGGGAATGAACCAGCTGAGGCAGCTTCTGCTTTAAAGCTGAGAAAGAAACTTGGCTCTGGGAACTGTGCTCCAAAATAAACATTAAAATTTATTCAGTTTGTATGTTAATATTCCCATTCTGACTAACATTAAAAATGGCTCCTTTCCATGACAATATAGAATTATCTGAGATGGCCCTCTGTTAGCATTCACATTTAAACTACAAATAATAGTAATTGTAAAATGATTCACTAAACAAACTAAAACCGCTTTAAACACAGAGCAGCTTATAAACTGCCTTCCGCTGTTTGACCGAGACACACACCAGTTATTGTGTGAAGCTACAGATGCATCAGTGTTTCATCACATTACCATTAAGCTCTCTGAGATATTAACCACAAGAACTCTTTAATAATGTCCTTTCGACAGTTGTTAA
Source organism: Danionella cerebrum (assembly GCA_007224835.1). NCBI lineage: Eukaryota > Metazoa > Chordata > Actinopteri > Cypriniformes > Danionidae > Danionella > Danionella cerebrum. The sequence continues at coordinate 34,837 of SRMA01026827.1, read as the reverse complement.
CTAATTTCAAATATTTAAACTACTGTAACTGAGTCGTTTTTTTCTCTAGAAATTGTAATTTAGTGAGTACTACTTTACTTTACTACTTTATTTTTTAGATGCCTTTTTTCTACAGGGATTGGCACCTATCCTGTCCAACCAAATCGCATATAAAGCAAAGCTCTCCCAGAAACAGGATCTAGCGAATGGAACCGATCCGATACGATCAGTAGAAATGGAAATTATTTTGCCAGAACCACTCGTTAATTTTCTTTTATCATTTTAATCGCCAGGAAAATAGTTGAATGTTTAATTTTGTAGCGATTTACTCTTGCTCCTCCCCCCCCCCTTTCATTTTCTTTGCTTTGTATTTTTCTCTTTCTATCTTTTTCTTTCACTCTCTCTATTTCATTCTGTATTTATATCTTTTGTGCTCTCTCGCTTTCTCAGCTATCTCTCTCTTCTATTTCCCTCTCTTTCTCTCTCCCACATTTCTTTTTTTCTCCTCTCTTTTACCTCCAGCCTGCTCTCATTCTCTTAATGTTATCTATCTGTCTTTCATGCGCTCCCATTTCCCTTCACTTTTTCTCACTATCTCTACTCTCTCTCTCTCTCTCTTCCTCTCTCTCTCTCTCTCTATACTTCGAGTCGTATTTAGAACAATTACTTTTAGTAAGTACTTTTTTACAATTCAATAATTACACACTGCGATGGACAGACGACCTGTCCAGGGTGTACCCCCACCTTTCGCCCAACGTGCACCGGCAGACCCCCGTGACCCCAAAAGGGAATAAGCGGGTTGGAAAATGAATGAATAATTACTCATCCATCACAACACTCAAGTGGATTTCAGATATTGAATATACAGAACAAAATCTATATCGTAGAGGACAAACGCAGAACGAAAGTCAAACCTTCACCTCTTTATATAAAATCATTCTGTTTATTCGTGAGTTTTGTATGAATGTGCCAAATGCTGGACAAGGGTTTGCAGGTTCAAAGAGAATTGTTGTGGGTCTTACTGCTTTGCTCTCTGGGCGACTCCTGTTCACTAGGACCGTACTGCTGTCACTGTTGGTCATCTCAAGATTGTTTGTTGTCTTTATGGCATCAGGGTTCGCCCGAGGAATCCTTGGAACACTCGTAGGTTTCGGTAAATCTTTACTTGCATAGTTTTCTTGTGACGAAGAGCTTGGATTTTTGTTCCTATCGTCAGAAACCAAAGCACAGGTTAGTTGTCACGGCCTTAGTGACGCATGCCCTGAGGAAATATGCGCTTGAGCTTTACCTGCAGCTCACAACAATGAAGGCCGTAATGAAAATAATCAGCAATGCACCCAACACCGAGGACACAACCACCACAACCAAAAGATACGCTGCAATGAGAGTTAAACGCAGATGTAAAACAGCCCTCAAAATCATTTCGAGTTAAGAGGATTTTCAGTGTCAACTTACGTTCGTTGCAGTTAAATCCACCAAAGCCAAAAGGGCACCTTAAGTAAACAAAACCATCATCAGCGATGCATTTTTTACAAACCACTTACAGTTCCTTTATGTTTGGATATGTGGACTGAAAACTTTTTACTTTATGTTCAGTTCACCCGTACATGAAAGCACTAAATAAACTTCCAAACATAAGAATAGATTTAAAAGGGCCCTGCCGTAGCGTTCAAAAAGTTTCTATTGTGGTTCTAGTTCAAGTTTTGAGCTTCAGATATTTTCCGGATGACTGCATCTCTAATCTGCATAAGTACAATGATGGATGCCATGAACTGCTTTTATTAAAAGATGGATCATTTCCCAGTTTATTTGGACTAGCCTCTTCCTCCCAGTCATAACCAGTGTGTACGAGATGCCAATCGTGGCGAACGAGTCCCAAAACTAAGCATTTAGGAGTTTAGTACAAGATAATGAACGTGTTTTTGGCCTTGCTTCATCCTGTTCTTGGAGACCCCCGAAAGCTTGGAATGAATTTTCCAAAATTATAATAGGGGCTCTTTAAAATTCCATTGGGAATTTTTTTCCCATTGGGGAAAGCTTGAGCAAGTTCGAAACAAAAGCTAGATCAGAATGTTGTCACACACTGTAAACCCGAAAGCACTCAGTTATCTTTTTTTTAAATGCAGAACGTCAACTTTGTCCTATTGAACATCTCTGAAGAGCTGTGAAAAATTTGCCTCACACTTGAGCTTCAAAGAATTGTGCAAAGCCTGTGATTTATCACACTACTGTGATTGATGGGAAGAAAAAAATGAATTAAAAATCGGTGTAGCCCTGTAATTATTTCGCGCTGTACATTTGTTTGAACTTTGTGTATGTAGTTAGTGGTCAATTCCAAGGTTATATAGTAGTGAATCATTATCCAACAGACTGAATTAAATCTGTTATGTAATTTCTCTTTTGTTCCATGTATTTTGAAATGATGAGACAGCTTACTTTTCACATTTGTTTTTCACTGCCTTTTCTCCATTCGGGCAAGCTGTGAAGAAATGGGGACAAGATGCAAAATCTGTTACAGCAACTCTTAATTTGTTTGAAGATATCAACTTAGGAACAAAAAATACTTACGAAAACATGAATATTGTGAAAAATCCGAGCTGACGTAACCATCTTTGCAGTCACACATTACAATTCCATTTACTGACGCACAGTCTGTGTTGGTCGGGTCACAAGCGTCATCACACAGGTTGCCTTCTGTGAATTGAGCGAGTTCAAATGTACTGCTTATTTGCTATTGGCTGAAATGACACAAGGCTTACTACTCTCTATGCAAAACAAACAAAAGAGTCTGTCGACCCTTACCTTGGTAATTTGAAAAGACTGCTGAGTTTTTAAAGAGCTCCTTAACACTTTGTGATGTTGCACTCGATGAGAGGTCATAGAAACTTTGCACTTCTGCAATTATACTGTCAGATCTGTACAAGAGGGATCTGTACAAGCGCACTAAATGTTTTACGTACCACAACAAGGAAACATAAAGTATACAACATTTGTCTTAAATATTAATAAAACCACTCACCTTAAGCTTAAAACAATGGACTTAAGATAGCCATTACCCGAAAGAAGGAGATTGAGCTGTATTTTGGTTTAGAATATAGAAAAAGTTTTTCATAATTATTCATTTAAGTAATTTATTAAAAAATAGCCTGTCGTATGGGACATTCTTACCTCCATCTCAATTTCAGCCGTTTTATTTAGAAATTGTTCAGAGGTCGGGTCGGCCATATCTTCATTAAACTCGCCTTCTAGAGTTAAGGTGGCAGGGAAGAACTTTGCTGCAATAGAAAAGGAACACAACTTGTATAAACGTGCATCATGGGAGCTAAAATAAACCCAGAGCTGGCCCTCCCCATAAGCGAACTAAGCTGCTGCCCCACAAAACAATGGTCAAGTCATTTTGTTGTAAAGTGTGCTGCTGTCAATAATAATATAAACGACCTTTACTTCGCCCGATCGCTCCCGACACCTACCCCTCCCTGGATTTTTTTTCTACACCCAAAAAAATAAAATAAAATTAGAATGATAATGAGAAGAAGGTTTTTTTAATCTGGTAATGTTGAGGTAAGAGGTCTAACCTGTGTTTTTATTGAAAATTAATTATTAAGCTGAAAAGCTATCGCTACATCCATAATGTAAAGGTTTAAAATATGAATAAAATATAAGAGTTAAACCTAATGCTGTTTATTGCTCTGTTGTTTTCATTACATTCTATACATTTGATAGTTTGTGAAGACAATACTTAATTCAGTGAACCCCTAACCATGGGGCCGCGGCACAATCTCAGTCCGCAAAAATAAAAATCTGTTATGAACCTGTGGGCCCCGAATAAACCCCTCAAACCTTGAATGCAGCCCACTGATGCAAGATAAGCCATTCCACGTCGACATCGGCAAACAGCTATGCCTCCGAAGCGTTCTTCGCATATACTGGGACCGACGCATGGACTTGAATCACAGGGTCCTTGAAAACAAACAAATATGAAATGCTCACCTTTCTGAAACGAGAATAATCAAGATGTTTGTACGTAAATCTGAACGTAACGCAAAACATTTGTGCAACAGAAACATCCTGGATACGCCGTAGAGCACTGCTCTGGCAAAGATTTCCTGTCATGCGTCTAATTCTGGATTTGAATCCCATTTGTCAAGGGGACCAGTGTTTAAGGCGCATCATGGTCACACACAAACAAGTCAACTGGCAGAAAACTACCATCATAAACTAAATAATCATTACCATGGGATCAGTATTTTGATTTATTCAAGTCCCCAAAACAAGTATTCCAAAAACAAGGAAGGTCTCTTTATGTGTTTAAGGCTCCTTCTGGTTCAAGGTTCTCATTCAAAGTGCTGGTGGTGGTAATACCTGGTGTTGGGAGGGCAGTTGTTTCTGTTACGGCCGGTGATGTGGTGGCACCAGGACCATCTGTAACATTGTTTGGTGTTGATGTGCTAGTGTTTCCTGGAGCTTTGGAGAAAGTTTGTCATTAGGGTACATTCTTGAAAATAAAGCTTCTGTTCTATTTGGAAACCTTGGATTCTTTGCGCACCTCTCTGAAAACCCTTTTGTTAAAACAAAAAAGGTTTTTATGGATGGAAAAGAGCCATTTTGCCATAAATGTGAATATGTATATATGATGGGTATTTGTCTATTTAACCATTTATACATATCATTATCCATTCATATTTATACATACTACAATGTTACCTGCTGTTGCACCTTCTGTACACTCTTCACTTTATAATTTATAAATATCTTATCTGTATAATATTTATTGTAAATAGGCCACTTGTGCACTTTTGGTTAGAAATGCATTTCATTGGCTCTGTACTTTTACCTTGCACAATGACAATAAAGTTGAATCTAATCTAGCCTGGTTAATTCAGGATCTAAATAATTCAAGATCAAAAATTCCTGGCTTTAATCTACTATTGAGTAGTTAAAAAAAAGACTGTTATTATATCGTCACTGTTGATCCAAAATATTGTATTTATTTTCACTACAAAAACAAACAAAAGTAAAAATTAAACAATTCCGTAAATTAAATCAAAACTTATAATGGCATTCCTTAAATCCAATAAACACAACTATTGAGCTTTTAACCTGAATTACGGACACTGAAATACAGATGGTAAGAAAAGTGTTTCTCTTCAACAACTACTGCCGGACTTGCCCCAACAAAAGTCGCAAAAGGTGGGCTTGGCTTAATGAGAACAGAAATTGAAGAGCAATGACCTACTTGCATAAATAATACAAACATTTTACAAAAAGAACATTTCCATTAAAGATCGAAATACTTTTACAATATTTGTACAAAAAAAAAATAAACAATATACCAAACATACGAGTTTGGCGCTTACACTGGCCTTTATTTTATTTGCAGTAGTTTGCGCTCTATGTGGGAATACACCTGGCCAGTCTTTACCGTCTGCTCCAGAAACCTTCTTGATGGTGCCAAGAGCCGTGATCATATTACTCCTATTCTGTACACCGTGCATTTCCAGTTAGTTTTAGGTTTAAATATGAAATACTTTTACTTGTATTCCACACAACACACAGGACTGCCCCATCCTACTTGTGTGAGACTTAAGCCAATCATCAAACCAACAAAGTCCTACAATCAATAGTCCAACAATATCAATTGAATACATGTCTGTGATTAAGAAGTAGAATGAGATGAGATGGTTACCTTCTGTGTAACCTGTGAGATCTGTTTGGTCAGTGACATTCGCCGCTGCAGTAGGTGGCCCTACAAAAAATTAGAAGAAAAAATATTTGTCAAAATGTTCTACATAAATACATTATTAAATGTATTACACTTCAAATTCACATTCTACACTTCTATGCTGTCATTTTTACACTTAAAAGAGCGGAAGAAGGTCTCGTCACATCTGGTGCAGCCATAGATATTTTATACGTAGATGCCTCGTGTAACGTGGCATCGTTAAAGAGTCCGTTGGACCGACACGACAGAGCGACCACTATCTTAGTACGGGGACAAGCAACATCTACGCACTGTACTTGTCAAATGAAGCTGAAAATACCAGCGAATAAAATAACCATAACTCACTTATTTTTCTTTTTTTATTGGAACAGTCAGATAGTTTATTCATTTATAATAAATATTCTTAAACTCAACACAAACTCCCACATGCATACAAATACTGGTCATAAACAACATTGGAACTCATAACAATGCTGATGATAATATAGCAAAAAAGTGATCAACAATGTAAAATGTGTATTAAAATGGAAATAAATAGATTAAGCTTATATATAATATAATAATATAAATAATATAATATCTAATAATGGAATGGGCATTGTACTGTTATACGACACAATACCTTAATGTCAAATTTCACAAACTGCTTCATGAATCAAGAAAATCGCACCATCTGTATATTTGCAATATCAAAACAGGTGAACGAATGTTTCAGGTTCATTGCAGCAAAAAAGAGCATTTAGTGGCAATATCATTATTCTCAAACAACGCTTGTCCGATAAGTTCAATGAACCAATCATTCCTGTCCTGTACCAAGATGGCGTATCTTTATCAATAAGGTATCTACATATAAGATAGCGGCCATCTTATTTGTATCCACTAGAACAGGGGTGGGCAAACTACGGCCCGCGGGCCACATCCGGCCCGTTTGTCTTTTTAATCCGGCCCGCCAAAGATTGGTACAGAAGTATGGTTTGATGTGAATTATTGCATTTATTTCATTTTGAGTTGTAATGACAGGCATTTCAACACCAGGGGCGCAGTAGGCGCAGTGTCTTGATTTTGCGGAGCCTGAGCCATTTCCAGTTATCGCTCTTCTTCTACTGGTCAGATCAGAACCCATCTGCAGCAATGTCGAAGAAAAGAAAAGTTGACAGTGAGTGCCGGGTGTTTAAGAAAGAATGGACGCCTAAATACTTTTTTACTGAAGTCCGGTCCAAGGCTGTATGTCTTATTTGCAAAGAAACCGTTGCGGTTTTAAAAGACAGTGACAGTGACTCGCCGTATTGAAGTAATTGACGAACACTTAACTAGCAAGCTAGGTTAAGTTTGGGAAAAGTATGCCAACGTGTGTGGGAGCTCAAACAGGAGATTATTGCATTTTTGGAGCTACTTGAGAATACTGACAATTTTCCTGAGCTGAATGACACAGATTGGCTTTGTGATTTAGCTTTTACTGTGGACATACTGACACACATGGACGAGCTGAATGTGAAGCTACAAGGGAAAAACCAGTTTGTTCATGAAATGCAAGCAAGAGCCTGCAAAACCAAGCTGGTTTTATTTTTGAAGCAAATGTCAGACAAGTCATTTGCTCATTTCCCCACACTGGCTACATTAAAAGAGGCCCCACAGCATGTGAAAAAATATGGGAAATCACTGGATGACCTGCATGAGGAATTCTGCCGTCGGTTTTGTGATTTTGGAAAAATTGACAGGGCACTTCAGCTGGTGTCATGTCCCTTCTCACACGACCCGGAAACGGTGCCACCGGAGTTGCAGTTGGAACTGATTGATCTCCAATGTGACATGGTGTTGAAGGACAAGTTCACCTCCCTGAAACTGGATGAGTTTTATGCTTCATTAAGTGCAGCCAAATTTCCAAACATCCAGAAGATGGCACAGAGGATGCTGGTGTTGTTTGGCTCTACATATGTGTGTGAACAGACTTTTAGTGTGATGAACACCAACAAAGCACCCCACAGATCCCAGACGAGTGATGAACACCTCAGATCTGTTCTGAGAATTGCCACAACAGAATTACCACCAGACTTCATTGCACTGGCTAAAATCGGTGATCAACAACACTGTTCTCATTAAAAGGTATGTTAATACTTCAATACTTTTTGCTGCTTATGTTGGATATGTACTGTTAACAAATGCAGTTTTTTATATGTATTGTATCTTGTACTGAGCTGGTGTTGTGCTCTGGAGGCGTGTCCCACTCCCTCATCAAGCGTGTCTGCTCTTGGGTTCCACCTGCTTCCTCCGCTGTAACACTTGGCCCGTCTGTCAAATTTTATAAGTCAATGTGGCCCCAAAGCCAAAAAGTTTGCCCACCCCTGCACTAGAAGGTGCAATTGGCAATTGTATGTATTCTTTTCGCTAATAAAAAAATATTTTTGTTGCTTTTTAAATACCAACTATTTACTTGTACAACTGTACATATTCGTAATTGTACATATATTGTGCAATCAAAAGAAAAGATTACATTGGTAGGCGTCATAGATATGCGTGTGTTAAAATATCTATGGGTAGGGGTCGTTCTGTTTAAGGAGTAACCAATGGCAACGGTGGTGTCAACCTATAATATGGCGGACGCAACGTCGTCACACCTCCAGCTACTGAACATTTATCTTTTGACGTAAAGCTGTAAGGTACATTTCCCTTGGTTAAAACACACTTTTTTGGTTCCTTATTTTAATAACTCCTGTGTGTATTATTATATCAACACCTGTGGTTTGGAGTCATTTCAGCTTTGCTGTCGAATATGACATTTTTTCAAAGAATGATTAAAAAAATTACTAATTTGCTAAGCCTTCAGAACTGAACCATGAGCTTTGTTTGCCTTTGCATCACTACTGAAATATATTCTGTTTTGGTAACAATTGTCTGCAACTGCTTCCAGAGAAGGCCTGCTGCCATTTAAGTTTATTCTGTCCTAAATCCCTTAAGGATAGTTTGTGCTATCTAATATAACTTTGATTGCTCTTCTCAAAATGAATAATTCCAGTTAGGGAATTGTCTAAAAAAATTTTGTTATCGGCAATGTCCACTGTGACGCATGATGGTCCATGATCGCCGGGGTGGGGGGGTATGGGTCAGATACCTAGGGGATTTTCCAACCCTAATATCATTTAAAATCTATATTATGAGAATTTGAATGAGTTGACAAAAAAAATAAAAATAATACCAATTAACTTGTGTTGATTATTCAAAAGGAGGCTTTGTGGTTAGAGTGGAACCTCCTACTAGAATTTAACCTCTAATATGTAGAGCTCCTGCCCTTTTTCTGAACGTCTGCCACTCTCACAGAGACCAGTTTGTGGGGCTTCTCTTACTACACAAAAGAATCAATTATTTCATGTCCTTCTTCTAGGTTGTTTCCCTACTATGAAAGTTGAGCCCTGGTGAATACACTGATCACGCTTATCATCGTTTAGTAAAAGGCCCTTGATGACCTGGAGTTCGAAAAGGCAAGGAAAAATAAAAATGTCTGGTCTGATGAGAAAGTTTGAACACCATGCGTTATCTGTGGATGAAACCAGGCACTGCTCTACACCTGAGGCATGATGGAGGCGGCATCATGTTGTGGGGGTGTTCTTCAGCAACAGGGGCTGGCAGGCAAGTAGCTCCGTGGCATAGCGTGTTGACAATGGTTTTCTTTGGGACTCTGGTTCAAGCTTCTTGAGATTTACAAGCTCCGCCCATGTAGCTCTGGACCTGTTCAATTGTTTGTTTTTTTGTAGTGTAAAATCTCTCACAGTTTAAACAAAACTTTAACAGTTTGATCAGATATTTTCATTGTCTGAAGCAAAATGTTCAAAGTCAGCTCGAGGTAAAATGCTTCTTCCCCTAACTGTACATTTCTATGCACTCATTTCCTCCCTTTTGGAAAGTTTAATAAACAACACATCCTCAACATTCTTTCCAGGTTTATAAAAGAGTTTTACAGCAATAAAATCTCAATGGAAACATAATAAAGATAACAAAGTTCACATAGCCTCTTGCCTTTTAACTTGAAATTAATCAGTAATGGATTAGAACAGAGCGAAGTCCAAATTCAGTGTAATAACATTCATAGTGATGTGCAATCACCCTAAAAGAACTTAAATCAACTACACTGTTGGTTATTGTTACTTATAGTTTCTCTAACTATATAACAACATCGTAGTTATTGCTAGTACTATATTGTTGGAGTAACTACACAGAAACATCGATTGGGATTTTAGTTGTATTCACATATAACTAAATGTATCCACTGACAAATTCTTTTCATTGACTTAACAGCAGGGGGTCAGACACCGAATGTAAAGGTTTTTTTACGCTAGGAATAAAATGGGGCCAGAAAATGTTGATTTGAGATTATGATGAGGTACCATTGAAACACATTTTAAATATTCAACAACCATGAATTAAGTTGTAGGACCCTTTGCCCAAATCCATCAAATACAAAAATTAAATTAATGTATATAACAGGAGCTAAGACGCTGTGTGGAAAGTCTTAATGCCAAAACAACGAACATGTTTTTAATATAAAACATTGAGTTCATCAGGTTTGAGAAAATAATAAAGTATTTGATAATAAAATCATACTAACTTTTTAAAATCGTTTCTTATTTCTACACTTAAATTGATGTTTTTGAGTTCTGAAATATTCTGTTTTGATATTCAAACATTCAACTTAAGACGAAAAATAATGCTTTTAAATATTATACTAAAATCCTTCCATTTCTCAGTAGAAGTTGGAATAAAAAAGAGATAACTCACGTTCCTCTTCAGCTTTCGTTAAAGCCAGGAGGAAGAGAAGAAGGATCTTTAGCAGGAGACGCATCACGAGTTCTTAGGCGAGTGCTTTCTGTAACAAACAGGACGATGCACGGACACAGCATTTAAATCTGCCCTTTGCTCAATAAAGTCATTAGGAAGTCTGCTTTTTATGGAAGGCCGCTCTGGTCAAAACCGTGTTAGTAACACATTAACACATGTTAATTAAGCCGTCATAAACAATGAAGCTTCAATGACTAAAAACCTTTTAACTTTGGTCTCCCTTCCCTGTAGTGTTTTTTCCATTGTGTTTCCTCATAAGCTTTTGGAATAAATGAGTCATGAAACATGACCTGATCTCCATCTAAGCCAGGGGTGTCAAACTAAACGCACCGATGCAGCTTGTTTGGTCCTTTAGGCTGTTTGTAAGCTTCAGGTCTGGTTGGATGTAAACTCTGCAGGGCCAAAGATAGCAAGATATAACATTTGTGCAGTTAGAACCTCAATTATGTTTCTCAACCTCAATGAATGAAGATGTTTGTTTTGTGTGAGAGAGAGAGAG
>SRMA01026827.1:0-21669 GCA_007224835.1 Danionella cerebrum | reverse complement strand
CGGAGTTGCAGTTGGAACTGATTGATCTCCAATGTGACATGGTGTTGAAGGACAAGTTCACCTCCCTGAAACTGGATGAGTTTTATGCTTCATTAAGTGCAGCCAAATTTACAAACATCCAGAAGATGGCACAGAGGATGCTGGTGTTGTTTGGCTCTACATATGTGTGTGAACAGACTTTTAGTGTGATGAACACCAACAAAGCACCCCACAGATCCCAGATGAGTGATGAACACCTCAGATCTGTTCTGAGAATTGCCACAACAGAATTACCACCAGACTTCGATGCACTGGCTAAAATCGGTGATCAACAACACTGTTCTCATTAAAAGGTATGTTAATACTTCAATACTTTTTCCTGTTTATGTTGGATATGTACTGTTAACAAATGCCGTTTTTTATATGTATTGTATCTTGTACTGAGCTGGTGTTGTGCTCTGGAGGCGTGTCCCACTCCCTCATCAAGCGTGTCTGCTCTTGGGTTCCACCTGCTTCCTCCGCCGTAACACCTGGCCCGTCTGTCAAATTTTATAAGTCAATGTGGCCCCAAAGCCAAAAAGTTTGCCCACCCCTGCTCTAAACTCCACCATGGCCAAAACTAGAGAGCTGTCAAAGGACACCTGAAACAAAATTATTGACTTGCACCAGGCTGGGAAGACTGAAACTGCAATATGTAAACTGCTCAGTGTGAAGAAATCAACTGTGGGAGCAAATATTTGAAAATGGAACACATACAAGACCACTGATAATCTCCCTCGATCTGGGGCTCCGTGCAAGATCTCACCCCGTGGGGTCAAGACCCTGGGAGTCTAGTGGCGTGGAGCTACAGGCGTCACAGACCCTGGGAGTCTAGGATCTTCTTAATTATGTTACTGTTGTAATTAATGTATAGCTGGAGGTGGGGGCCTGACTGCAATATCACAATATTATGTGGGAGGGGAGAATCACTTTGTTAGGAGGGAAACCTAAAATTTGGGATGAGTATGGTACCTAGGTGGAAGTTGAAGTCTATACGTGACCTCATTGACATTGATCAGGAATCTTAGAACAGACCTACAAATCTAGGACTCTACTTCTAAGACAGGTGTTTCTGCTCTACCAGAATCTGTGAAATGTTTATTCCTCTCCACTGCCCACCTTGCTTCTCCCCTGGATGTTCCTACTCCCAGTGGGATTGTCAAGAATTAACCAACAGCTCTGCCTTTGCTTAGTTTACTGTAGTTGAAGGGCATTTATACAGTCTGGTACGGAGGTCGTAACTGTAGAGTCATGAGGAGAAAAGGGTAGGTGGACTGCAGTGTCATCAACATAACAATGGTAGCAGAAGTCATGTCTGTGGATGAAGTAGTGTAGATCAAGAAGTGCAGACGATCAAAGAAATGAACCATGTGGAAATTAACTGTAGCTGTTACCTCCAACTGACTCTGAAGGATCTGGCAGTGAGATAGGACTTAAGCCAATCCAGGGCAGCCCCTGGAAATCACTTTGAGAAAAGCAGTCTCTGATGAATACCCTCTCTTGAATCCTGATTGGTTCTTATTGAGTTTTTTGATCTCTATGAGGAAAGATGAAGTTTGAAGTTTTCTACCTGAGATGTGCTAGGTGATGGCTTTTCAAGTATTGGGTAAACCAAGCTTCTTTGAATGAGTCTAGAAAGAGGCCTGAGGTGAGGAATGAGTTGATAATGTGTGTGAGAGTTGATGCAATGGTTGGTGAGATAACCTGTAGAAGGTCTGAGGGCACATGATCTAGAGGACAGGTCAAAGGATGGGCTGAAAGGAGAAGTTTCGAGTCTTGTAGTTGAGAGTAGAGCGAATGAGGAAAAGAGAGGCGTGTTGGGTTCTACATGGATTTGAGTGTTTGTGGCCAAGAACTGTTTACTGATAGTCTTTAGAGTGAAACGTTCAGCAAAGTCAGGGAGATGGCAGGAGGTGCTTGAACGGACCAGAGAAGAAAGTTCTGAAGAGCGTACTCTTTGTAGTTTTGTGTATCTTCTTGTGGTAGTATGCACTCTTGGCCTCATGTAGTCTGCTTGAGAAAAAGGCAAGTAATTCTTATAAGTTTCAAGGTCTGCATCAATCTTTGTTTTCTGGAATGTCCTCTCCACAGACTGAAGGGTGGACCTTTGTTCTGTGAGAATGACATAACTTTGGAGGAAGATTCTTTTGGTGTTCTGGTTGAATGTGGAGACCTGTGAGGGTGTGGGAAAAGAGGTAGAGATTGAAAATGTTGACAGAGTGAGGGTCTTTAGGTTGGTGGGGAATGGTGGAGGGGTTGGAACTCTGTTAAGAATCAGTTGGGAGGTAATGAAGAACTGGTCAGAAGCGTGCAGTGGCTTAACCACAGTTTTGTGTGTAGACAAGGTTTTACATAAAGTGATACATGAATGGAATGGAATTAAATAATTTCCAAAGGTAGATTTTCTTTACCTCCATTGTTGAAAGCAGCCACTCTGAGCTGTGGCCATAGGGTCTCTGGGGCCTGTCATGGCAGCAATCCCAAAACTCTTTGGTGGACACCAGATGTAAGGAAGGTCTTCAAGCTAAAGGAGTCCTATCGAGTTTGGCTGGCTTGTGGGACTTCTGAGGCAGCTAATGGGTACCGGCTGTCCAATTGGAATACGGCCAGGGTTGTTGTAGAGTGAAGAAAAATGGTCTGGGAGGAGTTTGGTGAGGCCATGGGAAATGACTTGAAGAGATTCTGGCAAACCATCCTCTACCTCAGGAGGGAGAAGCGGTGTACCACCAAAGCTGTTTACAGTAGAAGAGGGCAACTGCAGACTTCGACTGGGGATATCGTTGGATAGTGGAAGGACTACTTTGAGGGTCTTCTCAATCCCTCTGCCTCGCCTTCTCTTTGGTGGCAAGGTACCGGGTGTTGATGAGATCAGAAACAGCTGGGTTGAGAATCAGCACCTCCAAATCTGAGGCCATGTTTCTTAGTTGGAAAAATGTGAAAGGACACACTGGAGAGACAGCTGGCCTGGAAATGCCTCGGTGTCCCTCCGAAAGAACTGGAGGAGGTGTCTGGGCAGAGGGATGTCTGGGCTGCTAGACTGCTCCCCTATTACCTGGCCTTGGTTAAGCGAAAGAAAAAGAAGATTTTCTCTTTAGACGCAGACAGCTATTTTATTACACCTACCACAGCTTACTAACATGCATGCAGTTCGGATTATGCACCCACCAGCTCCATGTATTTGCTTGAATGCCCATACTAACATGCACACAAGCTTTGCTAACAGAAATAAAAGAGTAAAAGTTTTCAACCATATAAATAAATTAAAAGCAGACATAGTATTGTTACAGGAAACTCACGTCCCCAGATCCCTAGATAACGGCGTATTCACCACAGTTTCCCTATGTCTACTCAGACTGTTACAATTCTAGACGAGGATAAGTAAGAATATACTCATAAGTAAGAATAATACCCTTATTCAGAGTAATACTATTGCAGTTCCTGAAGGAAGTTATATTATAATTAACATAACCTTATCAAACAAAGAATACTGCATTGCTAGTATTTATGGCCCCAATTGTGAGGACCCCTCTTTCTTTTTTTTTTTTACCTTGTCCTGTCCTGCTCAAAAGCCATCACATGGGAGAGTATATGCTTTGCTTAGTTGGACACCTGGTGTGGTGTTTTCTCCTCTGGATTGGAGCATTGAATGTATGTTAGGGTCAGGGTTAGGGTCCAAAGTGGCGCTGGAAACGTGTATTACTGCGATCACTGAGTGTCTGACTGGATATAACTGTGCTTCTGTGCATGTTATGAGAGTGAGTACAGTTGCGGTTATAACATTTATGTAGAAGTTATGTTCATTATTCTCTGTTGTCATGAAGATACCTGATATGTCATTATGCTAATTAGTATGCGTTCGCATTGCAATCGTATTCACTGTTTGTGCAGCTGAAGTAATTCATAAGCATAATGTTTTTTAGTAAATGTGGATGTTAGTTTGTGATTACATTTAATCGTGTTCATTTTGTGAGGGAAGAGCCTAAATGTAACTGTTACTGCTGTCATTTGTAAGAATGTAAATTGTAATGATGTACATCACTGATTGCTGATGCTGGAGTTTTATTATTTGTCTGTTACAGAAAAAAAACAAATCTTATAAGCACAGCTCATCGGCTACATGCTCATCTAATCAGGACAGCACAAAGTTAACAGCTAAGCAAGTGCAGTTTATATTGTGAGGAAAGGAATCCAATGTTTGTCTATAGCCAAGTGACACGCTCATGGCATTCTGAAGGCTCTTTGTGACAACTGTCGCAACACACATACTGCAAACCTCTCTCAAAGCTGGGCATAAACACCAGGTCTCTGTGCTACTGGTAATACTGGACTATAATTCATCATCCTCTAAGTCTGTGCACTGGAACCAATTGAACATGTCAGTATACATCTGCTAATGTTAACAGTTGGCTCTTCTCTCTCATGTTCATACTTATTTGCCACAATAAATGTGTTTGATTTCATCCCTCCCTCTGTCGTGTTCTAACAGACACACCTGGTTGACTTCTACACATAATTGAGCTAGCCTCTGCTATCAGGTAGCCTTCGCTACAAGCATCATAGTCCTGTATCAGAAGCTTTGTGGCAACATGTGCTGGATCCATGACTATAGGATGGTTCACAGCTGGGTCCAACCATTCGGCCCATCTAAGCCTCCCTCCAACTCGTATGATTCCCTCATCAGGATGGAGCTCTGGGGACAGGGTCAATAAACGACTGCTTTGAAGCACTTCCTTTCCAGTGCGAAGGCGACACAATTCCTCTGGGAAACACTCCGACTGAATCTTCTGGAAGATCATCATCTCTGCTTTTCTGTAATCTGCTGCATTCGGGGGTCCATCTGCCACCCCATGTAGCTCCTGGGCGGTGGCCTCAACCATTTCCTTCCAAGATGCGAAAGACTGCCCCCGCAGAGTTTCTTGTCTCTCAGCTCTTGCTATCATTCCACATAAAGTAAGCTTCCGGAACTCAGTAGTATCTAAATCAGGTTGCTTTCCTGGTGATGATGGCCATTCTTGGCTCTTAAGGAGGAAGGGTGGCCCTTGACTCCACCGGTTATGTTCTGTTAACTCTGCTAAGGTCTTTCCGCGAGTAGCATCGTCCGCTGGGTTCTGTAACGAGTCAATATAATGCCAGGAGCTCCCTCCTGTAAGCTCCTGGATTTCAGAGACACGAGTGCCCACAAAGACTTTGTAGCGACATGACTCGGACTTTAACCAAGTTAGCACTGTTGTAGAGTCACTCCATAGGGTTGTCTGATCTATTTGTACTGTTAGTTCTCGTTCAATTGTCTTTGCTAGTTGGGCAGCTGTCAGAGCACCGCAAAGCTCAAGTCGGGGGATTGAATGCTGACGACGGGGTGCCACCCTGGACACCTATCCCTGGGTGTCTTCAGTTCAGAGATAAGAGACAGCTCCATAGGCCCCATTCAGAGGCATCACTAAATACTGAATTTGCCTGGAGGCCACCCTCTGACTGATAACAGTTAAAGCATAAGGTCGAGGAAATGTAATGTGAGGCAACAAGTGTAGCTCTGACTCCCACTCTTTCCATGCCTCCTGCAGTTCTTGGGGAACGTGTGGGTTGTCCCAGTCCCTGGGTTTGTCCCACATGAGCTGCACTATTAGCTTTGCGCGTGTTGTATAGGGCAAAATGAATCCCAGGGGGTCGTATTGTTATGCTAACACCATGTAGATATTCCTCAGTGTCAATGCTCCATACTCCAGAGGTCGGCTTCTGTATCGTAAAGTATCGGTCTCCCAATGCCAGCTTAGTCCAAGGGCAGGTTCCAGCAGATCAGGCTCGTTGTGGGAGAGCCATCGCTCCATGCTATCAGACCTCTCTTCAGTGGGCAGGTGCTTGATGACGAGCCGGAGCATTCCACCCAACCCCACCAGGAACTGCCAGCACCCCCAGAGAGAAATGCCCCGCACCCGGTAGCAGCCAGGCGGGCCCCCTGACAGCACAAGCCGGCCCCAGCAGGCCCCACCCACGACCACCGCCACCCGCACAGCCCCCAGCGGCAATGCCCCCGGTCCCGGGCCAGGCCCCACCGGGGAGGCGACCAGGAGACCAGAAGAGGGCAGAGAGGGAGGCCGCACCAGGCGCAGCAGTGCCACCCCCCAGCCACAACCCGGCCCAGCACCCACCCCAACCAGCAGCCTCAGACCCCTCCCCCCCTCCCCCAGTCATCCATCCACTCATCAATCATTCCATCCATACACCCTTTCATACTCGAAGGGCGGTCAGTCACCGTCCAGTAGACCTGTGCCCACCCGGGGCCCCGGACTCCCGAGCCGGAGCATTCCACCCCACCCCACCGAGAACTGCCAGCACCCCCAGAGAAAAACGCCCCGCGCACGGAAGTGAGACAGCGGGGGTGCGACCGCCACGGCGGGAGGACGGCCCACCCTGTAGCAGCCAGGCGGGCCCCCCGACAGCACAAGCCGGCCCCAGCAGGCCCCACCGACAACCACCGCCACCCGCACAGCCCCCGGTGGCAGGAGGCAGATGTTAAGTGTCTAATTGAATTAAAACTGGGGCTCCCGTGTCCTGGGGTAGGCCGAAATGTGCCAGGAGCCGATGCGGGTACCACGCCGACGAGCCAACCGCCCCCCGCCCCGGGGAACACGGGAGAGTCACCAAGGGGGGACGCGGGAAACCAGGCGGCAGCTGCCCCCCTTCGGATCTCATCCATACTCATTCGTCTGCACTCATCCACCCACCCTTACGCACACACGTACACCCACGCATTCACCCAAACACACGCCCCTGTACATGCACACCCACACACGTCCAAGAACTGCTGGTCGCGTGTGCACAGAGTCAGCAGTACCTGAGGAGGAGACCCTGCCCCACTCAGCGCGGACAGCCCCCACAGCCCCCAACCAGTCCCCGAGTTTATATTATAGATTTTGGATAGTAACCTCGGGGTTGTCAACCCAATAAATTGTTCAATTACTGTGGTTAGC
Organism: Danionella cerebrum; assembly: GCA_007224835.1. Classification (NCBI taxonomy): domain Eukaryota; kingdom Metazoa; phylum Chordata; class Actinopteri; order Cypriniformes; family Danionidae; genus Danionella; species Danionella cerebrum. The sequence continues at coordinate 14,683 of SRMA01026827.1, read as the reverse complement.
TGCAGTCATGTGCTTTTTGCATGTTGAAAGGATGATAGATTTGAGCTGTTGATAATCTCCAAATTTGTTAGTCTGTAATCCGTATTTAAGACCCAAATCTTCAAATGAAATTATTGATGTTATTCCATTATTTTGCCAATTTGGAAAATATACTGCCCTTTTGTTTAGTAAGAAGTCTGGGTTGTTCCAAATTGGTGTGTGCTGGCAAGAGCAAGCGGTGAAGTGAAGTACTTATGCTGATATTCTGAAAGCAGTTGTGATGTTTAATTTTAGAGCTTATAAACGGTAAATCTTCTTCTTTTCCTTTCGGCTGTTCCCAGTTTAGGGGTCGCCACAGCGAATCATCCTTTTCCACCTAACTCTGTCCTCAGTATCCTCTACTGTTGACCAACTAACTTCATGTCCTCTTCCAGCACATCCATATATCTCGTCTTTGGCCTTCCTCTTGACCTCTTGCCTGGCATCTCCATCTCCAACATCCTTCTACCAATATAACCACTATCCCTCCTCTGCACATGTCCAAACCATCTCAACCTGGCCTCTCTGACTTTGTCTCCAAAACAACCAACCTGAGCTGTCCCTCTGATGTGCTCGTTCCTAATCTTGTCCATCCTCGTCACTCCTAAACTGAACCTCAACATCCTCATCTCTGCTACTTCCATCTCTGCCTCTTGTCTCTTCCTCACTGCCACAGTCTCCAACCCATACATCATAGCTGGTCTCACTACTGTTCTGTACACCTTTCCTTTGATTCTTGCTGACACTCTTCTGTCACACAACATCCCTGACCCTTTTCTCCACCCACTCCAACCTGCCTGCACTCGTCTCTTCACCTCTTTTCCACACTCCCGTCACACTGGACTGTTGACCCCAAATACCTAAACTCCTGCACCTTCTTGACCTCAGCCCCCTGTAACCTCACTGTTCCATTTCCCTCCCTCTCGTTCAAACACATGTATTCTGTCTTGCTGCGACTGACTTTCATTCCTCTTCTTTCTAGAGCTGACCTCCAACTTTCCAGGTTTTCCTCCACCTGCTCTCTGCTCTCACTACAAATCACAATGTCATCTGCAAACATCATTGTCCATGGAGATTCCTGTCTGACCTCACCTGTCAACCTGTCCATCACCATAGCAAATAAGAAGGGACTCAAAGCTGATCCTTGATGTAGCCCCACCTCCACTTTGAACTCCTTTGTCTGACCTACAGCACATCTCACTGCTGTCTTACTTCTCTCATACATATCCTGAACTACTCTGACGTACTTCTCTGCCACTCCTGACCTCCTCATACAGGACCATAGCTCTTCTCTTGGCACCCTGTCATATGCTTTTTCTAAATCCACAAAGACGCAGTGCAGCTCCTTCTGACCATCTCTGTACTTCTCCATTAACAATCTCAGAGCAAAAATTTGCATCAGTAGTGCTCTTCCTGGGCATGAAGCCATACTGCTGCTCACAAATATCCACTTCTCTTCTTAACCTAGCTTCCACTACTCTTTCCCAAAGTTTCATTGTGTGGCTCATCAACTTTATGCCTCTGTAATTGTTACAACTCTGCACATCACCCTTGTTCTTAAAGATTGGTACTAGGACACTTCTCCTCCATTCCTCAGGCATCTTCTCACTCTCTAAAATCCTGTTGAATAACCTAGAAAGGAACTCTACTGCTGTCTCTCCTAGACACTTCCACACCTCCACTGGTATGTCATCTGGACCAACAGCCTTTCCACTCTTCATTCTCCCCAGAGCCTTCCTCACCTCATCCTTTCTAATCTTTTCAACTTCCTGCTCTACAATATTCACCTCTTCCTCCCTTCTTTCCCTTTCATTCTCCTCATTCATCAACTCCTCAAAATACTCCTTCCATCTTCTCAGCACACTCTCCTCACTTGTTAGCACCTTTCCATCTCTATCTTTAATCACCCTTATCTGTTGCACATCCTTCCCATCTCTGTCTCTCTGTCTCGCTAATCTATACAATTCCTTCTCGCCTTCCCTAGTGTCTAACCTGGCATACAACTCATCATAGGCTTTCTGTTTGGCCTTTGCCACCTCCCTCTTCACTCTGCGCTGCGATTCCTTGTAGTCCTGTCTACTTTCTTCAGTCCTTTCAATGTCCCACTTCTTTTTAGCTAGCCTCTTCCTCTGGATGATGTCCTGTACTTCCTCATTCCACCACCATGTTTCCTTATCTTCTTTCCTCCTTCCAGCTGACACACCTAGCACCTTTCTTCCTGTCTCCCTGATCAATTCTGCTGTAGTTTCCCAGTCATCCCAGACCACCTAAAGCCTGTCTCAGCTTCTGTCTAAATTCCTCACAATCTTCTTCCTTTTTCAACTTCCACCACTTGGTCTTCTTTTCAATCTTTCCTCCTCTCTTCTTCCTGACCACCAGAAACATCCTACACATCACCATCCGATGCTGTCTGGCTACACTCTCTCCTACCACTACTTTAGAGTCTCTGATCTCTCTCAGATTGGCTCGTCTACAAAGGATGTAGTCTACCTGCGTACTCCTACCTCCACTCTTGTAGGTAACTCTATGTTCCTCCCTCTTCTGGAAATAAGTATTAACTACAGCCATTTCCATCCTCTTGGCAAAGTCCACCACCATCTGTTCTTCAAGGTTCCTTTCCTTAACACCGAACATGCCCATCACCTCCTCATCACCTCTGTTGCCCTCGCCAACATGCCCGTTGAAATCTGCTCCCACTACTACTCTCTCTCCTCTGGGAATACTCTCAATCACCTCATCCAACTCACTCCAAAATCTCTCCTTCTCTTCCAACTTACAGCCTACTTGTGGAGCATAACCACTCACTACATTCAACATCACCCCTTCAATTTCTATCTTCAAACTGATCACCCTGTCTGACACTCTTTTCACCTCTAAAACATTCCTCACAAACTCCTCCTTCAGGATCACTCCTACCCCATTTCTCTTCCTATCCACACCATAGTAAAACAGTTTGTATCCCCCTCCAATACTACGCGCTTTGCTACCCTTCCACCTGGTCTCCTGCACACACAGAATATCTACCTTCCTTCTCTCCATCATGTCCGCCAGCTCTCTACCCTTCCCTGTCATTGTACCAACGTTAAGAGTCCCTATTCTCAGATCTATACTCCTGCCTTTCCTCTTCTCTTTCTGTCGACGAATCCTTCTCCCTCCTCTCCTTCTTCGACAAACAGTAGTCCAATTTCCACCGGCACCCTGTAAGTCAACAGCACCGGAGGCGGTCGTTGTTAACCCGGGCCTCGACCGATCCGGTATGGAAATCGATTTGGTGACTCGCATATTTGGTTTTTGGCATTTTTTACGCCGGATGCCCTTCCTGACGCAACCCTCTCTATTTATCCGGGCTTGGGACCGGCACAGAAGTCACTGGGTTGCAACCCCTGTGGCTAGATTAAACAAACGCCACCCTAGAACGGATTAATTTCGTATCTCGGGGTACCAATGTATTTAGAGCTATGGGCTGGTCTACACCCAATACCTGGTTTATACAAGGTTTATACCTTGATTGGGCTCTGTTCCCTCTGCAGTCCTGAGTGATGGCAGTCACCTTTAAGGAAAAGTGAGGGAGCAGCTTGCATTACCTGTCATGTACATAAGTGTCATGTATTACAACCCACTATTGGTGGTTCTTTTTTCCTCCCCCCTTCAGCATCTGACTGAGCGGAGCAGTCAGTTCTGCCAGGTTCTATTTGAGGGCTTGACAACGTTCCGTGAAAGATGGAACAGAGTCGTATCCCTTTGCCATGCCCTGGATGTCGATGATCTGAGGTACCGAGAGGTAAGTGGGATTGGCTCCTCGGAAAATCCTAGAATGAGCGTAGGCTCACGCTCAGTTTTTTACCCGGCTGATTGCTAATGACCGGCTGAGTCTCTCATGGAATTTTGTTCCCAATCAGTTGGTTTTCTACCGACATATGTCTCCATTCCCTCTTTCAGGGAACGTGGGGTTACGCAAGTAACCTAGGCATTCTTAATTATGGATTTTATGAACTGCCTGATCCTGCAGCCACCCTCAGTAATAGAACAATTTATTGGTTTGTACACCCCAAGGTTGCTCTACAAAATCTATTTTTTACTATGAAGAGGTATTCTTTATATATGTGTAGTTATGTACCAACTGCGGAAACTGTACAGCGCGAACTGTAATAAGATGATATGGTATGTTCAGATAGGTATTCTTCCCACCCCTGAATGTTTCCTCTAACTTACATCTCTCACTCACTCTCCCGTTTTCTTTTAAAACCCTCCTGTCCTGATGTAATTCATGCAAACTGGTCCATAGGAAAAATAAATAATTACATAAATTCACGGCTTCCATCCACAGGAGGAAACGCCGCACCAGATGCTCACTCCCCTGGAGATAACAAAACTGTCCAGCTCAAACGAAGCACCTACCCCCTATGTGGAGGCTTTTAAACAGGACAGGACAAGGTTAAAAGAAGAAAACGTTTCTCCAGCATTATGGCCAGAACTTGGTGTTTACAACAAGTAAAAGCACAGAGTTTACCTTTTAGAGCAGGGGTGTAAACTCAGTTCTTGAAGGACCACAGCCCAGCACAGTTCTCCAACTCCACAGTTTAACTCAACTAAACACACCTGGCGCAACTCGTTAGGTCCTTTAGGCTGTTTGTAAGCTTCAGGTCTGTGTTTCTCTGAGCAGGGTTGGAAGTAAAGACTGCAGGGCTCCATTTCTCCAGGAACTGAGTCTGACACCCCTGTTTTAGAGTAAACATCTACAGTTTATCTTTCCACAAGCATCAAAATCTCTATCCTCTGCTGAACTAATTTTTACTAATGAGGGTGTAAGTATAAGACAGTTCAACATGGCGTCTTTTAAAATTGATCAAAAACATTCTTCCTTTGACATGCACTTCCTGCTTTTTTTGTAATCCTGAGTATCTTTGAGCTAGTAGACAAATAGTAGACAAATTCAAAGTAAAGCAGTAAGTTAAGAGAACCCGAATAACTCAGCGTGAGGCATGAGATGCAACTGTATGTAGGATGCAGAATGGAATGGTCTGTAAGTCACTGTTCTGTGTCCTTGAAACGCTCCTTAAATAATGTGTATCATTTATTATCATTGTATGTTTAGACCAGACCTTATCTTTGGGGTGGAGCACTCAAGTGTTCAATGTTGTGTAGAGGAGCCTGAAGGAGATAAGAGCTTAAATAGAAATGTCTTTCAAATTCCTTAATCACGGGACACCTTTAGGCATGTCACAGCTCCAGCCAGCTCCACCTTCCCCTCTGCATGTGTGAGAGTGTGTAAAATCATCCGCCAGAGTGGGGAAGAGGAAGATGTTGCAACTGAGCTCTCAGGGTCCTGCAGGGGAGAGGTTTCAGAAGAACAGATATCAATTGAAACTAAGCTATACTTCACCTTTATGGTAAGAAGAATTCACAATGTTCTTCATTTGTCATGTGGGAATCTTTGAAAGAAGAAAAAAATGGTTGTACTTCGACTTGGAAGTAAATATATTCAAATTTTACATAAACATCCAATTTTCAAATTGTTTAAAAGGCTAATTACTTTTAGAAATGTTCTTTTTTTTGAGGATATTTCTCACATTTTTAAATGGATAAGGATTGATTAGTTGCGGGTTCTGTGAATTTCATGATGTGATTTTGAATATTATATGAACAATAGAGAAAAAAGCCATTTGATTACTTCACCATTTAACCCTCATGTTCATGTTTCATAGAGACGGTTTTTGTCATTGCAGAAGTTCAGGAGAACACTTTACTCATGGGATACTGATCCATTTTCTTCCATATATGTTGTTTATGCTTACTGAAATATTCTTTTAGCAGAGACATGTTTGTTTCCACATTTTCATAACACACCTGTCTTTCAAAGTGCTTTACAGAACGATTCAGAAATTAAATGTTAAACTCAAACTCAAAAACCAAAATGAAAGCAGTGTTATCGAAAGCAGACCTATCGTGTTCCTCTCAAATATGTATTTGTCTTTATTTTATGCCACTTTATGTGTCTGATATCTTCTGCAATGGTAGATTTAAGTGCTTTGTCTAGTCTGCTCCAACACAGAAAATAACTCCGGTTTACTTTCAGAAAAATCACGCTTTCAAATTCAGGTTAAAAATAAACTTTTAAAGAACGATCTTAAAAGGATTTCATATGGCATGAGATTTCTTGAAGTCTTTCAGGAAAAAAAATCATTTATCAGCATTTTTCTGCAAAATGTAAATAAATGAATTACATTTTTACAGCTATAAAAATTATTTGAAATACATTTTTACTGTCCTTGTGTTCTCCCCCAAAAGTTTTTTTTAAATGCTTTTTAACATTTTTTTATCAGTTTCACCTTTCTAGTGTTCACTGTCTGTTCTGGGGCAGCATGGTGGCGCAGTGGGTAGCATTATAGCCTTCGAGTTAGAAGCTTGCCAGTTCAAGCTGATAACCTTCCTAGAAGGAGTTTGCATGCCTCAGGTTCATTGAATCTAAATTTTAATGAGGTGTGAATGTGTGAGTTACCCTTTGATGGACTGGTGACCCACCCCTTTCCACTGCCACTACTCACACTGAAACCATCATCCAATTACATCCATCTTTCATTTAAGGCTGTTTCAGACTGCACGATTTTAGCCCCGATTTTGAGTCACAGACGCAAATCACCATCCTTCCAGGACGGTCACCAGCGAGCCTCAAACCGACACAACTGCATTACTGTGCTGCCCCACTGTTTCAAGTTTTATTATATATCAAAATAACTCCAAATAAAAGGAACTATGGATCTGATCAACTGGTCTCTGAATCCAATTGACACCATTTTCTCGACGAGGAGCGTGGGTTCGGGGGAACCCACCTGTCCTGCTGGAACTTATGCTGCTGGCTACACGATGGACTCCTGGGCGAAGTGGAGGATCGTGTGCCTGGCTGCTCTGCCCCTGGAGGATGTCGAAGACATCTACATAATTGGAACTGTGATAACTGGGATTCTGCTGATTGGAATATGTGGAGCTCTCGGCTATCGGCGATTATCAAAAGCGGTCAGTGCTCAAAGCCCCACTAAGCTGACCGACTGGAATGGAATGTTGACTGGACTTAAAACTGTCGGGACTCATGTAATGGTTTGTGACCGCAAACTGGATTTCATCATGGAAAGGCTGGCAGAATTGAAACGTAAGTTGGATAATCTGGAGGCCGGGGAAAGACAATAAAAAATCTGTAAAAATGTACAGTTTTTGACCCAAATTAACTTCTGTACCATCTGGCTTCCCTTATCTCCTCTGGCCTTAGAGGCCACGAAGATGAGTCTAAACATTCCCCCTGAAGAGCCCGATAAGGAGAGTTTCTCAGAACCCATCCACTTATCTCCGCCAGCTTTTTCCCCACCGCTTTAATCTGACGGGTCATTAGTACAGTGCCATCTGGCTGCAGGAAAATGCCGGCTGTGGACTGCAGCGGCTACACCACTTCCCCGACCCCTACCTCATCCTGCGATGTTCTCTTCCTGTATTTGTCAATGTGCTTGATTGCAAATGTCTTTTTTTAACCTGCTCCACAGTGCTCTTGTTTTGAAGGACAATGCGGAAAGGCTCTTTTTTAAAGCTAATTTACCTAATGTATATCCATTTTCTCTGTTTCTCTCTAAATATGCTACCTCTCAACACTGGCCTGTTCCCACCCTGTCTATGTCTGTGGCCAGAGGGGTCCCATTTCGCTACATGTAACAGTGTATGTGACAAATAAAGGTTATCTATCTATCTATTACTAAATTTCCCATTGAAAATTTTAAAGTGTCCTTTCTAGTGTTTTTATTAGATGACCAAGCCAGACACTGGACAGACTCCATTTGGGTTCTTAATCCAACTCTCACCTAATCTTTTGAATTATTGAAACATTTCTTCATGGTGTTCCAATTCACTACAAGATCGCTCACTCCAGCCGACATCTCCCCAGCTGCAACACCCTTCAAAGAGGCTGCCATTACTCCAGAACTGGAACCCATGCAAAAAAACAAAACAATGAACACATCCAGCATGTTGAATTTGTGTTTACGAAACTCAGAGAGAACAATTTGGCCAAACTTTGGCCAATCAAATCACTAACTTTTACATAAGGTTCATCCATAGCCACACTGTTGACCTCCATCCTTTCCCTAAAGGTGGTTTCATATGCATTTATCACAGCTCATGTTTTAAGACACCCTCATCCTAAAAAAAACCTTTGTGGTAGAAGTAGATACCTACAACTCAGGTATTGGTGTTGTCTTAAGCTGCCAACAGAGAAAAGGGTCGCCATCCTTGTGCCTTCTTCTCCTATAAGATGATTGTGGTGGAGATTAACTGTGACATCAGCAATGTAAACTTCTAGAAATCAAAGGAGCCCTTGAGAAGTGGCGGCACTGATAACAAAGAGCCAAGTTTCCCTTTACTGTCATCAAAAACAAAAGGAACCTAATATATCTCTAGGGGACTAAACAATTAAATCTCAAACAGACCTTATGGGCATTGTTCTTCACACACTTTTTTCATTCAACATACATAACTGGATCAAGGGATCAGTGGAGACCTTTCCCTATTATACACCTCCGATGAGTCCTACCTAGCTGAGCACATTTTACCTACCTCTATGTTCATCAGCCCCATGCAGTGGCACATAAACTCAGTGATCCAAGCCACCACCCAGTGTAACCATCTCCACCTGGGTCTCCAGAAGGGAAAACTGTGTACCCTTACCTCTCTAAGACAACCGTCTGGGCACCCGTCATTCAGGTCTGGGCTCTAGAACAGGGGTGTCGGGATCCTTTCCTGGAGGGCTGGAGCACTGCACAGTTTACAGCAAAAGATGTACTCTCTCATCACTCATAAATATGTACTGGTGCCCCAGTATAGAAGCAGGTGTAATCTGGTCCAAAGCCCCTCAGTTTAAGAGCCTCTGGAAAATTAGTCCCTCTTCCCATTCAGAAATGCCCCTGGTTAAGACCAAAAGGGCCAGACTGAGAGCAGAATACAAGAGCATCAGAATGAAAACAGTTGGAGCCGGTTCCTAAAATGTGCAGAGTATGCAAAAAAACTCCTTACAGCATGGTCCTAATCCCTAATCCTAATCAGCTGATACCTTAGAAGTGAAAAGGAACAGGCACTTTCTTGATTCTAAAAGATCTGAAACACCTATTTACCATTCAGGGACTTAGGTTTGGTTGTTTACTAGGGATCTGCATTCACACCTGCCTTGTAAAAAAGCTGAGTCCTCTATTTGTGGGTCCTTTCCAAAGGCTACATCAAGTTAATTAGGTCAGATATTGACTGCAACTTTCTAGGCATCGTATTCCTACCGTTACTTCATGAAATGTTTATCTCCTCCAATGTTGCAGTCGAGTCCTCTCTTCCTCTCCAGAGGTTGGCTCAACAGAGTACTCCTTGAAGCTAATCCTAGACTCACAACGTTGTGGTAAATTCCTTGAGTAGCTGGAGTTCTATGAGGGGTATAGACCTGAAAAACATTCCTTGGTAGCTCAGAAAGATTTCCCTGACTGTACTTCAACACTGCAGTCCCCTTCATTGCACAAGCTATGGACATTATTATAGAATAAAATATCTATGGCACCTTCAACTCTAGTCATCCTCCGCAGATCTCTTTTGTCATATCTACTATGCATCCTCCAAAGCTCATAGTCTTAGTCCATTATTAATATGTATGCATGTCCTCGTTGTAAAAAAAATGCTGCTTTATACCCCACATCTCCTTGTCAGCCCTGTCTCTCTTTTTCTTAGCCCTGACCAAACGCACTGCACCTGCTCAAACTTCCAGCAGTTATTGCAGGCAACTTTGGTGTTGCACAGTGGCCATATATAATTTTCTATGGGACACCAGACAATTTATCATGGAACACTGGTTGAAAAACACTGATTTAGTTGAAAGGTTAGAATTACATTAGGTGCTGGTATTTCTGCATAAGTCTTATTGTGGACATTTTGAAAAATAAACCTTTTTATTCCTAGAGTCAGAAGTGTGAGCAGCAAGGATGGGAAACGTCGTACGTGGAGCTGTGGCTTTTGTGCCCTCTGAGAGGTGCCAACGTTATTTAGTCGGGGACCTGAAGGAGATGCCACTTGATCGTACTCTGGACCTGAGCAGTCACCAATTACGACGATTTCCTCTCAGGGCATCTGCATTCGACGGACTAGTCAAACTCTACCTGAGCGACAACCATTTAAGCAACCTTCCTTTGGAGCTGCGAAACTTGAGGAATCTCCAACTTCTAGCCTTGGATTTCAACTGTTTTGAGGAGCTCCCCTTAGTCATTTGCAGCCTTGTTCAGCTTAATATCCTCTACCTCGGCAATAACCGACTGTATAGTTTACCAGAGGAACTACAACATCTCACTGAGTTGAAGACATTGTGGCTAGAGACTAATCGCTTCTGCTATTTCCCTCAAGTGGTCTGTCATCTTCCCAACATCAAGACCCTTCATTTGGGCTACAATCAGCTCCGAAGTTTGCCCTCTGAGCTTGAACGACTGGACGAGCTGCGCAGCATCTGGCTTGCAGGGAACATGCTAAATTTTTTCCCCCCGGTCCTGCTGAAGATGCATTACCTGGAGGTGATCGATGTGGATCGCAATCGCATTTGCCAGTTTCCATCGCTGACACATTTAAGAGGCTTGAAGCTAGTAATATATGACCACAATCCTTGCATTAATGCCCCTATGGTAGGTGAAGATGTGAGAAGAGTGGGCCGATGGGCTGACAGCTTGGATGATGAAGAAGATGAAGGTGATGGAACAATGGTAAAAGTAAGTGTGCAGCTGCAGGAATCACTGGAAGAGAACAGATGAACGTGACTACTGAGCTTTGTGAAACCTATTCGGACAGCAGGCTGAAGTGATCCTAATTTATTTAGTCCTGTATCTGATTTTCTAATGACAACTCAATTCAGCTTTCTTCATCTGACCTTCAGCTTTTCATTCACTTGATCTTTGGCTGGAGCAGGAAGATAACTATCAAGGTGAAATGGGTTGGATATAGTGTGGTAAAAAGTGCCTCGCACAAGTTATAGGAGAATACTTTCTGTCTGTGAATGTGATACTCGTGGATCCCAGATTCAAGTTCCCAGAACAGCATTAGCATAAATGTACATGTACATTCAGCATTGTGTCCTTGTATGTACATTTGGTTTCATTTCGGTTTGCCTTGTCGCTATTGATTACAAGAGGGAACGTGAGACGCTTCCTCTGGAGCCCACATGGGGCAATAACCCCTGCAATCTGAAAGTAGACATACAGGGTGAGTGTCTTATTTTAAAGTGGAAAAACCTCTGCAAAGTGATTTCGAGTTCAAAAAAGACATGTTGAGGTTAATGAGAGCTAAGTGAACCACTGTTGATTGAATGTCTGATGAAGAGTCTCATGTAAGGTTTTTGAAATCTTATTAAAGTTTAGCATTCAAAAAAAATCTGAGATCTGAAACTGTGAGTTTTCACATCTGTAAAATTCACAAATAATTTTTAAGTGTGCTTTCCCCAGCCTACGCATATAGCACAAGTCTGGAATGTTCTTTTGTTTCTTATTAGTTATTAGTCACTTGTGAGGAAAGATGTGGGTCCAAAATGTCCAAGATTTTGCAGCGGTCAGAAAAAGTGTTACCTCACTAGAGACTACAGCCAAACCTAGTGAGTTTTTTTTCTGAGGTTACTTCTCCACAAGCTGCTGCTGCTTCTGAGCTCAAAGGCTCTTCACTTGGCTGCTGTCACAAGATTCACATGATCCAGGAGATTCTTTTGAAATAAATGTAAAATTGCTTTTCCCAACAAGCGTTTGTTTAGACAGGGAATATTTAGTGCATGTTTGTGTACAAAACAGATGTCTGTCTGGCGTAAACTCACTTTACTCTAGCGAAACTATCTCAGGATGTTTGACAGAGTTTATTGTTTTTTGCAGGTCCATGTGTGACTTTTATTTCTGAAATTTTAAACAGGGTTTTTACTCACTATTGTTTACTCACCCATTGTTCTCCTCTCGTCCATGAGTATTTTAAGCATTTCACTTGAAAAAAACATTTGCCCATTTAAAGCAAATGTCAATCACGTGTACAAATGATTTGAAGACATGATAAATCACTGAGCTGTAATGTTTTTACTTCGACTCTTACTTTTTTTTATTATCGTTGAAAGTAATTTTTTTATATAGGTGTCTGCCTTGTACATGCATAAAAATTTTTAATAGATTTTAAAATAATTTCTTATATGAAATGTATTGTGTGATATATATATACCACTTGAAATGAGACCCCTGGTATTTAAAGAAACTACAATAACTGGTAACCACAACCTTATACTGAACAATAGTCTAAAGAGAGGGTGATTCAACAACATTAACTTTACCATCTGCTGGTTTTAATTCAGATTTCTCAGTATTTTTCGGCTAAATATATTCTATTGTAATTTTATTATATAATTTTATTACTTCTTTGTTCATCACGTCCTTTCTTTGAATCTGTCGTGTTCACTGAGGCTGGAGGACACTGATAAATGTTATGTTCTATAAATGTGCTCTTGTTCATGAATAATACAGTGTCCTGTAGCAGATATGATTGATTCACTGAAAACTGTTATTATATTAGGACTTGCAGACAGTTTTACACATGTACACGTACATTTTATAAGCATTCATAAAAATAAATGGCTTTGGTGGTTTAATATTTAGTATTATTTTAATGAATGCATTTTTGTTGCTGTTAAGAACAGTCACAAATAAAATAATACGCATTAAAATCTATTACTTTATGTTCGCATATAGAACATATCATGTGCAATTCAGAGGCAGGTTGTTTTCTTTTCTTTTCTTTTAAACCTGAAATTCCGTTAAGACTTTTATTTTGAAGCACACCGCGTCGATCAGCCATTTGGACGAAATCCGGATCCGTTTCCTCGTGTGAACTGAACACGGGAGGAAAGACGCAGTAATGGGGAAAAAGACTCGTTCGGGCACCGGCAGGAGAACCATACTCCAGCTTTCACCGTCGGGACCGAACCGCAGCGGGTCTGGAGCAGCCAGAGAGGACGGTCTCGCTTCTGGATCCGAAGGTAACTTCCGCCGGAGGGCAAAGTCGTCAAGTATAGGAGCTAACATACATAATAAACAAACTCGTTTAATGTTGCCCGACTGCTTAACGAACACGACTACACATTTATGTCGGAATTAAATCTTTTTAAACTATCAAGTGCAAATAGGTGCGTTCATGATGTTAAGCGTCGCCGTGTTTGTCAAGTTAGCTTTAGCTGCTAACATTAGCATTGAAAACTCAAACCCGTCTAGATACAAGGTGTAAACCATGTGTTGCCTTTAAAAACAAACGCATTCATAGATTTTCTTTCTTTGATTGTGTACTAAATATCTATTGGACGTTTTGGACGCTTGTGTGTCTTCTAGTGTGTCTAACCGTGCTGTGTTCTCAAACAAAGCTTTAGCTAAAATGCTTACAGAAATAAATGCAGCATAGCTTCAGCCACAGAAACATTACGAACTCTGCAACTTAATGTGTGTTTTGCAGACGAACCAGAGGGAAACACTGAAGAACAGAGAAAGGCTCCTGCAGTGATGCAGCAGAAGATCCCGGCTGTGAAGGCCACACGTGAGTGATCTCTAGATGTGATGCTGATCTTCCTGGAGGATAATTACATTCCAGTTATCTTAGTGACCGTGAAAGGGTTTGTGCACAATACAGTGGCATGTTCGTTTACATGAGCTAGTGGTAAATATAATAGTTGTGACTGCAAGAAAAGCTGGCGTTGGTGAGTAATGTCAGTCTTCATCTCAGTTCGGTGTTTGAGATGGGAAATATCTCCCTAAAAGTCATGAATATATCTGTATACATTTTCTGCTCTGCTCTGCTCTGTAGAAGGGCTGTCTCTGCTTGGAGCTTATGAAGACAGTGACGAGGAAGATGCCCCAGAAAGCACCCCGAATGCCAAGCATCACCAGTCTGGGGACATCGACAGTACTCTTGCCAATTTTATGGCAGTGAGTGATATTTGGTCAACCTAACTCCTTCCAAATTGTTGTCTTTGTTTTGCATGTTGGTCTTTATTGTTCAACTAGGAAATCGATGCCATTACAACTCAACCAGCAGCGAATGAAATGGAGGCAACACCTACTCCTCCTCGGCCTGAACCCAAAGCTGAGCAGCAGAATGGCCCTGCTCAAGAGTTCCAGTACAACACACAGTGCTCGCTCGCAGGAGGTCAGTTTGCTTCTCCTCTGCGTTCACTTCCTGCAAGACGAACAGTCTGGAAAACTCCCCTTTCCTCTTGTTTGCTATAGCGGGGTTGGAGATGGGTGATTGGCAGGAGGTATGGGATGAAAACACCGGCTGCTACTACTACTGGAATACTCAGACCAACGAGGTGGCCTGGGAGCTCCCGCATTACCTTGCCGACCAGATGCAGAATCTACATTTACCAGCCAGGTCAGTGCTCACTGTTAGGGTAACAACACTGTAATAACTTGACATGTTTACTTCTTTAGATGTACTATTGGTTTTCATACATTTTTTTAATTCACATATTTGATGTGACATTGTCTTTATTAGTATCATGAAAAATCTGAAGGATAGAAGCATCTGCAGGAAAAAGTGTGATGGCTATTCTTTCTTTTCCCTAACCTTTTTCTTATATATATATATATTAGGGGTGTAA
>SRMA01026826.1:0-138014 GCA_007224835.1 Danionella cerebrum | reverse complement strand
CAGATGTGCTTGAAGTGCAGAAAGGGCAAGGTAAGGGAGCATGCTCTCTCCTTATCAAGAACCAGAGAGCATCAAAGCCAACAAAGGATTGTATGACTCGTGATGAACCGACAACATGCACTAAGGGACGTATTTTAAAGATGTTCTTTGCCAGTGGTTTTCATTATTCATGAACCCGCCATTGTCTCTGATACTTTCGTGGCTTTCCATAGCATGAGATAATGAATATTCATCTGTGATTAATTAAAGTACTTCATGTATAGATTCATTCTTTGACAAATGAGATGACAAGAATGATTCAGGTTCTTATCTTAATACCATGTATGATATTAGAATAACAAGTTATTGTAGTATATATACTAACATTTATTTGTATTGGTAATCCTTATCTCTAAACAAAATGGGTTGCACCCTCATTAATTTATGCATGACACAGCACTGCTCTGATTTGTCAGAATGCTAAGAGAAAAGCCAGAACACTGACGTTTAAAACAGCTTTGTTCCGTCACAGCCTGAGAGAGACAAAAAAGTTTGGTTGATAAAAGTTCGTTGGGAAAAGTAATGACGGAGGGTTTCTTCGGTTTGGACTCTGACAGACAGAGAATGCCTCCATCGCTCTGCAACCAACCAGCGATGGCAATAAGCCTTCTTTTCAGAGACAACCAATTTTGAATTGTACATGTAACGCAGCACTTGAGAGCAAAGGACTTCTCCAAACTGAGCAAATCTCTCCTCTTAAACCGAGCATCCATTACAGATTCATCATTGCAAGCCATCTCTGCCTCGCAACTGACCATTGGGCATACTCTGGTCTGAACTCAGAGGCCCACAGATGTCATCAGGTAGCACTGTTCTTACTGAATCCGCGTGAGTTCGATACAAACGAAAGTATCTTGAATGTGGTTGATTTTGTGCATCTAGTCGAGGTTTGAAGAATGCTAGCTGTTGTTAATCCAGTGAACTGTTCCACGTATTCCGGTTTTCCTCTCTTTCCAGTGTGAACGTGTTGGAAATTTAGATTAGCTTTGTTTGTCTTAGCTTGGTAAATTAATTCTAATTTGATTTCATTTCGCTTGAGCTCTTGACTTGGTCGTACTGATGATCTCAGTACCAAGCCCAAAAGCTAATTACCCTCAGATTATTGATTAGTAGTATTCAATTATTACAGATCTGATCCTGAATCTGAATAATAACAAATTAATCAGGAATATCTTGCTACACAGCTTTACATATGGCTTACTCACCTGATTGGCTGATATAGTTTACCTTTGAATAAAGAAATATACGGAAAAAATTATCTGTGTGATCTATTTGCATTTCACAAAAGCCCTAATGCCCATGTGCGCATATTTAATGCAGTAAATCTGCTTAATTTGCATGCTGATAATCCATCTTCAAATAGCTTTTACAAACAGAAACCATGAGAGCATGGCACTGGGGTGACATGGGCACCCCATGTGACAGATTGAGTGAGGTGTAGCAGTCAATCTAGCGCTAGAGGGCCAATGGTGATGCTGATGCTCTAACTGCAACTTGTAAAGACACTCAAAAACCCCTGAAACGCTGCAATGACTTCCAAACCAAAAGCAGTCGATTCATGGCGTTTTTAAAATTACTATTGAGCACTGCGTGTGCAAACACAAGTGCCTCTGTTCAGTGATCAAACAGAAAACACTCGCTAGAAATCATTTGAAAACAGCACATGGTCACGCTTCCAAACCAAATCGCAAGACCGGGGACATTATTACAGGAGTCATGACATGTTGAGCCTTTTAATGGCTTTTTTGGCGATTTAGAAGAGTGAATCGACTACTACAGAAAATCAAACCATGAACGTCACAGAAAAAAATATATTTTTTCTTTTAAAAATGTGGGTTTTTTTAAGCCATTCGAGTCCCATTGTAACGTCACGGCTGGACATGAAAGTGCTAATTACTCTCCCCTGCAAGCAATACACAGCATCCACAAAGCAACGCTTTCTCTTGTGATATCCGGAAACAAATGTGGACCACTAATCTGCTAAGTATGTTAGGAGATACCTGTAAGAACACTGATGTCATGACACGGTTACATTCCTGACGACGGTTCGAATCCCTGTAGGGGCATCCTCTATATTTGACATTTTTTAATATAATACTTTTTCGCATTGTGACTCAATGTTTTTACTCACAAAATAAAACATAATATTATTTCATTGATAATGTTTATTAAACTTGTCGTGTTGAAGTGTGTTACATAGATGAATCAGCCGACGTTCACATCTGGGTCATTTACTTGTTTCTGCCGGCGGCTCCCTGGAAATGTGAGCTTCTGTCAAGGCTTAACTTAGCTGAAAACCGTCTACAGCGCAAACAGTTCAGATCAGATTCTGGCTCACATCGGTATGATTATAAACGTATAAAAACGTATAACGTTTCCTCCAAACGCCCTTACAGTGTCTATCAATGTTGCTTTAATAAAAAGTCAAACGCTCAGTTTTGAAGTTGCTCGTAAAGAACCAATCAGTGACCACATCTGTGACTGTCAGACATGTCATGAATATGCAAATCAGTAACCAATAGTTGAGTAACTGTAAGTATTTACGAAGTTTTCCAAATTAAAATCCAAGCGCATTTCCGGAATAAACCCAAGTTACAAAATGAAGAGATTGAAAGTGATTTTCATTCAAAATAGAGACTTTTTGAGACAAAGAATCACATTTCCACACAATTAGATGTCAACAACATATTATTAAAATTAAAAGAATGCCATTTAAAATATAATAGGCTTCAAATAAACTGAAAAGAAACCACTGTTTATATTGCTGTCTATGCCTTTGTATCTTATTGGCTGCAGATAATCACAGACATTATTTCCAGTTAGAACACATTTTGCACTGCCCAATTGTGACTCGCCGACAGCTCCAAATATTTAGATGCCAAATATCTTACGACCAGCCTGCGATTTTCACCCGAGCTCCGATTTGCATGCGATTCTAGGGATAAACTTGAGAATGATCTCCAGATTAACACAGCATATGATATTATATGTCATACATTATCAAAGATAAAAAAAGAGCCAGAAACAGGTGAGTGAGCGAGGTTAATGGGGGATAAATGATCACCAGGTGCAAGAAACAACGAAGGGATGCAGAAGGATAGATGATGTCAGTGATACAAAGAGACAATGTTTTAGAGTTGTTGAAAGATTGTGGGTGACGGCAGCGTTTCACATTAGACTTGTTCCGATACCCCAAAATCTCCTGGTCTTCGATTCTGAGTTTCCTACTGGGTCATGCAGTGAAAAAGCTCCAGGAGTAACTTCTCAAAGAAGGAACAGCTTCCACTCCAGAGGCATTACAGTGGATGGACCTTCTCTTCTGTTCCCTCAGCATTGGATTTCCAGCAGAAGGTTAAGCGAGGACTCTGTGCATTTCAGATCCAAGTTTTCACAAACATTATGTTCCACCATGGCTTTGGATCGGCCATTTTGTAGAGCTACTGGTGTGTGCTGGGGAGAGAGTGTGGGATTCCCGCAGAGTGCCATAATTCACCAGTGGCTGAGTGTTTTAGAGCCTCCTAAAGATGTGACAGATTTATCCTCTCCTGTCTGTGTGGCTACAACTACACAAATCTAAAGTCTTTTCTGGATTCTGTGTATGATTTTCCTCAAGCATATCAACATTAATCTGTTCATTTCCTCCATGAACTAGTCTTTCATTTTTGCATGTGTGAAGGAATACAGTGGTCTCCAGGCGTCTCATTAGTTTGGATTTCAGATATGCCCAAAATACTGATGGTGTTTCTCTTTTTCATGGGATCATTTTAAATGAGGAAGCCAGGGATTTCATAGGAGACTTTAATTGTAGAGAACAATTGTAAACACTGACGACCTCACCAAACTAACAGGATTACTAAATAAAGACTTTACTGCAAAGCAAAATAATAAAAAACGATCGACCTTTAGCTCTAAAGTGTGTTACATGGAGGAATCAGCCGATGTTGGGTCACCACTGAACACAATCACAACTCTTTTAACAAAAATCAATTTCAATTATTTATTTACTTGTTTCTGCCGGGCGCTCCCTGGAAACGTGAGCCTCTATCAAGGTTTTACTTGACTGAAAACCGCCGTTTCTCACTCAGAGAAGTTTCTTTCTCAGTTCAGATCAGATTCTGGCTCATAGGGGTTGTATAACGTTTCCTCTAAATGCCATTACACCGTCCATCGATGCTGCTTTAATTAAACGTTGATATCAGTATTGAAGTTGCTCGAAAGGAATCAATCGATTCTCCCTCTCATCTACCGTGAGACCGTAATTTTGCATACACGTCATAAATATGCAAATCAGTAACCAATAGGTGAGTAACTGCAGAGGCATTTAGATGAGACTGCCACAAAAAAAATGTTTAAATATCTGACTTCCTATCAGTTTTGGACACAAGTCCTCCTGAATATTGATGATCCAAATTTCAAACATGTCCTTTAAAACCAGTCTGAAATAGCAATATAAAACATCACAAGATGTTTCCACTAGGTGGTGCTATAGCTGACACTGTAGGTTTCTATACAGATTGTTTAGACATGGACTAATTCGATGGACATTGTTTATTAGCAAATTCCTGTTCATGCCAAAAGGCCCCAAACCATCACACACTGTCCTCTATGCTTCACAGTGGGACCCATGCATGAAGAAACCATCCATTTACCCTTTTAGATTTGGTTGGTTTGACTGATCTCTAGTTGTGTCTGCCGTGCGACCTCCAACATGACAGTCATGGTTTTCTTGAGTAAGTTGAGAAAGTCAATAATCAAAAAACTGCTACATCTAGTATTTTGTACAAGCACCATGATTATTAAGGATGGCACCAAGTTCTCTGGGCATGGAATGAACAAGTTGGAAACAGATTGCAGCATCTATATTTTTCCTTCTTCAAGAAAATCCTAGATGCTAGATGGAGAGCAATGCTCCGCTTGTCGCTTCAGAATTCCCCACAGGTGTTTGATTGGGTCCAGATCAGGAGATTCAATCACCTTCACCTTGTTCCTCGTCAGAAATGCACAAGTAGCTTTAGATGTGTGTTTTGGATCTTTGACGTGTTGGAAAAGTGCAAGGAGTGATGCAGCATCTTCTCCTTCAGTATAAAGCAGGGCATTGTTGAGTTCAATGAAATGCAGCTCTCCAACACCACCATGTTTCACTGTACTCACCAGGCTTTTTTCTTTGAAATCCTCACCTTTACGACACCATACTGTTTTAAAACCATTAGTCACAGAAATAGTGATCATTGTCTCATCACTCCAGGGTCTAGAGTCCCAGTAATCTTTATCCTTCAAATTCTAGACATACTTTTTCCGGGCTTTAGGAGAGGCTTCCTTCGTGGATGATACCCATGCATGCTATTCCTCTGCAGCGTGCCCCGTAGGACATCATGGGTAATGGTCACTCCAGTTTGTCTTTCTACTGCTTTAACTTACTGCTGTGAACTTGAATGCTGATTTTCTTCAACCCTCCTCATCAGAACATGCTCTTGTCAAGATGTCAACTTACGGCCTGGACATCTCTGTAAAGTGGTTGCACTTCCATCTTTCTTAAATGTTTGGATCACTTTTGCTACAGTCTTGTCACTGATATGTACACTTGTAGCCCTCACCTTTTTGTCTAACAAAAGCATTTCCTTTCTCAGATTTTGTGACCTTTTTCATCCATGGGGAGCCATTGCTGATAGCATGAAATGGGACTGGCTTTTCTTTGTTAAGTAATGCCCTTTTACAGTCACCCGTCTGCTGGACTCCTCTTAAATGAATTATTAGATTCACCTGTGGTTGAACGCCTGTTAATTAGAATATTGTAGTCTTAACTGTGGCTTTTCTCTTAATAAAAAATTGTGGTGTACTCATTTTTACAACATTGGCTTGAATAAATTTGTTTTTGTTTGTTAAAATGAACAGATCTTGTTTGGAATCAATGACCCTAGATTTGTCAGTATATGAACTCATAGAAAATGTAAATTCTGAAAGGTTTTCTGACAAATGTAGTGGTGAGTTGTTTTGGTAGAGTATTGCGCTAACAGCACAAAGGTTGTGGGTTTTGTCAAGAACTGACAAAAATGTGTTCATTTATTCCAAATGTAAGTCATTTTGGGATGAAAGTGTCTGCCAAATGCATAAATGTTGATACATAGCATGCATAGCTAATCTTATATAACAAGATAAGATATTATTAGCACTTACAATTTATAACATTTAACATTAAATGAAGTACAGGAAATTTTGCAAACAAAGGATTTTTAATAACAAGCCACAGATTGTGGAAGTTAAGAAGTAAATTATCACATTGCTCAAACAAACCTTTATTTTATTTTTTTGTAATTTTATGAGCTTTTCTGTCGACCGGTTCCTCTTCCATTGCTCTACTTAGAAAAGAGCATTACAAACAGTTTTTATCAAATGTCCTGCTCAAATCTTCAATGACCTTTATTTTGATACAAATTTCCTAATCCTGCTAGTTAAATGCTGATGAAAATAAAAGTGCTTCTGTGCGCGTTACAGTACCTCTGGAATGAGGCGATCAAGTTGCTTGACCCGGTTCTGATGAGAAGGGTGTGTGGACAGCCATTCAGGGATGGAGGGTTCTCCTCTTAGATGATCATAGAGCTCCATCTGCTCCCAAAACACTGGGCCGGCCCTGACATCAGCGCATGCCTGGCAGAAACACACACATGATGGTTGTCTAAAATGCTAAGGCTGCAGCCGTCTCGAGCTAGAGAGAGAAGACACACAAACCCTACGGGCACACTGTACAAGGTGATTAGCTAGAGCTGGCTCTTGGACGGCATGACTCATGACTTTTCTTGCAAGCATTGTTACCGTAGCAACTTGTAAATGCTCTTCACCAAGCTGGCTGTAGAAGGCCAAATCTGGGTCTGTTTACGAGCATCTTCCAGCCTGTTATTTCTACTAGACGAGCTGGAAGGGAACTGGCTGCTTCTTCATAATGATGCCAAGCACGTCCAGGAAGAGCACTACACCATGAATCAGACCACTGCCACATGCAGCGCCATGAGTATTGTAAAGAAACAGTGCCACCATGAGGCCAAAGAGAGGGTTTCTAATAAGTAAGTATAATAAAACAATTATAATAATACATTATATTTGCTGGCTTCTTTCAAGCCACCCACAGAACATTTAATATGAAGAAAACCTGCTGAAACAGAACGGTTTGAAGAATGATGAGGTGGAGTAGTGGGTATGTGATTGGACATCCTTAAGATTGGAAGCGTGGAAGATTGGTACTAATAAACCAAAGAGTGCCAAAAAAAAATATCCATTACACCACCACCAGCAGTCTCCTTGATATAAGGTAGGATGAATATTTTCTTTTTTTGTTAGCATGAAAATCCCAGTAGATCAGCAGTTTCTGAAATACTCAAAGCAGCCTGTACGGCACCAAACACCATGCCGTGTTCAGTCACTAACACTTTCTTCCCCATTCTGATGCTCGGTTTGAACTGAATGCCTAAATGCATTGAGTTGCTGCTGTGTGATTGGCTGATTAGAAATTTGAGTTAACGAACAGCTGGACTGGTGTTCCTAATAAAGTGGCCGGTGAGTTAAATATCCAATGTAGACAAGTTTCTAGAACACATATATTTTGGTTAATCTGCACTTGATAAATGTAACACCAAATTCGATTTTTTATTTTTTATTTTGCACCTTAGCAGCCAGCTGCAGGCCAACCTGATCCGCCTCTGCTTCCAGTTTACGACTGAATGGGCGATCAAACAAGAACTACAACAGGGAGAGAAAGAAAGAGAGAATAACAAGTTTAATGAGAAACTCAGCAGAGCAAATACTGTAGTTATATAAACGTACAAGATGGACAGACTCAAGTGAACCATATTTGGAGAACAAAATGACTGGCCAACCTTTAAAATGTAATTTATTTTGCATGTAATGGAAAAAAGATAATGAAAAACAAGGACAGGAAGAGTTGAAAACACTCACATAAATGTCCAATTAGATTGAAAGTCTGGTTTGTTTCACGCAGAACATTTATTCAGGAAATGCAAATTCCTTACCCCATTAGAAGACAGCTGTATATTTGAATTGAAGTTTCACTTTTATTTTTACAACGATGACGAGAAAACTTGAGAAACGATTTCAAGAGGAGAGGTATAATAATAATGCACTTGCTAAAGGCAAGAGGACAGATTACCTTTTTTCAAATCACATTCTATGTGTATTTTTAAAAAGTCAATCAAATCTGTTTTGCTGTCGGTCCCTTTAAATGTTTTTGATTTGAGACCGAGTTGCAGATTGTCGCAGACTGAACATAAAGAGTGATCTCTATAAATGGACATTTCTGAATGGTAGAAAAATATTATTATTAGGGGCAGATAGATATTTGTTTTGTGGGCTGATACGTGTCAAATTAAAACATTGCAGTCATGTGTTTTTATGTCATTTGATCCAAAACTATGGAGTGAATTTTGAGCCAAAAAATACAAAGTGCCTTGCAAACAAACTGAAACAAATGACAGATGTTACCTTTATTTACATTTCTCCAAGTTTTTCACTCCAACTCGCTCAAATTACAAAACGGAAGATCTCTGAAAAATGTGCAAATAAATCCACGGCCTTGGGCTGCAATCGAGACAGCAGAGGGCGCTACAAGACCAATAACGGTCCTCTGAAGAAACGCTTGAGTCTTTGCTTAACGTTATCTATCCACAGTGTTATTGTGTTTTTATAAACAAAACTGGACAGATTAATAAATATATCAATTACTCGTCAATTTGTCAATTACTGCTTATTAGCATGGTCTATCTTCAGGGAAGAGCTAAAGGAAAACGGAAAGCTACATTTTTACCATGATTACCGGCAGTCTTCGTTCTAATGTCACTTTTCCACTGCAGGACACGGTACAGCTCGGTACAGTTCAGTTCAGTTCGGCCCTGCTTGCTTTTCCACAGAGGGGTGTGTTGTAATAGCCGTTGTCAGAGCCACCCCTTCCATGACGTAGAAAACAAAAGGGTGCGACTTGAGATCAGGAAATATCTGGAAAACAACAATGGATCTCGAACGCATCTAAGGACTGTTGTGTTTGCTTCCTGGACTATGAGTGTTTTAGACAAGTTTTCAAGGATGAAAAGAGGCCATCGACTAAAAAGAAGTCTCGCAAGTGACTGGAACCAACTCAGTGTTTGTGTATGGTGTTTAGCACGGCCCAGTGATGCAAGTAATTATGACTCTCGGACCAATCAGAGCTCAAGTACGCCATGTTTGCTTGGCCAGTCCAGAGAATGGTGTCAGTTCAGAACGGTGGTGTCGATTCTAGAACTGCAACAACAAAATGCAATATTGTCTAAATTAAATTTGAGAATGACATCACATTTTTCACATTCAATGTTACAATTTTTAATAAAGAGGTTACATTAAAAGACACAAAGTGATGTTTTGAAGTCATTTTCTCAGACGGTATTGGCTTGAGATCAGTCAATGTAGTTGATGCTACGTTTATTGTGCTTATCATGTTTTCATATGTCCTTGAATTATTTAACATGAATGAGCTTTCTGCATACAAACAGTATGACTGTGATACTATGAGAGACGGCCACACAAAGCAGGTGACATACCTGCTCATAAAACATTTATTTGTGTTGTACTGTACTTGATAATTTTTCATGTTGCAGTTCAAACTCAACATGAGAATAGCATTAGAATAGCAATTAGTTTGGGTGCACACATTCTGGTTCCTTATTAATGAAATGTTTGTACTTTCTTTAGGTTAAATCTCAAGTTTAAGTTACAAACTGGGAGCAGAAAACTGGTTGCTGTGCTGGACAGGAAATGTCCATCTGGAAAAAGGGTCCCCTGGAAACTTCTGCTTGATTTATGTTCTGGTGGACCATTCCATTTTGTTTAGGGGGGGTTTGGTCTGTTATTTGTTTGAATATATGCGGTTATTAAAGCAAGATTAATTTCAATGTTATCTTATGTTCTAGAAAATATTGTTTATTTTCAAATTATTTTGGTTGTTTCTAAATGGTATTTGTTGAGATCAGTGTTCTTTATTCCTTGTCTGGTTAATTGGGGTTGTTCTGAGTTGAAGATTGTTTATAAGTGATGTCCTTGTTGGTCTCTCTTGATTTTCAAGTTTGATCTTTATTAATTATTATTATTATTTTTGTTATGTCAAATTTGGCATCGTTTTGGATCATTTTGGAAAGTCCTGCCCTTGACGGTTCAGTCCCTCACAATGACTATTGAACAGATAAATAAAACAATTAAACTATTGTTGCTTGTGTCGCAATCTTTTTCTTAGTAAAATTAGATTTACATTCTCAGTGTACCTCAATCAAATCATTATTGAAAACACAACAAGAAAGGTAGTATTGCAAAAGAGTTAACACTGAACTAAATATAAAGTTGAAGAAAGAATTTCCGGTAATGAACAGCCAAGGCCATGTGTTTGTGAACTTGCCACAGACCTTTTTTATTTGAGCAAATTGGAAATAAAACCCTTTAGAAATGTAAATATATTTTATCATTCATCATTTGTTTTTGCAAATAGGTTATGAGATGCGTTTTCCTCTACACGGCACATAATATTAATGCGAATTTGACTCGAAATACACTCCATACAAAACACCTGCAAAAGCCGTATAAAATATACCTGCAAAATATTCTTGAAACAAATAAGAAAATGCTCTAACCTGTTTATGATCTGAGGCTGGGCCACTGTTTGGATTTTTTAATAAATGCTCAAAAATGTGTTGTGTGTGCATTAAAGGAGGAAAATGCACAAAGCGTCTGCAATATGAGTCGAAATGTTACGGGTCTGAATACTTTCTGTACCCACGGTATACAGCCGTTTAAAAATAACCCAACTATACAGCAAACTTGTCTTTAATAAACCCAGAAATGTTTAGTAAGATAGTTCTAATCATAATAAAGTCAGCGGTCACCTGCACTAGCTTGTTCTGAACCCAGTGTCCCAGCAGAGCTAAGCTATCCCGGGGACAGATAGCCCAGATTGCAGTAAGCAGAACCAGAGACAACAGCTCCACCACATGAGACAAACTGGCCTGCTCCGCCTGAGGAAGAAACACAGGGAGAAACATTCATTCTGAGCTCTTTCAATCTCTGCTGATTGCTGTTCATTTACATTGCAAACGTGTTTCTATTTTGCAATTAAGAAACCTTTTTTTCAGCCCAGTGTCTGACAGAATGCCCAATTAGGAGGAATGAACAGAAACAAAAAGAAATCTGCAACTGAACAAACAGAGGCCCAATAATGGACAACATTACATTTTAAATTTACAACATTCTACAGAAAAACTCATGGCAGATTTGCCATGTCTTATACAGTTAATTAGTTGGGACATTATTCAATTCAATAACAAATATTTATCTGGAGAAAATTAGCAGAGCAGTCAGGCGGGGGAGTGGACTAAGGGTGTAACTATGCACTCTGCTCATGGTACGATACATATAACTACATTATATCCATGATAGGAACCAGGTATTAGACCAGAAAAACAAAAGGTGTAACTTCTCATAGTCTGGTGCGTTTTTGTTTTCAAATAAAAATAAAAATCACTTAAAAGTGGTGTCATTTCAAATGACACTTAATTGGTGATTTTATTTTTATTTCATTCTATTGATTGTTTATGCTAAAAAGAACCAACCTTTGTAGCTTCCCCATGTGAATTTGAATTTGTAGTGTAGGTTTTTACTTTGGGCACATCAGTTTCTCCAGACATTTTAGAACATGCCCCATATAGCTCCTTGTGTGAACTGGAATGGGAAGTGTGGGTTTTTCATCTGGGAACTCTGGTTTTTCCAGACATTTACACAAGCCCTATGTTAATTAAATATTCAGAATTTTTACATTTTAGAATATGCTCCCCCTGTGATTTGAAATTGGAAGTGTGGGTTTTTCCTCTGGAAACTTTGGTTTTTCCACACATCTACACAAGCACTAGGCTAAGTAAATATCCTAAAACTTAATTTTTTAATATAATTCCCCACGTCTCCCTTTGTGAATTGGATTTGCAAAAACAAATTCTCTGCAAAAATGGTTTAAAACGTGCACCGTAGGCTAATTAAATATTCTACAACTTTACATTTTAATTTAGTTGACGGACAAAAACAAAGTCTAAAATTCCATTTAAATTGGGTTTATAACCTATTTTTCTTCACAAAACACATGTTAGAACTAATCTATATTCAACTCCTCCTCCTGAGAAGCTGCTTTGAAGCATCTGCATAAAAGCTCTATATAAAAACATTTGACTTGACTTCAATTCATCTACAAATTAATGAGGTGCATAAACATGGTCCCACTATAACATGTAGCTGTAAACATATAAATAAAAAGGATATGATAGCTGACTGAGAACATTTGCAATAATAGGTTTAAGCTAAGTAGCTGAATTAAAGGCCTTTATTCACAGAGAGTCTGAGAGAGTGCGACTGAAAACGAATCCCAGACATGCTTTGTTCGCGCTAACATGAACACACTGTAAAGCTCCTTCACCAGAGAGCAATGATGCAACCGCTCGGAAACTGAACTAAACTCCTCTTCAAACTCAAGTGTGAACAGTGCTAAGTGCCTGTGAGACAGGACGCCTTTTCTTCTGCATTTAAATCAAGGGAAGAGATTAAAGTTAAATGTGACGCACGCAAAACAGCGATAAATCGAGCATCTGATTTGAATAAAGGTTGCTTTACTTCAAGAAGAATCTGTCAGACATGATGAATGATGTAAAAATTCAGTTTGATCCAGAATGTAACGGCCAGAGGGAGTGCAAACTGGTTCAGTCTGTGCATCATGAACCATATTTAATCAGATTTAAATGTGTGGACGGGACTTACTGAGTGACCAATCAGAGCATGAGCCATCTCATGTCCAAGTATAAATGACAGCTGATGGATGTCTTTTACTGCATCCAACATTCCTGTGAAGACAAAAATCTCTCCATTCTAACAAACACACAAACACACGCGCACGCAGACGCACTTCAGCTGTGACTTATTTCTCCAGAGCAATCTCATCTCAGTTAATAAGGGTATATGTATTCAGCCTTCCTCTATCCCTTGGTTTCCAGGGTTAACATGTTATTGAGCTTATCTGTGAATTTACCAATGTTATAGTTTGAACGAACTACTGCAAATGTCTGAAAACAAGAAGAGTGAAAGTGGCTCATGTCATCTTACTGCCTTCTCTGAGAAACCCAGCAGGAAATACATTCAACTACTGTCCTTATGGTTTTTGATGTTTAAAGTAAACCCTGTTAAATGAGTTCTAATGACCTCCGTAGAGTCAGTCTTTGTGGAACATTAAGAACTATGAAAATAAATAATAAAGTATGAGATTTTTAATGAAAGGTAAGCAATATAAGGGTTTGCTTTAAAGGCATCCCATTAAAACCCTGATAAAAAAACCCTGTGGTCAGTACAAGCGGTGTTGGAAGTACTAGAAACCAGTTAAATCTCTTTTAAACCAGTTTTCACTCAGATAGAATTGAAAATAGCTAGAACAAAAAGAGCTTGGTGATCTATAAAGATACTAGGTGCCATCACATGTGACTCACTGGCAAAATAAAAGCGTTCATGGTGGGGCTGTCCACCACATGCACGACCCAGGAGACGGAGGAAATCTCAGCAATGTCCTGGTTCCTCTGGGTCAGGATCTGTACAACTTTCTCCACGACCTGATGCCTGGGGTCTGATGGAGAGACCATCGAGTCTTTAAACTCCTCCATGTACTGAGAGACAAATGAAAGAGACTTGAGTGCAAATGTCATCTTTGTTTCAGCATTATTTCACGGTAAAAGAAAACAAGTGCAAACTTTTTTAACGAATAATTCATCAAATATCTGACTTTGGGAATTTTTGTATTGATTTGACACAAAATCCTCAATTTTGCAATTCAAGAATGAGAACAATCTCAAAACTTGATATAAATAATGATTTAATTGTGATAAAATGTCTGATTCCAGAGGGACAATATGGCTTTCTTTCTGGATGTACGAAACCAGCTTCGTAGCCTTTTCAAGGTATTCAAAGCTTCATAGAAATCTTCTGTTGACCTTGAGATGGCAGTAAACCGCATCATGGTTAGTGAGTATAAGGATTGAAGACTTCTTCTGAATAACCAGTAAACCAGATCCTTTACTGTCAATCATTATGGAAAATCGGATGCTAGACGAGCTCAATTTCAGTGATCATTTGGAGATGATGTTATCCTGTTCCAGGATCCCTGCAGAGTGTGAAGATCAGCACCTCCAAACCTCTCGTCAATAAATCTGACCTTTAATTTTGGTTACCATTGTTGATATTTGCCCTGGTTTCATATTGGTCCTTTTCCAAACTACTGCTGCAACATAATGTGGCATGGAGTCAATCAGTCTATGACACTACCCAGCTCTTCTGCAAGGTTGGGTCTGGTGTGTCACATCATCCTGTTCACAGCAGCCCCGAGATACAGTCAGGAGTTTGCTGCCACTTGAGAACCAAGTACTGGTATCTGTGGCACTGTACGCAGGTACGAAGCCCTGTTATTATGAAATCTCCGTTTATTCAGCAGCAGGAAGCATGAAATGCTCTAAAACTTCCTGGTAGGCTGCTCAGTTGACATTGGACCTCAGAAAACCGAGTGGACCAACACCAGAAAATGAAATGTCACTACAACTGACTGTGGAAACTTTTCACTGGACATCAAGCATTGTGGATTCTGTGCTTCCAGTCTCTTGATTTAGAAAGGAAATGCAAAATTTACTTTCAGAGAAAATAATTTCTAGCAGCGTCCAGTTCTTTTTGTCTTTAGCTCAGGCGACACTTCTAATAACTTGCATGCGACTGTTTGCGGAGGCTCATGTGGTTGAAGCACTGACTATATATAGCTGCAGTCAACCCATTGTGAATCTCTCCCAAATATTTGAATGGGTTTTGTTTCACAATCCTTTCCTGGTGTGATTATCCCTATTGGTTGTATTCTTTTTTCTTGTCTTCCCATTTTTATTAATGTGCTTGGACAGAACTTCATGAAGAGCAGCCTCTTTTGCAATGACCCATTTTGGGGTCAGGTTTTGGCAGCAGTCTTCCATGCGGTTGTGTTGCCTACAGAACAAGGCTGAGAGACCTTTTAAAGGCCTTTGCAGGTGTTTGTGTTGATTAGCTGATTATTGCATAGTACCCAATGTCTTCCATTTGAAACATTTCCCCAAAATTCATGTTTTCTTAGGTTCTGGATTTGGGGTATTTATTAGTCCTTACTTCTAATCTTCAAATTTGAAAGAAACACTTTAAACACATCAGTATTTCCCTTGGAATGTAATTACTGAAAATAAACCCACTTTCTCGTGATATTCTACTTATGTGACCAGACCCTGAAAGGTAATTCAAGGAAAGGCCTCTACACACAGATCCGAACTTAGTTTTGCACGAATCTTCTGAAGACTTCCCAGCTGGACGCAATGACGCTCACTGCCTGAAGGTGGCGTTTGCAGTACAACACTCTGCGCCACATGGGGAAACTGGAAAGAAGAAGATGACGACGACAGAGAAGAATTTTTTTTAAATCATGGATGTTGAGCGGTTTATACTGTTTGAGAAAAATATGGAGAAAAGAGAGGATCTGTGGAACGCTATGCCACATGTGGGATGAGCGCTTGTACGTCCTACTCCAATTAAAAGAGCAAGCTTTCATTGGTTGTTTCAAAATAGATCCGATTGGCACCACTCGTTCAGTCAGATGTGGACCCTCCCGTTGGCACCCTTGGGCCATAAAATTCTCATCGGTGTGTAGAGGCCTTCAGTTTCCTTTCTTTATGCAATGTTATTAAATTTATTTGATAAAGGCAACTTCTCTACTCCCTCCTTTCTCTACGTTATGAAAAAACCCTTACTATTGATTAGCTATCAGTTGTTTCATAAAGCATTTCTGAAAAATCAAACACTCTGAAACAGCGAACAGAACAAAGAGCGGTGCCATAAATAAATGTATGCTTATAATAATACCCCATTTGCTGTGATTTGTGCCAATTCTCTGAAGTTCTCCCGGCTGAACACCAGGAGCCGAGTCCTGCCCGTCAGTGGAGATTCATCTAGATGAGTGAAAAAGAAGATTGAGCCAATCAACAGCACGACTGTCCCAGCTCCTACAAAATGCCAACGTCGACGCCACGTCCATTCACGAAACAGCTGCTTTTTGTTGGGAGGAAGGGCCATCCACCATTTCCTGATGCTCCTGGAGGACAGAAAAAGATACATGTTGATCCACTGCACACCAGGGGGGTATTCCAGAAAGCAGGTTATGTGACATACCTGGGTATGTTTAAGGATAAGTTCGTGGATAACCTCAACTTTCGGTTCCAAAAACGGAGGTAACTTTCTGGGTATGTATGTAACCATAGCAACTGACTCTCTGAAGATAACCTGCTCGGAAGCAGGTTATGTTTCAGTGTAACTTCGTTTCAGAAGGTTGGTGAGCATGGCGTGCCCTTTTGATGAGGATCCTGTGGACGTAGAAGCACAAAAAAGAAGTTTTTTTTTTTCGTCGGGAGAGGGTTATAAGACCGCGAATTGATGTGTTTGCATACCCTAATGAATATTTGAAAGAGCGTTATCGTTTTTCAAAAGATTCGTTAGTTTATTTAACACGTCTTTTAAAACCGCATATCGCGAATGTGACAAAGCAAAGCGGTGATGGCATTCTGTGCATAGCACTTAGGTTTTTTGCGTCTGGACATTTTTGTACAGTGTGGGCGATTCAGAGCATGTGAGAAAGGCAACTGTGTGTAGAGCCGTTCGTACAGTATGTCTGGCACTTAAACAGTCCTTACACATGTTTGTACAGTTCCCTGGCCATAAACCTCTGCTTGTTATTAAAGACGAATTCCACAGAGTGGCAGGTTTGTCCTTTGTAGTAAAATCGATGACGCATATTTAATATTTAGTCATATTATGTATATCTATACATGTGTTAATTATTTTCGTAGTGATATAACATATTCAAAAGGCTGTATAAGTCATACTTCATTATTTTGTATTATAATAAAACGGGAGCCAATACCAAATTTGTAATTTAATACACTCACGCATTTACTCTGTCCGTTATTTTTTGTCAAGCCAACTCTCTTGCTTTAGCTGATGCAGCTGTATTGCTTCTTTTTAATATTATTGGCTTAAACTCCTCATAAGCGTGCATTAAAACCTTCAACTCCGCCTCTGTGAAATACGCCGCTCTCTTTTTTTCGCTTTGACTTTCCATGGTGACTCGTGAAATCGGCGATCCATTGAAAATGTCTTTATATATGCACCGTGCACGCGCATTAACTCTGGGTAACCAGTTGGAGGTTGATTAAACTTACTCTTCTCAGGTGTTTTGGAACCGACATACTCATGGTATGCCTGTTTAGGGTAAATCAACCCAGAGGTTATGATTTATCATATGGTAAGTTAACCAAGCTTTCTGGAATACCCCCCAGATATTAAGATCAGTTGTTTTAAGCTGTTGAAGAAAACTCAGAGTTGCACCAACAGTGTGCACATGTGTGACAGAATACCAATAAAAACCATTATGAGCAGAATAACCAATTGACTGCTCCGGAATTGAAACAGCCCCAAAATACAAAATGTCTCTATCGAAAAATAAATAAATACGCTTTTTTTTTTTTAATTATTGAATCTTGTCACTTTTTGTTCATTCACCTCTATTCTGTGCGAGTTCTGGTGATGGACAGGCAAGACTAACGAGAAAAGTCTAAAGAGACGCACGTTAGCGTTACAGTACCAGATTTTTGGCAACGTTTTAAGCAGATATGAAAAATCTTTAGGCAGATCTGAAAAAGCCACTTATTTTCTATGCAGCATTTTTCATGAACAAAGAGAATCTAAAGCAGGGGTGTCAAACTCATTTGAGCTCGCGAGCCGCATGGTGCACAATGATTCCTTCATTAAATACATCTATTTATTCCTATCAATAGCTCTTTTTTTTAGCAAAGGACCAGATTCTAAAAGTTGTGAAAGATTTTAATTATTTCCACAATAAATGTTTTGAAAACCCAAAAACAGTCAAAACTTACAAAAGTTTTTCTCAATTTATAATGTGCTTTAGAAGGCAGGAAGAAACCTTTCACAACATATTGAAACTCTTTGCACTTCTCTGAGCTCCCAGTTTAACTATCAAACTAAACAGTTGGTTACTGCAATAACCCTCTACTGGTGTTTTTGAAAGAAATTAAGCAAAATAAACTGCAGTTTAAATAAACAAACTTTTCTACAGAATCTGCTGATTTATTGTCATTTTCCACATAAAATCAGCCTCAGATTTAAGACAAGAATTAACTTTAGCCTCGTACTGAAACTTCAGCCTCAGAAAGTTTCCAGTGTAAAAAACGACGAGCTTTGAGCAGCACAACAGCGATGATATTGTTACAGTCTTTTAAAGATTGCATATTTCTGAATGAATGCATCAGCTCATCTAGCAAAACAACTCATTTATTTTACTTTAAACTGGAATGACGGTGTTTGTAATAAATAATACTAGATTCACTTGAAACGAGACGTTTATTTCACAACACAACAAAACCCAAATCATTTGTTTCCTTTCCGTATGAATGACTATAGATGTCAACAAAAACGTATCACATTCAAAAACGTTAAGGAAAGCTTTGATGAAGCAATATTATCGTTCATTTCGTTAAATTTCTCACATTTCAGCTTGCAACACAACAAAACCTCAGAAAAAGATAACACAACATCAATCAAGTAAAACATTCAAAACCCATTATTACAGATGCATATAGAAGCGAGCGATGTTATTTAATTTACCTTTAAATCCTCAAAAATACATTTTGATACATGAGAAACGTCTTTTCACAGCTTCAACATGCTCAATGTAAAACACTTGAAGTCAAACAAGCGTGGTTTTAATCTGTGGGTTCTTTATTTTACATTCACTCTCAACACAGACACAACCCCGTTTCCTTCACAACATACAGTATGAGTGGCTACCGCCATCTGGTGGCCAAACGCTGTCCTGAGAAAACATGAAGCTTAAAGACGTGAAGAGATTTCATGCACGGTTGGTGTTTTCCATTTTGAATAGTCTCCCTCTATTGATGTAAAAAGTGATTTAGTTTTACTCTTATGATGATATTATACAAACAAAGTTGTATTGAATAACCGCTGAGTGCTTGCTTCAGCTCTGGGATCTGTGACGCCTAAACGTGAACGCTTGTACGTCTGGTTCATTGAGCTGCCAATCAAAACCGTACTAGCCAATGAGGGCGAACCACTGTTATCCCCGCCCCCATGGAAAGTTTGTGCCAGAATGACAAATGTAACTTTCAGGATCGCCAATGAAAACTTAAAAAAGCAAAAGTGAAGATGCTGAAATCGTAATCAAAACTCTGAGATGATACTCTCAAAACTGTTTTAATCCATACTTTTTTTAATCCATACCTTTTCCCGTAGATCCTTTGGCATCTTTTTTGCTTTCCCCATTGCTCAATATGCAGAAAAGTCATCACCAGAGTAAAGTAAATTTTTTGGAAAGTTTCTGTTGTCATTATGATTTAAAAAGAGTAAATCACTAAAACACAGTTATTTGACAATAAATGGCTTCACGTTAATCCTAACCAAATCTACAACTCTATTTACAGAAATGCAGACCCAAACATTCAAGCAACGCCCACCATCCTTCACTGTTGCCTTTGACAAACACCCTTCTACAAACAAATATTTAGTATTTGAGTCATCCCTCCAGAGCACCTGCTGCCATTTTTCTGAACCCAGATCCTATACATACTTGACTCACTTTGACTTGTTCCCACATCAAAGATTTGACTTTTTGGCTACAGCTCTTCCATGAAAACCACTTCTGGGTAGACATCTCAGGACAGTAGAGGTGATGGTACTGCTGGTCCTCTTCTGTTTTCAAAGGGTATTTAGAATCATGGGTTGTGGATCTGCTGCATACGTTTCAGACCACAGCTTCTACATTCCTCAATGTTGCAAGTGTCTTTGTGCTTCTTCAAAAGAGCTTGAGTAGCACATCTTGACAGGCATCAGACTTTGTTGTTGCAGTAACAGTACCTTGTGTCTTGTTGCTGTGCTAAATCTTGTCATAACAAGAAAAAGTGTGTCTCAACTCATCTTGTTAGCCGAGTTTGGCTGTTTCTTATTGTAATCCTACAAAATCCATAATTTTCTGCAAGTGTATGTGAGTAATTAACAAAAAAAGAACAATAAGTATTTATATTTCTGAAAGCATTCTTGGTTCACAGCATTTTCTCACCATTTGGGAAATAGCACAGAGCTACAAAAAAAAATCCTGTCTGAGATCCTAAAGAGAATGGGACACCACACACTATTGAAAATGATCAGTTTTTATAGTTTTGCTGTCTCTTCTGTAGTTTTAGCTTGTACAGTTTTAAAACCAACGAGAAATTACTTAAGGTTAAACAACTATGAACATGTTTTGGATTTTCCACTAGAGCTAATATCACACGAGTAAATACAATGATCAGAAAGATCGAGAGACTGACTTGCCTGCCCAGAACGATGGCCAGGATCTTCTGCAGGGGCTTGAGCACCATCCATATCAGCGGTGCAGGTAAAGCTCTCCTTCTCGCTGAGGTGTGAAACCATAGTGACCCGACCACGTTCTCCGTCACTCTGAAAACACTTCCACGGAGAATGGAAGACCTCTGACTGAGAGGGAAAGCAGAACCAGAGACAGCTCCTCTCGCCTTCATCGACCAGGAGTTTGTCCTCGATAGTGTTGGGGGACTGTGAAAGTGTCTCGTTCCACTCCATCTGATCAGTGACTGAAACCGAAAGCGGTTTAGCGACGCTGAACAGCGCATCTCAAGTTTGAACAGGTGGAAACAAACCGACTGCATTATTACAAACTTATGATACAGTAAACGGAATATTCGCTTTGCCTCTCATTAGTTCACGTTCTAAGTTATACTGTGTGTTTTTAATCTATGAAAAGTAATTTTAGCGAGCAGGAGAATACACGTCAAAGGCACCAACAATAAGCAATGGTAATTTATAAAATTATCTGTATTTTTCGAACAGTTGTCATGTCCTCGAAACTCTCCTCCAAGCCACTGCGACAGTTAAATCCCGCCGACGAAAACACCTGCTCTTGAATATGGTTCCGCATGTCAAACTCGAAGGAATGTTATTTTATTAGCAAAAAGTCTTTTTTTAATAAACTTAGATTAGTAGTTTTTTTGTGTAATTTGACAATTCATACTGTTTGGTCAAATTGCAACTATACAGTTTTCGTAATAGTTTTATGGACAGTGCAATAAAAGTATTTAAAGAGATTGCGTGATTGTTGAAAGTCACCGATAACAAATTATTTTGTTAAATTATTTATAAGTATATTGACTATGATTATTAGAGAACCTTTTGCCAAAGTTGTGTACCATACATGAAATATTTGCAAACGTATTTGATAAAAACGAACGTGTTGAGACAGAAATACCAAAATGACAAAAATACCATTTAGTTTTTTATTTTTATCAATGACAATTTGTAATGCAAACTATTAAGGAATGGTTTAACATCTTAACGGCCGAAAGTTAACACAAAAATGGCCAGTCAAATTATCATTCTAAATGTTGTGTGTGTGCGGAGATATATATTATACACACACACACGCGCACGCACGCACGCACGTTTTAAAGTTTAATAATCATTGCTACAATTGAATAATTGCCTTTTTATTTATTCATTATTTGTTTAAGATGTTAAAAGAAATACTCTAAAAATCAGCATGAATATTAAGTGACATTTTAGCTTAAACTTTCATTAACATTCTATAGTTCCCTTTACTGCTAAATTTCACACAGACTCTTCACTGATGAAGTATGTAACAGGTGTGTCCTCATCTTCATCATATTTTTTAACATGGTTATCAAGTCCTGCAGTGAACAGTACATCTTGGCTCTCGGAATCAACAGCTTCTTGAAGATGTGAGGATGAAGTACCAGCCTCTGGGATGAAATGAGATTTAAACATGTTTTCCAATTCAACCAGAAAAGTCTCAGTGTCTATTTCCGAGAGCTTCTCCATGGTTTTCCTGACTGAACCAAGCATCTGTGGATGAACAAACGAGAACGTAATTATATGCATTAATCATGCACAAATTCAAAAATTCAACTGCATTAACTGTTTGGATTTTGAAGAAGACTGAGGCAGGAAAAGATGAACACTTTTTTTAATCAGAATATCTAACCACGGGTTAATTTTGGCATTTGCACTGTGATCATTTTAGATATTAAAATCCTTCGTTGACTCATGTGATCACGTACTGTGTTCTAGTGCAGTCAGACATCCATGAGAGCAAACATCACCTTCTTTATTCATGTTCATAGAGGATCTGTGGGTACAAAGTGTAGCTAAATTACCTTTTTCAAGCAAGTTAGTGAAGAATCTCTTCGATAAAGCCTATTCATCGAAACACTCCTGAAAGAATGACATACAAACACAACATGAGATTGGCATGTAAACTCTGTAACTAAATTTAACATTTTGTTTTGTTTGTCGTGTAATCAAAGCATACTTTGTACAACATGAATACAATACTTACCGGTACATTACTCAAAGTTGTGAATTAAAATACCAATAGTGTATGATACAAATGGTTCAGGGGATTCAAGCTCTGAGGTATGTGAAGATGTGAATAAACACAATTTAATTAACAAATTAATGTGTTTAAATTAGATTAAAGTGATTAATGTCAATGTGCTGATTTTAAAAACATAGTTAAACTTGCTTCAGTAAAGATCTTCAATCTGTTTGATGAGCAAATAATTACATTTTTGATTACAACTGACAATATTAATTTGGATTAAATGTGTACAACAGTATGCAAAAGTTTGGGCACCCCTGTAAATTTTCATGCTTGTCTGTTATATACTATTGGTTTTCTGCATAACAAATTTGAAATATATCATATAGGAAACAAACACTGTGATGTATGCGTACCACTGTATAAGCACCAAATGGTTCATGGCCATAATCCATGTGACGATTATTTTTCCAATGAGTTGATTAATCAGATTCTGCTTGTATAATGAACACAATATTCTAATATTGTTTATGAAGTTGGGAATCAATACATTTTATCCAATAGTTCACTAATATGAAAACAGTTTGTCCTAAGCTCTTCCATTTCCATTTCCTGCGGAAGACCCACAGAGCTCAGCAGAAATGAGTACTCCCCACTACATTTATCAAAAAACCTTTCAGAATCAACATTTTCTATGAGGTACTATACTACCCAATACTCACTCAGATGTGGGCCATTGATTGCAAACAAGATTTGTTCATTTGTACACAAACAAAAAAAAGTTTTTTTTTTTTTTTTTTTTATAAACAAATTCATTCAAGCCCATGTTGCCGAAACGAGTGCACCCCAATAATAGTCTTAGGAGAAAGCCGCACGTAACACTACAACATTCTAATGAAAAGGTGATCGACCACAGGTGCATCTAATGATTCATTTAGGAGGTGTCCTAGCAGACAGGTGACTATAAGGCAAAAAAGCCATCCCATTTCATTCTGTCCTTTCAATGGCTCCCCATGGAAGAGAAATGTCACAAAATCTCTCAATTCAACACTTCAACCAGTGTACTTTTTACACCTGATGAGTCCAAGTTTTGGAAGCCAAACCTTCGTGACCGTTTCCCATGATGCACTGCACACTGCAGAGGAATGGCATGCATGGGTACGTTCCACAGAGGAATTTGCTAGGGCTGACAAAGATGAAGAGTACTGGCATACTAGACTGTGGAGTGATGAGACAAAGATTTTTGGAACTAATAGTTTTAAAACGCTATGGTGTTGTACAGGTGAGGGTTTCAAAGAAAAGTGCCTGCTTTAGACTTAATTTAGAATTTGGTTGGCTGCTATTCATTGTGTTGGAGCGCTACCTTGTGTTTCATTCTTAAATAGCTTGTCATATTGTATAATGCTGGTGTTGAGCTTATCTGTTGATATTTTCTATGCGCACATTCCTTGTAAACTTTAATCTCTGTGGTTTTCACCTGTTGGTACAACTGAATATAACACACATACACAGAACTGTGCAAAAGTCAACAGTTAAGCCTGGTGGAGGGTCCTCGAACATTTGGGGCTGCATTGCTAATCACCGAGGCGTACGATTGGCCTACAGCAACAGAAGATCTGTTTGATTAGTTCTCCAAGATGTTGGAGCTAACCTACCAGCAGAGTTCCTTGAATTTCTTGAAGAATTGCAGGTGATGTTTTTTGTTTACAAAACTTTGTATGCGTTTTTACATATGAATACTTTAATTATTTAATTACACTGTATGAAGGACAATAATAAACATTCAGTCTTTTTATTTCCAAATAACTAGGGGTGTAACAATAATTTTGCAAAGCAAAAATGCAACAATATGCATCGTCACTAGGTGGCGATATGTCCACGTTACAATTACCATCGTATGCCACAAGATGAGCTGCCAGAACTCATATCGTATCGTTACACCCCTAGATATATAATCTTTTTGCCAAAGTTGCCTCGGGAGCTCACCCGTGACTCAGCCTGTACTTCTGCACCACCCACTCTACTCGTCTCGTCACTTCTGTCCAATCAGGAGTCTCAGACGAGAGCTGGACATCAAACTGGTAGGGAAGCTCTAAAACAGAAGCAAACCATTGATTGAGGAACACCAAAAGAACAGCCGAAAATTGTTACAGTATTTTTACCTCAGACAAAAACCATCTCCTGCACCATCAGCCACCAAACTTTGCCAAGACAACCAAACTGGTTCGCCAAACCAAATCGCTGAGAATGCTGGGAAATTGACCACTGACTTAACATGTCAAATTTGTTAAAACTGTAAATCAGAATTGAGAATCTCTTAGAACCTTCAAATCAACTCTTCTGTGTTGGATAGTAACGCATCACTTGGTTATTAGATTACTTTTTTACAAATGCAGTAATTAAACACGTTATAATTTTGAAAATGGTAATTAGATTAGATTAGAGTTACTGTCCACGTAACTTTGCATCACTGCTGTGTTACAGAGTTGCTGAGAGAAAGCGCATTTATAACTCGATGTTATAAACAGCTTTGTCTGTCAGTCAATGTCTTATAATGGTTATCAAAAATAAATGGCCAACAAACAATTTTAATCATAATAACGTTTTATGACATCACTCCTTAGCAACCAGGCTGTTTCCCATAGCAACCTACATGGCTTATCTCAGCTTTGCAAAATCAAAGCCACAAGGTTGGTTTGTAACCAGTTGTAACCAGTTTACCATAGCAGCCGATAGCATATCTCAATCTCAGCTTAGGAAAGTTGTTGAGAAATGGGGGTTGGTTTATGTCACTCATTGTGACTGACTTTAAACTGCACCAAAATATAGTTTGTGTGCACACTTTATTCATCTAGTTTCATTAACACCAGAGCTTTCCAGATTCTGACCAGAACACCCACTGTTCCTTTAAAGAGCAACGGTGAAGCTAGGGTGAACAAGATGTAAGGAACATACTCTGGGGTCCCAAGGGTCCTGGCTCCTCCTGCACCACCAGACAGGTGCTCTGAGACACGAGAGAGGGGTTCTGTGGGTTGTACGGGCTGATGATCATACCGACGAATGGAGCGCCTCCTCGAGAGAAATAACTCTGTAATTAAAGAATATAGAAGAGCACAACAAACAAATTACACGCGTTTACTGATCTCACTGAAATCTTCCACTTTCTGTGTAGAACCGATATAGAAGCTCTCAATAAATACATTTGACTTGACACACTTTGCATTTTTCTACAATAACCTTAAAATCTTTCTAAAAAAATTTGCATATTGTAATAAAGATCATTATTTTCTGTAATGTTGTGATAAGCAGTAGACATTCATATATTTCAGATTCCTTTGCACACAACTGAAGTAGTTCAAGTAGTTCATTACTCAAAACCACAATCATGGGTAAGACTTCCGACCTGACTGCTGTCCAGAAGACCATCATTGACACCCTCAAGCAAGAGGGTGAGACAGGGAAAGAAATTCCTGAACGAATCGGCTGTTCCCAGAGTGCTGTATCAAGGCTCCTCAGAGGGAAGTCTGTGGGAAGGAAAAGGTGTGGCAGAAAATGCTGCACAACGATAAGAGGTGACCAGACCCTGAGGAAGATTGTGGAGAAGGACAGATTCCACAGGTTGGGGGACCTGCGGAAGCAGTGGAATGAGTCTGGAATAGAAATATGCAGAGCCACCGTGTACAGGAAATGGGCTACAGGTCAAGCCACTTTTGAGCCAGAAACAGGGGCAGAAGCACCTGACACTGGACTGTTCCTCAAATTCTGCTTGTCATTCAGAAATCAAGGTACCAGAGTCTGGAGGAAGACTGGGGAGAGGGAAATGCCTGAAGTCCAGTATCAAATACCCACAGTCAGTGATGGTCTGGGGTGCCATGTCAGCTGCTGGTGTTGGTCCACTGTGATTTATCAAGGGCGGGGTCAATGCAGCTATCCATCAGGAGATTTTGGAGCACTTTATGCTTCCATCTGCTGAAATGCTTTGTGAAGATGAAGATTTCATTTTTCAGCAAAACTGGAAAATGGTTAACTGACCATGGTATTACTGGTGCTCAACTCTCCTGAGCTGAACCCCATAGAGAATCTGTGGGATATTGTGAAGAGAAAGTAGAGAGAATCAAGACCCAACACTCTGGAGGAGCTTCCTGGGACTCCAGAGCACCTCAGCAGTGCCACAGACTGATTGCCTCCATGCCACGCCGCATTGAAGTAGGAATCCTCCCAACCAAGTATTGAGTGCATCACTGAACAGAATTATTTAAAGGTTGACTTTTTTTATATTAAAAACACTTTTCTTTTAATGGTCGGATGAAATATGCAAATTTTTTTGTACATTTTGTGTTTTCATGAGCTGTCTGCCAAAATCATCAATATCAAAACAATAAAAGGCTTGAACTACTTCAGTTGTGTGTAAATGAATCAGAAATAGATGAAAGTCTGATGTTTATCTGTGCATTACAGAAAATAATGAACTTTATCACAATATACTCCTGCATATCTATTCAGAAAAAATACAGCACAAATATCAATTTCACTACTGGAATATCGGACAGTCATGAACTCTTTGTGCCGTCACTTTTTAAGCAGCCCCTCGAGTCCGCTAAAAAATGTGTACCATGCTCATTTATGAAAATTAAAAAGTCCTGGAAGAGAATTATGACCTGGTATTTGGCTTGAGTGTCTATGTCTCTGAGAGATGGATTGGGCTCGAAGGAGGGGTGAGAGTGGTACCAGCCTACCACACTGTAACCTTTGACCCCGAGCTGCTCTGAAGCCTGAGTCTGAGAGACTGGGTCCATCTCGCACTGCAGGCCAGTGCTCAGGCTGTTGCACGGCTCTGCCGCACAGATCTACAAACAGGAGCATCAGTTATCAGAGTGCAGCTGAACTGGTGGAATCTGCATGAGTGTGCGTTCACAGACCTTTAACTCCTTCTCTTCCTCTTCAAAAGTACCCCCTAATAGACCGATCACCTCTCCCATAGACACATGGGCATGCTGTGAGAACATTGTCTTTATTAGTATTGAGCTTATAGCAAGACTCTGGGAAATGAACGGATGGTACTTACTATGTCCATCAGAATCAGAGCCTCAGCGCACACCACCACCCTGTACGGCTCCTGAGATGTAGAGGAAGAGTTAGAAATTCTATGAAACAGCATTTCAAAGACAGTGAAATCTAATGTCTTTTAAAAAAGTATAAAAGAGAAGCCTTCTGAAGGTCTTTCAGGCTTTCTATAAGTCAGAGTGATCCGAAAGATAGCCAGCCTCCATTGCTGTGCCATGTTTTATGATGGAATCCAGGAAGTCCCAGAAGACCAAAGCTGTATCCCTAAGGCCGATCATTTTCCAACCGATTTGATTAAAACATGCGTCTGATGAGTCACACTGACTCTAGGATTCCTATAAATGAAGCTCGTTTTGCTCTGAACCTTGTGAGTATGAAACCTAGGGGGGCTGGTCTCGGTGCAATCCTCGCCATCCTGAAGCTTCTGAAAAACGTAGGCCTCAAGGCAAAAGAATATTTTCTACAACATTAAAGAATAATGATTTAAAATGAATAAGATTTAAACAATTACTAACAAACCATTAGAAATAATCTGTGTAAATGAGCAGATCAAATGGTGAGAGTTAAACAATTTGTTCTTTAGAAAAGTAGGGTTCAGGATTACTGCAGGTTTCACAAAGTCCAATTTAAAGACTTTTTGGACAATAAAGAATCACATTAAACACCTTTATCATACATATGTATCTAACAAACTGCCCACAAACCTGGATACAAGCCATTTAAAAAAAAAAAAAAACCTGTAGCTTGGAAATTTGTGAACAGATAAAAAAAAGACTTAATTCTCTCCTCCAACAATTCTAAATATGAAGAAAGTCCCACATCCAGGGAAACAAAACCCAAACTCACATTTCAAACGAATTTTTCGCTAATGAAAAGAACTTCGGATTAGCCACCAAATGGTTCTGAAGGATCAGCGAATGCATTTTCATTAAAAACTGATT
This sequence comes from Danionella cerebrum, assembly GCA_007224835.1. Classification (NCBI taxonomy): domain Eukaryota; kingdom Metazoa; phylum Chordata; class Actinopteri; order Cypriniformes; family Danionidae; genus Danionella; species Danionella cerebrum. Next base: position 109,427 of record SRMA01026826.1, on the reverse strand, counting down.
TATTGGTGATATACATAAACATATTCAGACCTATATATGCATTTCTGACACGAGATTTAACATGAAACGATAGATTTATTAATTTTGCAACTTTCATAAATGCTGTGTTTTGTAGAGGTTCATTTTGTGGGTGAATCCAATGTAAAACGTTACTGTTATGGCTATCAGTATTTTTTTGTGATTTCACTTAAATTTTGGGGACAAATATATGCATTTAATGCATGAAAACTAACAAATAACAATTATTGTTTTTTTTTTTTTTATTTTAAAACAAAAAGCACTGTATTTTGTAGTTGCTATGGCAGCCATCTTTGTTAATCAACCAAATGTGTGGGCTCTCTTAGTGAGTCTTAAGTGTAATACTTTTTAAACCTAAATGTGGGTTTTTAAATTTGAGACTTTTTAAGACCTTGCGGAAACCCTTGGGTTAAATATTATGATTAAGAGATGAAATCATTGCCGTTTATATTTTAAAAAGTCAGGAACAGGAATAAAGTCACCTGTCTTTCTTCCCCAAACAAGCTGCATGGAATTAGCTGAAATGGATCGAACGAGCTGAAGGGAATAAATTCAATTATTTGACATTAGCATTACCATTAAAGCAGAGTTTGAATACTTAAGAGTTTGTTTTTTTACCCTCTATGTTTTGGTGTTTTTGATGGTTTTAGACCTGTCCTCTTCATCTCTTCTCTTCTGGCTGCTAGCTCCTCTGCACTCAGATGCTGAGGGGGAAAAATTTATTCTTGAAAACCCTTTAAAAATGCAATCATTTATTTTGAAACTCCATGCTATTATAGGTATGTTTTAATAATTTCTCCAATAAAACTCTTTATATCCAACAACCAGTAATTTTGACTTCCTTTACCTCATAAGTCTGACCCTCCAGATCTTTAGCATCACACCAATTCCCCCAGACATCCCGTATACGCCGCTTCCTTGTGCGCTTAGGAAAAACAAACGTCAAAATATTCAACAGACAAAAGTATAAAATAACTAAAATCTAACACAAAATGTACATAAATATAGCATGCGCGAAAAACAAACACAACATAAAACAAGATAAAATACAAAACGTTTACTGTATCATAATGTACAATACCATAACAAATCAAAATGTCAAAATCACAATGTTTGAAAAAAGGTGCAACATAGCAAAATATAATATACTAAAGGACACCTCTTTCTCTTCAGCAGTCGGCGGAGATAGACGCTCTGTTCTTTCTCCCTTATCTCTTATCATCCCAGCTGGGCCCTTCTGACTGCAGAGACTCTCACTATCCTGCTCTCCAAATAAAAGGAACTATGGATCTGATCAACTGGTCTCTGAATGCAATTGACACCATTTTCTCGACGAGGAGGGATCCCACCTGTCTTGCTGGTCACGGTGGACCCCTGGGCAAAGTGGAGGACCGTGTTCCTGGCTGCTCTGTTCCTGGAGGATGTCGAAGACATCTACATAATTGGACCTGTGATAACTGGGATTCTGCTGATTGGAATATGTGGAGCTCTCGGCTATCGGCGATTATCAAAAGCGGTCAGTGCTCAAAGCCCCACTGAGCTGACCGACTGGAATGGAATGTTGACTGAACTTAATACTGTCGGGACTCATGTAACGGTCTGTGACCGCAAACTGGATTTCATCGTGGAAAAGCTGGCAGAAATGAAACGGAAGTTGGATAATCTGGAGACCGGTGATGGACATTAAAAATCTGTAGAAATTTACAGCTTTTGACCTAAATTAACTTCTTTACCATCTGGCTTCCCTTATCTCCTCTGGCCTTGGAGGCCACGTAGAGGAGTCTAAACACATTCCCCACGAGTGTCTGATAAGGAGAGTCTCTCAGAACCCTCCCCGCATCCACTTATCTCCGCCTGCTTTTTTTTCCACCGCTGTAATCTGACGGGCCATGAGTACAGCGCCATCTGGCTGCAGGAAAATGTCGGCTGCGGAGTGCAGCGGTTACATCGCTTCCCTGGACCACTACCTTATCCTGCAATGTTCTATTCCTGTATTTGTCTATGTGCTTGATTGCAATGGCTTTTTTTTACCTGCTCCACAGTGCTCTATTTTGAAGGACAGTGCGGAAAAGGCTCTTTTTTGAGCTACTTTACCTAATGTATATCCATTTTCTCTGTTTCTCTCAAAAAATACTACCTCTCAACACTGGCCTGTCCCCACCCTGTCTATGTCTGTGGCCAGAGGGGTCTCATCTCGCTACATGTAACAGTGTATGTGACAAATAAAGGCTATTCTATTCTAAAAATAACAACGCCTAATAAAACCAATTCGAATATTTCACAAATCATAACAGTGCAGTAAATCATACAATAATAGAATATAAAAATTTAGAAATACGCATTTAGATTTTATATGCGTTGTATTGTGTTTATTTACATAATATTTTACAATCTTATGATTAGTGGTGTATAATGATTTGTTATGTTTGTCTATGCTGATAGCAATGCTTAGGCAAATTCATGAAGTATAACACAACAAAACAAGCATAACATATAACAAAACAAATTATAGCAAATACCATAAAACTTCACAAGATATAACAAAACTATAAGAAACACAAAATACATAGCAAATGTAAAGCAAAACAACCAATGTATAGATTACAGCTAAACAACTGGTAACATAACATATAGCATGGGAAGCAGACATAATGAGAAGAGCAACAGTGAGATCGGGAAACTCTTACCATTGACTGGAGTCTCTGAGCAAGATGATAGGCCTCCAAACGGTCTTTACTTTCCTTCAGTCGAGATCGATCAACTAGCCGCGGACGGTTATAAACCGCCTGATCTAAAGAGGATAGGAAGAGTCACTATTTATAACCATTCATGATTATATGTATGGGTCCCACTTCTCATGAAAATTACGACAGTATTTGTGCCATAGCTGTGGTTAACACTGAGGTCACAGTGGCCACCAGGCTAGCACAAACACATTATTTTCGCTAGCTAAGCACAACTGTTATTGTCGTTATTTGGTACTTCTGAGTAGGTCTTCAATTGGCCAATGTCTTCTGATTTACATATTCATGATGTGTATGCAAAGTTACTCTCTGGACGGTCAACGTAGATGTGAGGGAGATTAAAGTGATTAATTACGATCAACTTTTTGCCAAAGCAACATTGATAGTCGCTCTAATGGCGTTTAGAGGAAACGTTATACGACAGTACCGCTGTGAGTCAGAATCTGATCCCGAATCAGACGGAAATGCACCATCACCACCTGGGCATCTGGAGCTTTAGTCCCTAAAGTTTTTTTTTCATTTGCCTCCGGATAATTCAACTCCAGAAGAATTAATAAATGCATAAAACGAGCAGATTAACGAGCCGCTAAAGAAATTACTTCATTACGCCAAGACCAATCAGAGAGAAGGATTGTGTTTGGCTGATCCAAAGTGTCTGGATTTAGGCAGAGATGGTTTGAGAGAGAATGGCGGATATTAGACGGCTCTTCAGAGTGAAATAAAGCCCCAACAGAGCCTCATGTTTCCAGGGAGCCGCCAGCAGAAACAAGTAAACGAATAACTGAAATTAATTCTGTTAAACGAGTTGTGAGTGTTCAGCGGTGACCAAGTTGTGAGCGTTCCTCCATGTAACGCACTTTAATAAACAATTAAATTAGCAATGAAATAAGGTCTTGTTTTATTTTGTGAGTAAAAAACATTCAAGCTAAATGACACAAGGGTGCCCCTACCGCAATTAGAATAGTCGTCAAAAATGTAACCGTGTCATAACATCAGTGTTTTTACAGGTTGTGACAAATATACTTAATTATTCTGTAATTATTCAAGGCTTTCTAGTTGCTTATTAGTGTCTGGGCTCAGCTTGAATGTTTTTAGACTCAAGAAGCGGCCTGCTCCAGCAGAGTTGCATCGATTGATGAACCGGTTTCATCGTGGTAAACCAAATCCACTTATTGACGTTACATATCGGTGTGTTGCTAGCTCCACCTTTCCCTCTGTTAGACTCTCGCGCGTTTGTTTCCTGATATCACGAGAGAAGGTTTTGCTTTGTGGATAACGTATCACTTCTGTAAACATGGCCTTGAAATATGTTGATTGCATTAAATGTACAATCTTAATCGTAATATATGTCAGATATGTGCTTGATTTCTGAAATTTAAAGTCTCAAAACTAACTTACTTTTCCCTTAAAATTATACATTTTCTCACATTAAACAACATGTACAATATTTGGACATTTTTGTAATTGGTTATTAGTAAACAAGGAATGTAAAGAATAAAAAAAGTCAATTATTGAAAAAATTGAAAATTATATTCAAAGATTCGGGTAGAAAAATGTATTTGAACTTAGAAGGTCCTCTAGAAAATAATCCCGCAGTGAGCATTACCACAGCTGAAGTTAATCGCTCCGATGAGCTCCAGGTATGTGTGGATCCGACCGATGCAGTTCACATCCCCACAGTTCTTCAAACCAGGACGCACTGATGTTTTGTTCAGATAACTGGGTTTACTTCTCACCCTGAGCAAATCATTTCAGGAAGAGATGTATATTTTAGCATATTATGACTGCTGTGTTGTGCTTGTCATAACACCCAATATTAAAATCGTCACATCACTTATTTTCTTTAAACAAAATAAATAATATTGTACTGTAAATTGATCTCGACACATATCCTGTAATAGAAAAAAAAATTAAGCCTACAGTTCTAAACAGGAAGTTAGAAAACAAACAGGAAAGTACAAGCCCTTTAAATGAAAATGCATTTGACAGACATTTGTGCTCTTCTGCTGATGCTGAGGTGCTGCCTCACTACCTATCCTGAGATCCTCCCCTACTGTCACTCTCCTTCAATGCAGTTTTGTTAGCTGTTAGCAACTTGAATGTTTTAAAGATGTGTTATCTACCTTCTTAAACCTTATATACAGAGTCTTCTATTACAGGTTATGATTTATATTTTCAAAAACAGCTCAAAAACCTGGGGTTTTCAACTTCATTTTTTGCTCCAGGTTCTCTTCCAGTCAACTTTTATGGTTCAATCTAACAATGGCAAAGGGGTCATGAACTGTGAAACTATAAAGTGATGGATCTTTTGAAATGAGTGCTGATGAAACAGAGAAAGTTACAAAGAGTTTTTAAGGACTATGGAAATATATTAATGGAAAAATATTAATTTTTTACCACCAAAGACTATATGTGAGATTCCAATTCAGATTCAGCTCAAAAGTGGGCACTGCACTACCCCCCAGTAGTGCCATGCTAAATGCAAAGCTCTGCCTTCACTCTAAGCTACACACACTTTAACCTCTTAAGCCCTGAGGCCTATTTTCCGAAAATCCTATACTTTTTTTAAGGCATTTCTCAGCTTTTACAAGGCCTAAACTGCAAATCTTGGTATCAAAATGAAGATATGTTCTTGGGGAGTGGTGTGGATGAGTTAATTTGACAGTCAAGAACACTGGGTAAGAGTAATTGATGTTGGAATGGCCAAAAAATGAACTCCGCCTAAAAAAAAAAAACATGTTTCCTCCAATATCTCCTTATTTTACTTATAACGAAGCAAATAAACACAATCAATTGTAACCACTACATGTGAAGGACATCTGTAGCAAGTTTGGTGTCCATACTACAAGAAACTAATATTCTGTACAGGTTTTGATTGAACAAAGTTCAGGCGTAATCCATGTTGGCACAGTTTGGCACAATTTGGCACAATAATTGAAATATGGAAAAAATCTTGTCCAAAGCTTCAGCTACGTTCATAGTCTTCTTTTCTTGCTTACGGGACATGATTTCAGCAAAAAAACTCCTAAAGAAACGCTGTAAAAGGGGGGTGGAAGCTCATTTACCCCATCTTGCTGCGCTTTTGGGAACCTTTCACTCACAAACGCTTTCGACGTCGAGCTTCTGCGTGTCCCTACCCCCCGACCATCTGTCCAATCCGGGAGCTCTATATATCGCTGGAAAGCTCTGATTCTATGGAAACCAATCAGCACAACCATTTTGAGACTGACGGGATCGCCGACGAATCACACGACGCGCAGCGTGGAGAGACCACCTCTTACGCACGGGGAGTCATTCCATATTTGGTGACGTCATGAGACCAAGGAGCACAGAAAAAATGCAAAATGGAGTTTCGCGAAGCTATCAACCGGACATAACAACAAACGGACTTTTATCGCTATGGAAATAACTTTTTGTTGAAAAAACGGCAAAGGTAAGACAAGATTTACATGCTTGCTTGGTTTTCGCTGGCGTTTTTTCGTGGAACTTTCGCTCCCTGCTCTGAAATACTTCATGCAATGTAAATGAGTTGCATATCGCTGGATTCAGCTGGTTGTTAGCTTTCATTTGATGCCATGGTTTTGGTGTTTCCGTTTATATTGTGGATACATATCGCACATAAACAAAAACGTGGTCATGAATTATACTCCGGACATGTTGTTGTTTATTTGCATGGCGTTCGAGCTGTGGTTAACGGATATGAAATTGAATTAGATACGTTTTTAGAGGAGTTTCCGCTGAACACAACAGTATTTAATATGTGTGGGTTATTCTCAGGTTAGTGAGCTATGAGTGAAAATGTAACGCACAAGGGGGCAAGTCCCCGGTACCCGGGACTCTCGGGCTTAAGAAGTTAAATGATAAAGAGGATTACAAGAAGATCTTCTGTTCCAAGTTGTATTGCTACAAAAGATCTGTTCTATCTACAATCAAAGTCTATACTGAAAACAAAGGTGACAAGGGGGGCAAGGAGCAAGCCAGCATTCGGAAGAATAAATTTTTTCATCTTGATTTTAACAAATATTTTATCAAAGGGTTATTTGGACACTGGCTTTGTTCAAAATTTTGAAAATTAAACCCACAGGATTGAGCTTGGAGTCACCAGCGAAAATAAATGCAGTGTTATCTTTTTAACTATCAATATGCAATTAATGTAATGATCTACATTAGTAATTAAATTAACCAACTGTGTTTGAAGCCAAACAGACTGTTTTCGGATGTACAGTGTGTTGCTATATAGTGTTTTCAGGAACACACAACACTGTGGCTCTCTCTCCCTCAACTGCACACTCTCCCAAACACTTGTGTACAATATTCAATAAAACGTGAACTGGGCATCTGATTAATCAATGTTGTGGCTGAATGGCTGACTTCTATGAAGAAACCACATTAAATACCACCAGCAATAGAGAGCACTTATAAAGTTTCTTTCAAAAGCTTTAAGTACTTACTTTATGAGTGGTATACTTGAAGATATGCATGCTAAACTTGCGCATAAATGTTTTCTTATAACAAGGGCATTGTCAAAGCAACAACAAAAAAAAAGATGTATTTGTCAACAGTTTTTTGATGACAACCGTTGGAGATCCATGATCAGCACAACATGAAAGAAGTCCAGTTTATGAGCCACTAAAGCAACTGAAAGAAAGCCGACACAGAACATCTCACCACTGCTCCAAGATGTAGTTGCGGATTTTCAGATATCTCTCTGGGGTTTTTGATGGACGTCCTTCAAAGAATTCAGGAATTGCTTGTTTCTCTTCTTCAGTAATGGTGTTCCTGTCCAGCTCAACCTCCTGCTCAGGAGCCCGTAGCTCTTCCTCGTCCTCATCAGAGCAGTCCACTTCATTAGTCTTATCTGAAGATGGGAGATACATTAAAGACAAATGCTTCTCTTTTTGTCTTTTGAGGCATTGTGAATATTTATAATCAGCTGTTTGGCCAAAGCAGTAGGCTTGGGGGGAAATACAGATCTAAAAATAGCAACGGTATCAGTTTCAATACCTTTATACCATCATAAGATCAATGCACTAATATAGAAGACAATGATTAAATATTAAATAAAATGTATTTAATACCTAAAAAATGTGCTCGTGCATCAGAGTGGAAAAGGAAGAGAGTGGTGGAGACAATGGTGACTTGCGAACACAACTTCTACAGTTTCTCACTTGAGAACCTTCGCAGTTTATACGATTTTTATGCTTTTTTAATTTATAATAAAAAAACTATCCAAGCACAGTGAAACAGATTTGTGACAAGAGCACGAGAAAGAGAGAATTAGCCGCCGGAGAAAGAGAGAGAAACAGACTGTGACAATTATTTTGTAAAGTTTCAAATTATTAGCCTACTTTTCTAAAATTTCTATGTTCTGGAAAAGCAGCTCATTCAAATCATATTAATTTATTAAACACAAATAAAACAAAACGTATTTGTTTTCCATTTCTATTTATTCATATGAAAAAGAGAAAGGAGTGAAACAAAGCGTAGGTCTCTCTGTGCCTGAGAATATTCATCATATTAACCCGAGAGATGATCATTTTACTTACGAAAGAAAAGCAGAGCAAGATGCTAAATGTCACAGAAATCGTCAAACCTCTGGACGTGCTAAAGGAAGCTAGAATCTCTGCAGCTGCGGTGAGCCATCACGGAATAAATGAACCTTCAATTCGTTCCATAACTATGTTCTTCTCTAGGAAAAAGATGCCAACGCCTCAGTTTTCAGTAGAATAAGACGCTACAGCGAAGCGCAGTCAGGACGAAGTCAGAGGGACTGGAAATACGTGCAAGTCCAACCGCGTATTCACTATTAAAATGAGGATTTTAAAAAACGATCGTAGTTATCTGTAAGAAAACGTTTAAATTTGTAATTCCTAAACAAATCCCTGCATCAGAAACAGATTATGATGTTTGCTTTCATTCTGTAGAATACAGTAGTTTACGTCACACTTTTCACTTATCGCGAGTTTGAAACGTATTGACGGCACAAATGGATTGCGTGAACAGAGGCAAAAAAAAATTTTCAGGTCTCTTTAGGTCAAATTATTCTTTTATTAGACATGCATTATTAAAAAAATAATTTGGTTTATTTAGGATTATATATTCATTCAATAATTGTTTATTTATTCTTTTAATCTGGTCTTTTACTTATGCATATTAAATCATGTATTAGTTTATTTAGAAATATTAATTTAACTGTTTATTCATCATTCATTATATAACATGTAGTTATACCGTATATCGTGGTGAAATGGGGAGGAAGTTTGATGGCATCAAAATTTGGATACCGCCCAAGCCTACAAAGCAGCCTTTAGAATCTGCTAAATTTTGAAGCGCTTGACCGCTGGACCTTATTAAACTACGGATAGTGTCTGTACCATCACCTATAGGTTTCTGATGAAGAGGCTCTAATCGCGGGCCTTGGACAGAGATAATAGAATGGTACCTGTTCTTCCTGTTTCTGTCCCAGCTGGGCTGTCGAACTCACGAAGATCATTCCCACATTCTTTATCAAGCTCCGAAACAAAAAGAGAACGAGGGACTTTTCCATCTGGACCCCTGTGTCCATCCACAGCTATGGGTTTGGATTCAGGTGGAGGGTTTATCTCCTGAGGTTGATCTGATGAGGTTTGTACAGGACTGTGCTCTTCGTCCGGATCAGGTTCAGGGTAAGATGAAGGCTGAGGCTGGTTTTCTTCGCCGAAGTCATCTGTGATATCAACATCCTCGTCATCAGAAAGCCTCTCGATGCGCACGGCGTTGGCCAGGGCTGGGACAGGAGGCTGGAGCACAGGGAATGATGTGGTTTCTGGGGTCACTTCAGAGGACGACTCTTCCTGTGGCAAGTCTGTTACAGGCTGAAGGTCAGACACAAGCGTCAAATAACTTTTAGTCATTACGAAACAAAATAGTAGTGTTTCTATTCATCTAAATTAAATACGTCCTTTATTCTCCTGACCTAGAAACCCCAATAGAGTCTTTATTTTAAAAGGACTGATCCGTTCAATGGGAGTAGACTGATCATCTACATAAATGTTTTTATTGTTTGCTGCACGTCACCACAGGAAGCTTTGCTTCATTTGCAACACTTTTACACAAAGAGAGAAAATAAACTGTTTGTTTATGACTTCTACCTAACATTCCCTGTCACACAATTTTATTCCAATGTTTTGGAGCACCAAGATTGACATCAGTATAAATAAATACAGAAATAAACTAGAAATTAATACAGGAATTATTATTAACTAATAAGTACGTATATTTAAAAAATGCATAAAAGCTTAAAGAATAAATAAACAATTAAATTCTGAATACATTTGATGATTGTATTTCCACATTTTAACTCATGTGTATGTATTAATATCGCTTTTGTTTACATAAAATTAGTATATTTTTATTTCCATTTCATATTAGTATATTTTATATTTGCCAGGAAGAGGCTGGCATCAAAGATTGAATCCAACCCACCCTGGCACACACTGGAAATTGGACCGCCCACATAATTACCATAATGATACAATAGAATACATAAAGAAATAAATAAATGCTGATCAAAATAGAAAAAACATAGAAATACTTGAATTACAGACAGCATTTATTTGTTTATAAATATATTTAATTATGGGTCTATTTATTTAAGCATAAACGTATTATTTTATTTACTCCTCTATAATTTTTCAAACATTTTTATTATTCCAGATGACACTTTAATCTCTTTTAAACTGGAACCATTTTATCTTCCAAACGTCTCAGAGTCACTTCGACAAAAGATCCTCAAAATACTGAATATATACAAAATACTTTCTGTGGTGGCTCTGTATCTTCATCTTCTATTGTGATATCACTAAAGTTATTGGATGCACACCCTCGAAGCACATGGTCAGCATTACATCTCAGCCTCTGATTGGACAGAAACATAAGAATCTCATCTTTCTGGGCATCATAGTTGTCCTTTTTCTAGAAATGGAACTTTATTCCGCAGAACAGTGCGTGGATTATTTTTTTCCACCAAGGGGCTGCAGAGAATAGATCACGCTCGCAAGTTTGGTCGGCTGCATACTGCTTCTGGATCAGATATTCATGTAGCATCTCAAATCAGTTACCCTTTTGCAACATCATGTGTCATTATTTAATCCAATATTAATGAGCTTGTTGATAATTGTCACAAAAGAATAACTTTGTCATACTTTGTAGCAAATTTCAGCTGTTCCTCATTCAGTTTTAAACCACCTACATAGCTGTTTCTGTTTCAGTTCATGACTGGATTTCTATAAGCGTGGTTTTCAAAATCCCGGAATCTGTGCAAGTGTATCTATAAGAATTGATGCTGGTTTGACGGGAAAACATGGCAACCTCAAATATTAATTAGATTTTTCTTTTGTTTGCTCAGTTTTACTCACACCTGCTTAAAACGGTACAGTACATCTAAACTATGAAACACACGCCCGCTCCATGCTGTAGTGTGGAGTTGGTTCAAGCCTCACGTTGTTTTTGAAGTACTGCCTGGCGTAGCTCTTCACTTGCAGAACCGTCCTAGTGCCAATGAGCTTGGCAATCTTTGTCCATCTGCGACCAAACTGAGCCTAAAAAGCATGAAAATAAGACTCTTAACTTCCTCAAGTGAAACGAGAGCATTGTTTCGCCAAGAATGAGAGAATATACCAGTCCTTTCTCAAAGAGATCTTTCTCATCTTCAGCCCAGCGGCTTTGTGCTCCTGAGGTCCTCACCAGGGGTCTACAACCAATGCACAGTTAAACTTATACAGACAGGCAACGTTTTGGCAAAAGTAATTACAAAAAATTACATTTTTTTTAAAATTACATTTGAAATGTTTTGAAATCTTGCAGAATGGATCTGAAATAATCTGAAATAATCTCATCAGTATAAAGAGGTGGTGTAAGGCTTCATGAAGACCGAAAGCTTACCTTTTGATTTTAGTCTTCTCACTGGTCCATGCCACCTTAGGTGCCTTCTTACTGGAAAAGTAATACCTTTCTTTATAAAGAAAATAACCAGTAGTGTTGAAAGATCACATCTCTGTTCATTGAGGGATGTGTTATAAATTAAAAAAAGATGTTAAGAATGAAGGATACTGTTCCTCAAGCAACATGCTTTCAATGGCCTCTCGGTTCTCATCGCTTATGGAGCTGTCCAATGTCCAAGGCTGAACATAAAATAACAATAATATTTTTAACACCATCCATAACCTGAAGAATTAAAATTAGCACTATGTGCACAAACATCATGCAAGCCACTTTATTTTACAGTTCAATTAGTAGCTTTCTTTCTGAGATGTTATCGCAGATGACTCCCGAAAAAAAGTGATTTACCAGTAAACTGTTGTTTGTCTTCCAGGCAGACTGCAAGAACTGATCCTGCAGAATCTCTGCACTGTTCAGGTCTCTATAAAAGAGAGAATAGATGTGAAGTAAAGCATGCTCAGGGGATTTCAAAGAAAGGCAAAATCCCATTTAAGGACTATGCAGTGAACTTTTGTCACATATAGTTTCATACTCAAAGACAACAGTTTCTAAATCATTTATAGGTTAAGGATATTTTAGACATATTCTATACAAAACAACATTAAACCATGCATTCCTTTTAAAATATTGTGAATTCTGTCTGAAGTTGTGTTGCTTTACGTGGAAACTCATTACAAAACAACTTTCACATGAGCCAAACATAAGTTAACTGAGAAAGTGCATGTATTTCAGGGTGAAATGTTTTAAAGCAACTAATTACAAGACGTTACTGCAGGTAGCTTTGACTTGTGACCATGACATTTTTTTGAGCTATTGCTCAAATTTTCTTCTCCCGTGAACACAAGTATATCTAAGATCTCGTCAGTTATATTTCCCGATAAGATATTGGTAAAAGAACTCATACCCAACTGTTTCATCACATACGTCCCCTTCGATGTCAACAACATCCAGCTCTTCCGCCATGTTGTCCGAGATGTGAGAAAAGCAAGTCTCGCGAGAATCCTACGTTTGTTCTTCGTTTTTGACGCTTGTAAATAGCTCTTTGGTGATTTTGCGCCATCGCATGGCTTGGAGCCTGGTTTGGGCCACATTGAACCTTCTCTAGTTCCTTAAATCAATTCGGTTATTAATAAAAATGCATTTTCCTCCAGTCAGCTCTTAGCACATTTATTTAATTATACTTCGATTTCCATTCGACAGTATTTTATTGTTATATGTTTATTATATTTAGAAGCTTGCAGCTGTTTGCCATTATAACGACATTTACCCTGTAGAGAGAGCTCAAACTTGTTTTTCATAATTAATATAGCGCTTTTCCAGATACTCTTTACAATTTTCAGATCATTATTCATTTACTCCACGATCATATAATGGTGATAAGGTTCACTGGTAGCAGGGCAGCTGACTCTTCGCTGCAGACTGTAGCACGGTGACGCAAGGTACGTATATTAAGTTTGTGACAGCGTAAACGTAACCCTAAAAAAATATGAAATCTATTTCTTTACAAAGTTATAAAGACAAAATTACTGAAAAAAGCCATTTGTATTTTCGAGCTCGTGCTGCGGAAGGGGTACAGTCCCTAGGTACATGGGGTACATGTTCTGCTCTCACGCTGGTATTCTGGAAGTGGTGGGTATGTGATGTAGCTGCAGCTGGATACCATTCGCTATTTTGGGGTTCTGTTTTTTTATTAGTTATTTAGTTTTATTCCCAAAAGCATTAACATATCTTTACAAAAATATGCATGTCTGTATACCCTGAGGTTTTAAAGTTTAATTTCAGCACCACGTTTAGTCTGCAATGTCTCATTTATGTCAATTGAGCATTCAAACTTTTCATATGTTATCTTTATCTGACATTGACCATACAACAAATTTGAACATTTTTCGACTGAATGGTCAAAGTTTATAAATGCTTTTAAAGCAAAATATCGGAATTTGTTTACCGTGTATTGCTCTTGTTGATTTCACCATCTACTGCAAGGCCCCAGATCACTGCTTGGAGTTATACTTATTAATATGGCAGCTATAGTTTGTCACATATACACAAACATCTACATTTGGTATTAGTCACTTTTACACCACAACTGACTGAAAACACAAACACATACATCAACTAAATGAAGAATAGTTGTAAGGATTTCACAAGTAAAAAGATGGCAAAATGTTGAATCATCAAGACTTTATTGTGGTTCTCCTTAGAGGGACAGTCTGGTGGCTGAGCCCATCTCTTACCGATCAGAATGATAAATGTTTCTCACTATGATCTCACACATCTACCCACAGTACACATCTTAGTAATCTATGAGAACAAATAATGAGCCATTACACATGATTGACTCACATCAACATTTCTGTTGTGGGTTTTAAGCTACAGTTAGTGTTGCATGAACATCACGATTAGTTTGGCATGGCATCAGAGGACTTGGAGAGAAGGTTGTTTGCTGGAACCTGTGAGCCCTGGGCTGCCGTTAGTTCTCATGTTCTCTCTCTCTCTCTCTCTAGCTCCAGGCAGATCAGCAAGCACTAGTAACGATCACAACGACTGCAAAACAGCTACAGGTTACAGGCAGATTCTATCAGAAAAAGACTCCAATCACAGATTTTTATGTTTACCTGCTCTGTCTCACTGGTAGAACTTGATCTCGGCATCCACACAGTCATAAAACAGATCGCCGAGTTCCTGGCCCTGAATCTCTCCTCTCAACATGGCCTCGATCTCCTCCAGACACTGAGACTCCAGGTACCTCATGGTCTCCTGGAGAGAGGCTCCATCATCCTGACACATACCAACATTCGTAACTGATTATCTAAACTCAGAAAACTTTCCTTTATGATCTGTTCATTTCAAGATGAGCGCTACTAGGACAATGTCCTGAAAGAGAATCTGTGGTGGAGAATCGCTGGAGTGTTTGACACAGGAAACGTACTGAATGGAAAGCATAACCGAACACCTTTTAGCAACTACTAGCATTACATAGCGGGAGGAGGGATATCACATCTGCCATATTTGTTCCGTGAGGCCACCGTTTGCCATGGTTACACCTTATACAGAGCTATTCCTACCAATTTTTGTTATTTTATTTTACTAGTAATAGGTGTTTACGATGTATTTTGTAAATATTTTGCCCCAGAACAATTCAAGCGTAACTTCTAGTGGAAACGAAGAATACAAACAAAATGGCTGCTACACTGTTACCAATATGTTACAACAAAGCATAGGCTGTTTATTATACAATAAACTATATTTTGATGCAGAATGATAACAGATCTTGTCGATATATTAGATTACACATTTTTTATAACTGCTTACAGTTCATCTGAATCCGTATTGGTTCTATAATTCATCTGTACAGGTCACAAATATTTATCTGATACTAAAGAAACTTGACAAAAATCTCTGCTAGACGAGGAATTGATTCTTGTTGCGAAAACTGTGTTGCATATTTGACTCGCGTTTGACACGTATATAACAATGCGTTTCATTTGCGTATTAAATATTAAAAATGATCTTGTGTCACTGGGGTAGCGAGAGACAGGGACACAGTGATACTGTTCAAGGCAACACAGGGCTTTTTATTGAAAATAGTGCACTATAATAAATAATTAAAAAGTCACTCAGCGGTCGAGGGGAGCAGGCCAGATGAGTGCGGGTTTCGGGTAGTGCACTGAGCGTTCTCCGGGGTGTCTTCACCCAGCTCAGTCCAGTTTCCAAACCAGAAGTGTGTGATCGTGCATCTGCCATGCTTTAGGGCTCCAAGCTGACTGGATCCGTGGATCCCCTGGCATCGACTCCTTGTTGGAATATGGGCAGTCCAATGCCCTGCATGCTCTTCCGGGGGACGGAAACCCAGCCGAGCCAAGTGACTAAGGTCCTCACGGCTTGTCCTAAATGCTGAAGCTGTGACGGCCTTCACATCTCATAGTGTAAATGACTAGTCAGTATAGCAGTGTCAACTACTGGTACTAATAATGAAAACTATTCCTCGGTTTAACGGACCAGAATCTTTGATTTATAAAGGCATTTTTAAATACGATGACAATCACATTTTATCTGAACAAAAATCAATTATTTGTATTTCTGTCAGTTTGACATTGTTCTAGCTTCAAGCAGGGGCTTCAAAATAAATGCACCATTGTTTTCAATATGTAAAAGAAAAACAAGCTACTTTCAGCCAACAAGCTACTTACCAACAAGTTTCCAGAAGTACTATATTTTTTCAGACTATAAAGGCTGAATTACAATACGCTCTTCGAAAACCGTGGGAAACCCACGAAATAGGGTTTTGCACTGCCATGTTGGAATAGTTTTTCGCAAAGAAGAATGACCAATGAAGTTGGCTCTTTTGTGAACCAGAGATTGACGAAAAAGTGCCGCTCAGTGGCCATGCATAGCAGAGCCCAAGCCTGACCTGAGCCCATGTACAATTATATAAATTGAGTCTGAACCTGACCCGATTCATCGGGTCCTGATGGGCCTTGTCAGGTTCGGATCTTTAGCTCTGTGAAAAACACAGTGGTAATGTTTTTACACATTTTAGAAATTAACAGGAAAGGCCAAGTGTTCAACAGCGAAAACCCTACTGTGCACCCTGGCATCTGCTGCCATCTTGTGGTAGAAAATATGGTTGCTTTTTCTCAGTGTGTATTTCATACTGTGGTCAACAGTGCTGGTGTGAATGAGTTTAACACAGCGTAACAATTATTTTAAAGGCTTCTTGCTAAGACATTTGTAATATTAACCTGTTCCAAAAGTCATGTCCCGCTCTGTAAGCATTATTTGATCATGCCAAACATTCAGAAGCTTAAAAAATACACTGCACATATATTCATTAGATTTAATTAATTCTGAGAGCATTTTAACAATGACACTCACTGGTCTTGTGATGGCCGTCTGGTGGGCTCTGTAGAGCTCATGCTTGCGGTCAACCTGCTTCTGAAAGCGGGGTCTTGTCCTGACAGGATCATCTGGGCCGTACTGGGGGGACATGACCATACTGACAGCACGTACGGCTTCTGAGAAGATGAAGGGCTTGAAGACAGACCTACAATGAATCAAAAAATAGGCAATTTGAAATTGAGAACCTCACATTGCTTCCGATATAATAAAATAATCATGAAACATTGGGTGACTATGAAGCATTCACACGTCAATTACAGAAAACACTTCTGGATGAATCTCTTTTGGTTCACCTTTCTTATCTTACAATATGTTGAAGGCTCCCCGTTGAAATGTTCCTGCGGGAAAGTGCAGGGAGAACTTGCACACCTCCTTTGGAAAGGTGCCTCCTAACTCAAACTAGGAACCTCCATAAGGTCTTAATGAGCTCTGATCTTGCAAAAAACATTAATGCACCTTGATGGGTCGGGCGTGGCGGTAAGGAAGTGGACACAGGGCACATCTGGGTCCCGTGGAAGGATGGATACCATGCTGCCTGTGGTACAGAAGCCCTCAGAGTCCATGCAGATACCACTGGCCTTATCCCTGAGGATGCTCATCATCACCTCTGCTGTCATGGCGCCTGTCAGACCAGTGGAGACACTTTCATGTAAGTGTGTCCCAGGTACAGAAGACCGGATTCATTTTACAAAGCAGTCATTTCAGTTTTAAAGGATCTCTTTATTTGATGAATATAAAGAAGTTATTTATATAGAACATTGAGTGTCAATTTTTAAAAGTTTAATTTAAATCTTCACCATAGACAAAGCCAAAACAGTGTCATGATATCCTTCCCTGGATGTGCCTGTGTACAAATAATCTTACGCAGATTAATCATCTTACCTCTCAATGATCGTGAATATGAGCGCACATGCAAGAGCACAACACCTCACCCTGTCTCATACTTCATTTAAAAACTTTAATATATTGAGCACATTTGAATGAAAAACAAACAGAGAATGAAAAGGGTTTATTAAGATGCGTAGATGCCTATTGTAAGTGCTCGGGTGTTACGAAATTAAGGATTTCTGCTTTTTTTTTAGGTCTGAATGTGTTTGAAAAATCACAGCATTTCACACACGTGTCAGAACGGGTAAAAATGTCCATCTGATTGGACAAAATGACTTTATAGCGCCACCTAAAATGTTTCAGCTCATGAGTTCAAACTGTTTAGGTCAGGGGTGTCAAACTCATTTGGGGTCCTGGGGTCCGACCTAGACAAATCATGTAGAATAATCACTGATTCATTTATTAAATACATTTAATTATTCCTATTAATAGTTGGTATTTTTAGCAAAGAACGTTTTTATCAAAAACGTTTTGAAAAAAAATAAATAAATAAAAACGGTTTGCTGTTGCATGATCCAAGAGAGTTTGGAGGCACGAACTGATGGCCAGACGTTCTCTTTCAGGATCTTCTGGTAAACTCATTTTTCCCTCAATCACAGCAAGTTGTGCTGGTCCTGAGGCAGCAAAGCATGCCCAGACTATCACACTGCCACCACCATGCTTTACTGTAGGCATCATGCTCTGTGCCGGCTGCACACTTTCCAAAAAGTGCCATTGTAGACTCATCAGTCCACAGAACGTTTCTCCAAAAGTCATCAAGATGATTTTTGGCAAATGTGAGACAAGCCTTTGAGCTTTTCGCCTGGAACTCTTTGACGGATGCTGGTTTTAGTCGAGTCACAGCGAGGCCTGTGGTTCTTTGGATGTGCTTCTAGGTTTTTTTGTGATTCCCACTATAGGAGTAATCGTAGTTTACATATCGACCACTCCTGGCTGGGAAGGTTTGCAACTGTTCCCGTTTGCTACGGTAACCTTTTCCGGACTGATAGATTTCTATCACTTTTTCTCATTTGTTCTTGTATTTCTTTGGATCGTGGCATGATGCGATTGTTCTTGAGATTTTGTAGCTTACTTCACTTCGTCTGACAGGACGTCAGGTGTTGGTCGTGGCCTGTGGAATTGAACTAAGCTTTCTCAAAACTGTGGTTTGTCTGTGGTTAGTGTGGTTTTGTGATTTAACAGGGGAGGACGATCACTTTTTCACATAGAGTCAGATAGGTTTGGATTTTTTTTGTGCCCTAAAAAAAATTACATCATTCAGAAACTGAATTTTGTCTTTCCTTGGGTTGTTTCTATGTGATATTAAAATTAGTTTAATGATCTTTTTGAGTAATAAATATGCAAAAACCACTACTGTAGCAACCCACTAGTAACCCCTCTTGCATAACTCTGGAAGATCCATTAAATTCATATAACCATGCACATAGGAACACACTGATTTTTTAATAAACAAGTCTTATTCAACTCGTTCATTGAACTGCTTCTAATAACATAACAAATTATAAAAATTCTGTAGAGTAGGGAAGATCCACAGTACCATTGTGCTGCTTCAGCAGAGCCGTGCCACCCTTGTAGCGCTGCTGGGCCAGTTGCATCCTTGCAGGCGGGTTTTCCAAGCTGAGGGCTTCACAGAAACTGAAGCATCCTTCACCGCTCCACCATCCCTGGTCCTGAGCTACGGTGCGGAGGTCTCTGTGCTCCGCAGAGATATCACTGCTGATAGTGAGCTGGTTGGAGATGTTCTTCACGCCCGCTGCACACAAACAAATATTAAATATACAAAAGAGCATTACATGTTAAAATCATAGAACCAAAGCCGTGCTACATATTCAATATTACACACCCTTTGTCATCCATTTGTCATCTATAACCAGATGACTACAAATAATAAAAGGAACCATTTTTACCAAGTGAAAAAGGGATAAAAATAAAGGAGACGATGTGTCACTATTTCCTGCCTTTCGACCATTTGAGGCAGGGTACTAAACGTCCGTGGCAACCTTCATTAACCATTTGAAAATGCTTTCAATGCATGAGCATGTGCCTACAGCCAAGTGAACGGACACATTAGCATGTTTACATGCGCACTTTTAACACAAAACCACTTTTTTATTAGTTGTTTATAAGTTTATTCACGAAAACAATCTGAGGTTGGATAGTTCTCAGCTGAACCAACAGAACCAGGCACGTCTAGATTGTTTTGTGACCTGAAAGAAACAATGACGTGTACTTTTCAGGTTCGTTCCAACCAAATGTGTCTCAGTTGGCCGGCGGAGTGAAGCCAAACTGCCGAGAGCACCCCCATGGTTCGCCTGTTTTTTTGTTTTATCCATTTTTTCACATTGTTCTTACCTTGTCTTTGTTTTTTGGGGGGATTTATTAATTTTTTTTTCGTCACAGCACTTTAGATTTTTGTTGTAAAAATGTTTGATTTCAACATTTCATACACAGAAATGTATTTTGATACAATTTCAGGTTTGTTTTAGAATTAATGTGTAATGTAGTGAAGAAATATTTGTGAAAAAAGAAGCTGTGGTTTTTGATATCAAACATTGCCACAAAACGGTTTTAAATACAGTTTATTAGAGTAAATTGTAAAGTAGAACTAAAAAAACTCAAAAAGACCCTAAGACTTCTAAGGCTTAAAATCTGGGCTAAATACATGACAAACTATGAATTATCAACAAATTTTCTTGAGTATAATTTTTCATAAATAGAAAACTGGAAGGCCATTTTAATTTATTTGGAAAAGAAAAGTTCTTGGGCAGGTGGGTCATTACAATATTACTCACTTCACATGTTTTATTAAGTGTAAGTTAAGAGACTGTCTGAAAAGCTCTCGTACTGTTTGGACGCGTCAAGCCTACATTAGTCTGAGATGTTAAAACTTCGTCTTTAGTTAACAGACCGTCTCTAATTCCATTATTGAGGATCTGAGGTCATACCTGAGCACACGGCAAACATGAAGCTCAGTGTACTTTACCACACACCACACTGTGGTCATTCATTTAGAACAGCACGACGTAAGTGCACACAGGATTTACCGGACTATTCGCCAGGGGCACACAGCTCACTATTATATCTGGATCCACACAATGAAAATCAAACTTTTCCTTGACCACATTAAACTCAACAATGGTGTATTTTCACAACAAAGTTGTTGAAGGGTGATGCGCATCAGTAATAAGTTAATTAATGTTTAATATTTAGAAAAACATACTACAAAATATATTTGCACGCTATTCAACAGCAGGATTAAACAGGAAAAACAAATAAACTAAATGTGATCGTTTAGGTTCGAATTTTCATTAACAAAAACACACAACTACAGCTCAAAAACTGGATTTTTTTGTGAAAAGATTTACTTTTGTTAAAAATTGCCTCAAATATATGTATTTCACCTAAAAATTCACAAGGCTCCAGGACCTTTTTAATCATTAAAATAAGTCAAATGTAGGCCATTTAAATTGAACTCCAAAAAAGTTCAGGAAGCTCTAACACTGACTTGTTTTTACACTTAAAAGAACCAAATTCAACACTAAAACTTTCTAAAGTTTTCTAAAACTTTCATAGCAACCAGGGTCCACAAAATGTTTAAGATCAACAGCACCCTTGTGGTGCTCCAGGACTTAGTAATAACTAATGTAAAAGTAAAAAAAATATACTTTATAGGTACAGCTGGAAATCTAAAGTCATAAAACAATTGATTATTTGCTGTACTTAGGGATAAAATAATGTCTGTTACGTTGTTAACCACATCACAGAAAAAAAAAGATCTTTATCTTTTGTTATACAGAAATGTGAAAAAAAATATTAAAGGCAATGCATTTCTAAAGAGGAGTTTTCCTCCAAGTTCGCTCTGCTTCAAAGCCACGCCCCCAGCTATGACACGGTGAGGTCAATGAACTCAGGGAAAAAAAATACGATATAAAGGGCTTCAAACTTGAAACTCTTAAAAAGGCATCTACTTTTAACTGTAACACATTATTTTTCTGTTCTGTGTGAATCTCTTTGGGTCACCTGTGATATTTTGAGCCGCCCACAGTCTTCCAGCCGTCTCCAGCACCCAGGCTTCCTGTCGATCCACCAGTAAGAAGGTGTTGTGGTAACTGAAGGGTTCGAGTGTTTCTCTACAGGCTCCTCCCTGACCGTAGCTCTCCAGCAGAGACGTGATCACGTCCAGAGCCTCCCGTGCGCTCACCCCACGCTCCAGACCCAGACTAACAACACACAACACATTCACTGAACACAACACCTCCGAAAACACAACTGGGAATTTTTCAATATTTCAAGCAGAAGAATTCTATTTAACGATGTGTGACATTCTAAATCAAAATCAGGGAACTTCATGCAGTCCAACAAAAGTGATTTGGGAAGAGGCCCAGGGAAGAGCTAAGACCCGCTGGAGAGACTGTGCCTGGGCACCTCTGCTTACACTGCGACCAGGTCCCAGATAAGCAGAAGAAGAAGACAATCAGACACTGGTTTTGCTCAAAACTTGAGCGCTCTACTCCCAGGAGCAAACAGCAAATAGAAATATACATTTCCCATTCACCACTGATGTGTTTTCTACTATAAGTATATAATTTATGCATTTTTTAACAGAAGAAACCCAGTTATCCGATTGACTTTTTCAGACTTTTTCCTGAGGTATCTGAGCTCTCTCTCTCTTACTTTGTCACCATTTTTCACTAATCAGTGCTCTGGTGTGGCAGAAAGTCTGGCAGCTGAAGAGAAACCCATACTGAAATTCCAAAATTAACAAAGATCCACCATAAAATGCTGCCTGCCATGGCAATTACTAACACGGTTACTTACTGTACTTACTTTTACTAATTCCTAGTAACCCTCCAAACAAATGCATTTTGCGGCTAATCGGTAATACACATTCAAACTGTTGTACAGTTGTGGAGAGGAGACGATGGTGCAGTGAACGTGACTAAACAACGAGGAAAACCATGGCTTTATTGAAATTAACAATATTTTTTAAACAAAAAATAAATACATTAAAAAATATTTTATATATCTCATATCAGAGATTCAATTTTATAATTTGGTTACTAAAGAGAAAACCAAGGTTCAATTTTTTAAATCTACCTATAATCTTGTTTTTACATCCATATAGTTCACTTGATTAATATAAAAACAATATTTCTTTATGTGTGATTCAAATCTGCTGATGTTCCGTTTTAAAAGCTTTAAATAATATTACATTACAAAAATAACAGAATGTTGCAAGTCTACACTTCTAATGAAACTATTTTTTTAAACAAATCCAATTCAAACAGACTTCATTTCTGACAGAGGTCGGTCATTTCAAGTAATTCCTTCCTAAACAGTCATTTCTGCCAGAATCGTGTAGCCCAACTCCAAACCCCACTATGTTCATCAGCCAATCAGAAGCAAGCATGCAGCAGTCACATGAGTGTGAGCGTCTAACCGAACCAGGTCCATCCCCAGGAGAGCTTCTTCTGCCTGCACGGGTTCTCTGGTCCACACAGCCTCGTTCCCAATACACACGCCATGCTCATTCGCCCCCATCTCTGCGCCCCACAGCCAGGCGGGACGGCTCAGCACCACCGCATGAGTGCACGGTGCTTGGGGAATACTGATGTATGTGCACTACACAGGAAACGCACCTCAATGTCAAGAACAGATTAAAAGACGATTACGAATGATTGAAATATTTGAGGGTTCGACCTGGACGGTGGATGCAGGAGGGTGAACGGAAGCTGGGAAATACACCACCTCCTGAACCTCTTCTCGCGGACGGTCAGAGTTCTTCCCGAAGATCACATGATCATCTTTGGAACCCGGAGGCAGGGATACGAAGCAATCACATGACCGAGGTGCTTCAGCCATCCTGTCACAAAAAGATGGTTGTAACAGCAAGATTAGAAAAAGAAAAGTAACAAATATAAAATTAAAACATTGTCTTTAGCACTAACATCCATGTTGGCACACGCCACAATCTTTTGTATGCTGTAAAATGTTAACTATGCTAAAATAATGAAGTTTGTACTCAAATCCTCCACAATTTCTCTTTCTACATTTCAAGTCATGTTGCCTTTATTTCTATAGCACTTTCGTACAGAAGAAACAAAAAAAGTTTAAAATAAGTTATAAAACACATTATAACTAGTCGAAAATCTTCTATACATCTTCTGGCGACAGATTGTAGCATTAATCTTTTTCCATTCTACACCGAATTAAACAATACCATTAAAAGTTACAAATGAAACATTTCACAGGTGTAAGCAAAAGTGTGAGGCAGTTGTGTAAAAAATGCGGTAAACAACGAATGCCGCATAAAATTTGCTGAAATGTATTAAAATTAAATAATAAATTAAATGTTTGGTGTTTCTAGCTTTTGCTTTTAAAACATCATTTTTAGCAACACTTGCAGGGGTTTTGTAGAATTACAGTTTGTTTACATGCAATTGTAAAAATATAATTTTCCTTTTATGATAACAATAATGCAAAGGTAGAACGATAATGTCTTTTTACTGACGTATTACTGAATAAAGCTATCCCAATATACCAAATAAGTTGTCTTGAGATCTCTTTCACCGAAAAAGCACATTGTTGCACAAGGTAGCTTTAATAACAGTAGTTGAGGAGGATGAGGTTGAGGATGAGGATTATTCTGAGTGCTGGACACTCTGGCTTATCCCCTGACCTCCATTTCACCGACTCTTCAGCTCCGATCTTCTGTAGCACAACACCCTCGAATATGCCTTTTACAGCTCTCAGATGAAGTGAATATAAGGTTTCCTTTCAGAATCGAATACAGTATTCTACTAATGGCTCTTGCTGTTGTCAGAATGCCTGAGTGAATATCTTTTGAATGCATCAGATTTAACACGTGACATGCACTCGCTCGCCGTGCGCTGCAGTTATTAATGTTGCCATGAGAAGCCAGCACTCGCACGAGGAAATTTGCAGAAGTTCTATTACCTTTATAAGCTCCAGATCGATCACTGAGCCTGAGGAGAGGCAGTGCGGAGTCTGACACCCGGGCAGAGCACTGCACTTCAAAATAAAAGTCCTCCGCGGCGCGCAATTGAAACAATTAATCGCGATTTTCTCGTTCGAAACTGTGTACTACTCACCGACAGCTAAGTAACTAGCTATTATATAATTACTTATAATATATACAGTCATGTACTCAGCCTACACGAATATAGAAGTTTTTCATAAAGGGGCATCAAATATGCACTTTTACCGTCACGCTATTATTTAGTTTTTCCTTTCTGGTATTACGCAAGTTTTGCCCTTCTGCTTGTTTGAAAAAACAGTTTGCTTTTTCTTAAAATCCAACCAAATAAAGGGCAGTTCTACCAGGTAAAAAAAAGAAATGGACAACAAAATGTTGTCTAACAAAAAAGGAGGAATTTTGAGATACAAGTCGGCATTTTTAGAAATGTCAATTTTAAAACAAAAGTTGAAATTGTGACATACAAAAGTCGATATCTCACTTGCTAGCCAAATGCTATGCATGTGAACACTGCCAGACTGAGGCAGTGTAATGAAATGTTCTAAAGAGTTAGGCCAGCAAGAAAGCTAACAAAAAGGTGCGAAGAACTATGGAAACACATTTCTGACGAGTTAAAAGAATTAGTTAATAACACACTTCTGACTGACTACTGTGAAGAAATAGGCGCTTGCTTCCAGCGCCTTCTAAAGGAAAACTCAACAATAACCCACGATGAAACCAACTAAACAATGAAACCGATTCGAGGTTTAGTAAAGAAAACTGAATTTGTTTAAAAAATGTTTTTGTGGAATGTATATTTTTCTCCAGTATTCCCTATAGCGCTCTAATTCTTTTTTTATTATTATTTATTTACATAAAAAATGTGAACAGCTAAATAAAATAAATTTATGTGTACATTCATGCTCTGATGTAATGATTCGTGGAAGGTCTGCACTTCTTTAAGTCAACAGTGCTGAAGTCCTGGGCAGGCCTGTGTACAATACGATTCTGAATAAACGAACCATATTTTGTGCTCCATTACATTACATTTCACAATTCAATTTGAATATTCAATCCAATATTTTAATTCTAAATATTCTCAAAGAACACCACTACTATATAATATGAACTCAACTAGCATGAACTCGTGACCAACCGGTTTCATTTGCTTGTCATTCTTACCATTCAGAACTTATTTTATCATGGGGTCCAGAAGTGTGCAAACCTTCTCCAGTGGCAGAGCATTCTGGTACTTCTAACTTACTGTTTTGAAATATTTTAAAGCTGAACTTGCGTAGTCTGTGTCCTTTACCAAGTTGTATGCAACTACATCATTTATTTAAAGACTATGTCTTGTTGTCCATAGCCATTATTTTAATTTGGGCAGGAAATGATTCTGGAACTGAAACGGTCATATAAGATGTTTCAAACCGGGTCAGGAACAGCCAAACTCTGCCACCAAGGTGAGCAAAAAACTTTCTCATCCACAGAAACAAGGTAGTTATACCACATCGACAAGGTCTCTCCCAAATGTTTCTAAGGAAATTGAGGTTTCAACATGTGCTGTTTAAATTCTTATGGAGCATTGACACAGCAGTTGAAGATCGTTGACACAGTAGTCAACCAAGGAAACCTGTGCAGCAGATGCAAGACATCAAGCTAATTACCCGCCAATAACTGAAAAAAAAAAACAGCTCAGAACTGGTAGAAAGCAATGGTCTGGAAACGGCTAAGCAGAAGTTGTGTTTCTGAAAAATCGGCATAAAAAACAAAGCCAAGTCACAAAAGTATGCACAAAAACATGGGCACTACTAGTGTGTAGAAAAGGACATTTGGCTGGACATTGGTAAAAAAAAATGAGCGCCCACAGGCAACAGTGAAGAATGGTGTAGGTTCCTTGATCATTTGGGTACATAGCTTGGGAGTTTTGCTTGAGATTAACGATGTTCTCAGTGTTTAGGAATACAGACAGATGCACATCCATCATGGAGTACCATCAGAGGGACCCAATACACATAGTGAAAGTCCTAAAGGATAATAGATTCAATAAGAACTATTATTAGAAGTAGTAGAAATGATGGTAAGGTCTCCCCTGATCCCAGTATCATCAAGTGTGTTTTGGATCACATGATGGAACGGAATGAGGTTAGCTCTCCTCTAGATGTTTAGAACCACCTTCCAGCAGACTTTCTTCAGAAACTGGAGGCAAGTGCAACTAGAACAACTGCTGCTGTTTAGAAGGAAAGGTGGATTTGATTCAGATTTGTTTTGTTCACTCACTGCATATTGTTTACTGTGCTTCCATTTCCATCCCACCCTTCATACAAACAAATGGTTTAATAGCTCTTTCATCAAATGGTGGAATAAAAGGTGCTGACAAAAGTCAAAATTGTTTTATAAATTACCACAGATGTCCAAGAAACTACATTTAATTTGAACCATCGTAAAAATGTTAATTTATTAAATAAATAATGCCATAAGGAAGTAATATTCTCCATACGGGTCATTTGCAGCAGCCGCTGTAGATCCGGCCTCTAACGCAAGTGCCCGCCTCAGAGCGGGTCTCTGGCATGGGGAAGATTTTTCAGGGGTGGGGATGACCTTGTGTCCACAAAATGGCGATTTATTGAATATTTCATAACAAATTCACTTCAGTCAAAGTAAAAGTTGTACATTATTGGTTAAAGATTATTTATCGACTTTTCAAATAAAGTTTTATACAAGATTAAACATTTTCATCATTTTGTTGTTGAAAGAGTTTCGTAGAGCCATTTCGGATCCGTTTTTCACAAGGAGAATGACCAATGAAAGCTGGCTCTTTTGATGACGAGAGTATGACACAAAAAGCTGCTAGGTGGCGCTCATCTCACATTTTCTTAACCACTTCGTACAGGAAACAGAAAAGAAACGGCGGTCCACAAATGCTCTCCCTCCACATTTTTGTCAAACAGCTCCCAACAGAATAAACCGCTCGACATCCAGGATTTGTTCTGTGTTCTTTGATTTCTTCTCCGTCGTTTTCTTCTTTCCCGTTTCTCTTTGTGGGGCGGTGTACATCGCCATCTACAGGCAGGGAGCATCACTGCATCAATATTTGCTGTACCCTGAGGAAAAGCAACCTGCTGAGAAGTTATCCGAAGATTTGTATGAATCTCAATTCGGATCAGTGTGTAGAAGCCTTAAGGGCTGCATAAACAAAAGCAAACACACGGAATAAAGACAATGTTTTATTTATAAATTCACAGTTTCTAATGGCACAACACCTTTGTAGTTACACGTGGAAATAAAAGAATAAAATCAAATACTGTGCAGTTCGTCCTCACCGAAGATGAGGCGTCACTTTGCTCCAGCTGACAGTTAAAGAACTCTTGCAGTGGCCACTAGAGGGCACCCTGCCACAAGGAGCGTGTGGACAAAAGCACTTGAACAAGATGTGTGCTGTAGGAAAAAAATAAAAATAAACCAAAGGCATGTGGAGCTCCACAAAGTGCACAGGAGAGATGCCCTCAACTCACTGGGGCCTTCAGGAAGTGTTCATCTCCAAATAGTCATTCACATACACCACAAGCATTTACTAGTTACCATTCAAACAGTAGGTGAAATTCACAACAAATGGTCCACCATCTTTCCCTTTTACTCTCCAGTAGTCCACAGTTTGAGGAAAGCATGAGCACAACACGGGGATGTCGTGTGGTCTCTTCAAAGGGTGCTCTGAAAACGTTAATGCATACAAAGAGTGTGAAGACAGGAAAGCAGCGTGTGAACAGAGACATCATAAGAACAGATAACGTGGAGTTTCGGAGCTCGGGAAATCTTTCCCCTCAGCTCCAGTCCAGAAACTCAAAGCCCGTCCAAACAGATCCAACCAAAACGAGAAGAAAGAAGAGCTGAGATGACCTTTGAAATTAATGTAGGACATCCCCATGATCACATTGAGCACTGGAATGAAGATGTGAAACTAAAAACAGAACGATGTACAGCGGAAAGCTGTCTGTACCTTTCTGTTTCTAATTTGGAGGATGAAGGGGGCGCTGCCTCTCAGCTGTCACATGACCATCAGCTCATAGAGACAAGGTCACATTTAAATAAATAAATACATAAATAACTGCTGCTAAAAATACCAGAATGTCCCCAGCAAACACCCTGGTGGTGGTTTGATGAAACACAAAGAATATGAGGATGGTGTGCGCGTGGGTGTGTGCGTGTGTGTGTGTAGATGTTTGTGTTTCTGAGCGCTCAGGCCCAGCCTGGACTCGTTGGTTAAACTTAGATTAAAAATAGTTTATGTTTGGCTCTAAAAGACACAAGGAGGAGGCGAGGAGAAGAAAGAAAGGCTGGATGTGTTCTTCATTCTGCTCTGCTCACTGGACTGAAGCTGAGGGGCATCACTGGTCCCGCGAACCCGCCCCAGAGCTGGAAGTCTCACAAACAAAGAAAAGTCTGTTAGTGAAAAAAACTTCGATTAAGGGGCAGTCATGATTCCCCAGAGAATAAAAGGATAAAAGGCACAGATTTGTCAAACTCGTCCAGTTACAGCAGTCCTTCCAAACGTGGGCACGGCCAGATCGGACTTTCCCTTCATGAGCTCCTCCAGAGTGGGCACGACCGTGACAGGAAGTGATGTGATGGCTGGCAGGATGTCCTGCTCGTGGTGTTTGGATCGGCGGCGTTTCATCTTGCTCTTTGATGGAAGGCAGGGTGGTGGAGGTTCCCCGTGGCCCTTCACTGAAGGGACGCTAGGGTATGATTCCTCTGAGACGGTGGACGCCGAGCTCTCTCCGCTGCCCTCCGAAGAGCCACTGGACACAGAGTCAATGCACGGTGATGGAAGGAACTGAGGAGAGGGTGGTGTCTGGCCGCTGAGCTTGGAAAAGCCGTTAGGGGCCGCCGCTGATGGGACGGAGGCCCGGAGCGTCTCGACCCGTTCTGCCGCTTTTGTCTTGCACCGCTTCTTCTGAAACAAACAGACGGAAATGTTTCAAAGTCAATGGCAACATCAACAGTAACCAGACTGCAAACATCAATAAAAACGTCAAGAATTATGAAGCACTTGAGATGATTACACCAAAACTATTATTTCTATGTTGAAAATACAGTTCTGAGCAGGACAGCTGTGAGTTCTTTCAGAAAAATAAACGATAGTTTTGTTAAATGTTGAGGGGACAGACCAATATTTGAAGTCAATACGCCTTAAAACCAGCCTCAATTCTCATCAGGGATTGTAGTTTATCTAGTCAGGGATTCTGTAAGATTATTAGGGCAGCCCCGTGTTATTGCTGCGGCTGAACATGCTGCTCCCGCATGTGAAGGACCCAAAGCCAAAAGAAGATTCAAAGATAGTCCTGGGAGATAATGGTGTGGCTTGAACTGTGATGTCAATGTCTCATGGCCTTATATTTACTAGATGTTACTAGTAATCCATGAGGAGTGGCTTCACATAGCGAAAGATAAACAAATAGCATTGAACCAGCATCGCTACCGTTAGCTAAGCTAGCGTAGTCAATGGAGTTCAGTCTATTCAGCTAGCAACAGCGAACAAAACGGCTCTATATCTGCGCACATGTGTGACCAGGCTTTAGTGGCTGTAGGCCACCCATAGAAGATCTTAAGATAAGCTTTTAATAAAATAGACATAAAACTTTGAGAGAACTTCACCTAAACAGCTCACATCACAGACTAAACCTCAATACAACCTCAAACCGCTGTGTTAAAAATCTCTCTGAGCTTAAAGAAAAAGTTGTGCAGAACCTTAAGTGGTTCTTCAAATACACAATGCACCGATGAAAGCCGGAGTACGTTAGGAAATATAAAGTCAAAGGTCCAAACAGACTCCGTACCTTTTTCTCTGGAGAAAACCTTAGAGGTTCTACTATGTACAAGTCATCAGGACCTACTAAAGAGGGGAGAGAGGGGGCAGGTTAACAGAATGGTATGGCAAACAACAACACAAAGCGTGACAGCACTTGCAAGTAGTAGCTCAGCACTGACTGACACTTTTAGTTTAACATTTCTCTCCTGACCCATCCACATCATCTACACAGCAACCAAGGAAATGGCAGACTATATTACCATACTTATCTTGAAAATAAAGTCATTTTATTCAATAATGGAAAAAACTGAATTGCTACTACTTGCAAATGCCCAATGTGAGTCAGCCAAAGCATCATGTGACAAAATATCAAACCTCTGGATTCTAAAGCACTGGCATCACATGAAAACACACAAATGCAGACAACACGACAGGAAACAGACAATGTAAATGTTAAGCACGGTTCAATCTAATGGCACTTTTGTAAGAATAAGCGAACCGTGTGTGGTGGGATTTATGAAACATTGTACATCTAATATACAAACCATGTCTCCCATATAAGGGCATTGTTTTTATGGAGCTATACAGGTATTGAAACTGATACTGCTGCTATTTTAAGATCCCGCTCTACACTGAATTACACTGATCTGCATCACTGATTTTCAGACCAATCAGATTAACTTTGCAATTCCACAAAGAACATACACCGGTGATCTCCATTAGAGAACAATTTGAAACTTTACGGCTCAACAGTTGAAGGAGTTTTTGTCCTGTATATACTATGCCACCAGAACACCTTTTCCAGCAAATAACTGAGGCATTTCAACAAATAAAAACTTTTTTTTTTCCGAAAACACACTGATCAAAATTGGAGAACAGCATCTGATACCTCCCAGTTAGTGTTGTTAAACTGGAACCTGGTGGTAATTTCCTTGTTTAACCCTTGTTTAACTGATCACGTTTCACGGACTCTGCAAGATGGTGGGCTGTTCTTAGGTGACTGAAAGCCAGTTGTCCAGACGCAGAAGGGGGTGACTCGATCAGCCATTGCAAGGCAAGGTGGTCGTACCAAATCTGTGATTTCTAGACACCCAAATCTAGACCTCTAAGAAGGACTAGAAGAACTACAAGAGAGCACAGGATACCCCGGAGGATGTCAATGGGGAATCGTATCCACACTGCAGCTGGAATTACTGTTTCAATTAATTGTTTCAATGTTTAAGGGCATTTGGAATGAAAGCCCACCCTGCTGCGACCAAACATTGCATTAGCGGAAAGATTCAAAGAGGAAGCTTTGTTGAGGTGCATGTTTTGTGGACCCAGGAGAACTGGTCCAAGTTCACTTCAGTGATGAAAGCAAGTTTATTCTATTTGTGTTGGATGGGAAACATCATGTTCGGAGGCAAAAAGACTGAACTCAAAGTGTGTAACGTAGTCAGTGAAAGGTGGAGGCGGAAGTTCCATGGTTCTGCAGCAGGAGTCAGGTCTGTTTTACAGCTACACGGCAGAGTGAATGCAATGGTTTATCAGAACCTTCTTCAACAACGTATGGTTCTTTGTCTGGGTTCACCACCCAGTCAGCCAGCAGTGTGCATGCAGGACACACAGTAAAACATGTAAAGCCGTTCCTTGAAACTGAAAACATTGAAATAAAGACAAGACCTGCCAAGTGTCCTGATCTCAACCCAATAGAGAACCTCTCTCAAATCCCTGGCGACAAAGTTACAGCCAAGACACCCACTACAGTCATCAGTGGAGGAGACTGGAAGAAGAGTGGACCAAAAATCACAGCAGATCAGTGTGAGAGATCTGTGAAGCCATTCAGAGCGGAGGCCAGTACACTTCCTACTAACTGTGGTTCATGCTGCATTCATTGTTGTTCTGTAATCATGCTCAGTGTGTTTTTAGCAAAATTTAACCCACATTTGTTGAAATGCAGGTATTCTGGTAGCAGAGCTTTAAAAGAGATGCTCTGTGCAGAAATTTCTGCACGTTGTGACTGCCTGGAGAAGCACTTTGGTTGAGACTGACGATATAAGCCGATTAAAAGACATTTTTTATGATAAACACTGCATTTTGAAAATATCAGTTATTCTGCTGTGTGTATATAATAAAGTATAGTAAATTATCTCAATTAGCTTAACCTCTTAAGCCCTGAGGCCTATTTTCCGAAAATCCTATACTTTTACTTTTTAAGGCATTTCTCAGCTTTTACAAGGCCTAAACTGCAAATCCTGGTATCAAAATGAAGATAGGTTCTTGGGGAGTGGTGTGGATGAGTTAATTTGACAGTCAAGAACACTGGGTAAGAGTAATTGATGTTGGAATGGCCAAAAAATGAACTCCGCCTAAAAAACAACACGTTTCCTCCAATATCTCCTTATTTGACTTATAACGAAGCAAATAAACACAATCAATTGTAACCACTACATGTGAAGAACATCTGTAGCAAGTTTGGTGTTCATACTACAAGAAACTAATATTCTGTAAAGGTTTTGATTGAACAAAGTTCAGGCGTAATCCATGTTGGCACAGTTTGGCACAATTTGGCACAATAATTGAAATATGGAAAAAATCTTGTCCAAAGCTTCAGCTACGTTCATAGTCTTCTTTTCTTGCTTACGGGACATGATTTCAGCAAAAAAAACTCCTAAAGAAACGCTGTAAAAGGGGGGTGGAAGCTCATTTACCCCATCTTGCTGCGCTTTTGGGAACCTTTCATTCACAAACGCTTTCGACGTTGAGCTTCTGCGTGTCCCTACCACCGACCATCTGTCCAATCCGGGAGCTCTATATATCGCTGGAAAGCTCTGATTCTATGGAAGCCAATCAGCTCAACCATTTTGAGACTGACAGGATTGCCGACGAATCACACGACGCGCAGCGTGGAGAGACCTGCTCTTACGCACGGGGAGTCATTCCATATTTGGTGACGTTATGAGACCAAGGAGCAACAGAAAAGAGCCAAAATGGAGTTTCCGCGAAGCTATCGACCAGACATAACAACAAACAGACTTTTATCGCTATGGAAATAACTTTTGTTGAAAAAACGGCAAAGGTAAGACAAGATTTACATGCTTGCTTGGTTTTTGCTGGCGTTTTTTCAGGGAACTTTCGCTCCCTGCTCTAAAAGACTTCATGCAATGTTAATGAGTTACATATCGCTGGATTCAGCTGGTTGTTAGCTTTCATTTGATGCCATGGTTTTGGTGTTTCCGTTTATATTGTGGATACATATCGCACATAAACAAAAACGTGGTCATGAATTATACTCCGGACATGTTGTTGTTTATTTGCATGGCGTTCGAGCTGTGGTTAACGGATATGAAATTGAATTAGATACGCTTTTAGAGGAGTTTCCGCTGAACACAACAGTATTTAATATGTGTGGGTTATTCTCAGGGTTCGTGAGCTATGAGCGAAAATGTAATGCACAAGGGGGCAAGTCCCCGGTACCGGGGACTCTCGGGCTTAAGAGGTTAAATAAATTAATTTATGAATGAAACAAATAGTTAGGTTAAAAAAAGTAAGATTTTACCAAATTTAAAATAAGAAGTGAAATGCAAAACAATATTATTGATGCCGCTGTGGCTTGTTCTACATAAACCATTAGGTGTTTTTCAAAAAACTGATGCGTGAAAGCCCCCTGCTGTGTCTCAGGGGTGTTGTGACACTAACAAATATTTTGTTGAAACATTCAAAATAAAAATTGATTATGTCTGTCTTTCTAATTTAATTCCATGAATTAGCTTTTTTGCTCATTTGATAATTGATCCTTTTAACGCACATTTCTTTGACTGCTCATGTTATCTGCTTTAAGTGAGTGTGGTTGCACCAACAGGAGGCAAGAATGTCCTGGCATTCGTTTACAAATCCATTCGCTCTCTAGTGTCAGTCAAGCTTACATTCGACTCAATTACTGTGAGAGCAGCAGCCAAGATGAGAGCAGCTAATGTTCGGCAGAGGATGTCAGGGAGTTTTGTTCAGTTTTTTTTTTCATGGAATTGAATGTCACAGAAAAACACAATGCAGCAGAGTGAAGGAATGTGCAAAAGAGGAGAGAAATGGAGGAGTCAGAGGGAAACACACACACACACACACACACCCCGAAAGAAAGCTTTTCAGCTTCAAAATTCTCCTCAGGTTTAAATGAGACTCTCACCTTCTGACGTAGGCAGCTGGAACGACTTTGAACGAACGAGAGGACTTGAAACCCTCCGTTTCAGACTCATGTCATCATACGAGGAAAAGCACCTGGGAATGACAAGGCAATTCAGATTATTGTGATTATTTAATAAAAGAAGGTGAACTTTAAATATAATTCCTCAGTTTGTCGTTGAGTGAACCAATCAGGATTGAAAATAAAGAGTTACTAGGAGTGTAACGATACACTCTGCTCACAATATTATGTCCACAAAACAATATTTTACACCACTATTCTTATCTTTATATAACGAACCATCATTGGAAAAAAGTATTTGTATGAGATGGTTTGATGTAATCCATCCACCAGGGGGCAGTGTTATAGGTTGCATTAAATTATCTTTAAAATTATATAATTCTAAAGCTAATTTTAAAATCTTTCTCATTTGTTATGTTAGTAAAGGATAACTGTCTTCTAGCAAATATTAACAAGAGACAAGGTAAAGAAGTTTCAGAAGTGACAGGAATCACAATCACTCCAAGAAGCAAATGCACTTATTCCACGTAGCTCCCCGATACGTATTATGACAAAATATGACAATTTGTATTGTAGTTACCTTATTAAAACCATTTACAGCAGAAAATTAAATATTGATATTTTCTCAGCTGATTTCATTTCCCTCACGGCACTCACCATTTGTTATTATTTCAGAATTTTTAACCTTTTGCAATTAAAAATAACTTGTGCTATAAGGGTTAAATATG
Organism: Danionella cerebrum; assembly: GCA_007224835.1. Classification (NCBI taxonomy): domain Eukaryota; kingdom Metazoa; phylum Chordata; class Actinopteri; order Cypriniformes; family Danionidae; genus Danionella; species Danionella cerebrum. Next base: position 74,206 of record SRMA01026826.1, on the reverse strand, counting down.
AATCAAAACATGCAGCTTATTGAGGAATAGTTAATGTTTTATTCCATATAGCAAGTGATCTCAAAGAAAAAAAACTCATTTTGTTTAGTTTTTACTGAATTACTACCGGTCTAATCTGATTCAATAATCTATAGTTCTTTTATAAACCACTACGTCTAGTTTTGCAGAATGAGTACGAGTCAAAAATGGGAGTGCCTTAATATATATATATATAAAAAAATAAATAAATAAATTTAAAAAAGTCACACGTAAATGAAAACCCTTTATAAACTACACATACAATCAGCTGAAGGAACCCGTGCCCAGAATATGTTTGGGTACTTAAGTAAACCAGATATGTTACTCTTCATATTACCAGCTATAAACTTGTCAACAGTTTAGATTACTATGAGCAACTCTTTAAACGGTCAAAATGTCTTGTATATCAGTGTGCAAGTTAATAGGAACCTAAAGTACCAACTGAGTGCACAGAATAAAATCACTGCAACTGCATCTAGTGCAGCTCCCCAGAATGAGTCCTGCCATTGCAGAATGTGGTGTAATTCGAAACCATGGCTGCACGAACTACCTCTTTGGGCTGGGGTAGTGGTTGCTCATGGGAATGTTTGGGCTGCTGTTGTGACTGGGGGAGCTCTTGCAGCACTGCATACAGAGCAGCACTCCAAGTATCAGACACAGGGCCAGAGAGAGAAGCAAGTAACTGTGCCGGTCAGACACCTGCAAAGCACAAGAGCATTCCAGTGTTAGCTCATCACTCTGATTGAGCTTTAGTGAATAAGAGCTCTGGATGCGTACCTCTTGCTGCAGCTGAGCAACAGTGGCAGACAGGTTCAGCATGATCCTGGTGGCATTCTCAAGCTGACTCTGCAACAGCTGAATTGACTCTGTCTGCTTCTGGTCCTACAAAAATGTGAAAGACATAGTTAAACTACAAAAACAGTGATGTACATCTTCTGGAAAGCATAACTGGTCTGCTTATGTACAACTTATGTAGTATAAAAAAGTAGCCTTTATGCCCTGTGATACCGCAAAGCATTTAATTTCAAATCTGACTCAATTGTTGAACAAATAAAAGAAAGGAAAGAAAAGTGGGCCTAGAATAGAGCCTTGAGGAACTCCATTAAAAGCCCTGTCAGACAGATATGATCTGAATCACTTCAAAGCAACACCCTGGATGTCCACCCACTTGCACAGTCAGGGATTTTGTAGCATTAGTCGGGTATGAGCAGTCAATTAAATCAAACAACTGCTAATGATCATCAATGTCACACAAGTTGAAATCCAGTCATGAGCTGAGGAAGAAACAGCTGTTTATGAGGTTAAAAACTGGCCCAGGAACAGCTAATCAAACATGGCGAAGTTGCGATAGTCGTCACAGCAAGATTGGCACCACTATGAGACACAAGGTAGTTATAATGCATCAACAAGGTTTCTCCCAGACAAAGCAGATTGGATTTTCTCCTGTTCGAGCTCTTTTGAAGAAGCACCAAGAAACAGGAAACGTTGCCAATAATTAGACGCAGTGGTCACTCAAAGACACTTTATGCAGTAGATACACCAAGCTTCAGTGCAATCAGAGCAGACCCGACAGGTTCACCGTGTAGAGAGAAGTATGGCCACTAGAGGGCTTTCACGGTAGAGTTGCAGCCACACTACTGATGTGGGGTCAAGTATGCACAAATACTTGGGAACTGGAGTGCACATAATTAGCAGCAGGCGCTCTGGACTGGTCGCAATATTTGTCTGCAGAATATGTACAATAATTAATATCTGTAGGCAACAGTGAAGCATGGTGGAAGTTCCTTAAACAGGTGCATTTTGGCAAATGGATGTGGAGATTTGGTCAGGATTAATGGTGTTCTCAATGCTGATGAATAAAAGCAAATAATTATCCATCAAATCCCCAAATATATTCCGCAGAAGGACAATGACCCCCAAAACAAAGCCAAAATATCAGATTATTATAATCATTCTATCACAGATAATGATGACAAGGCCCCCACAGAATCCTGATCTCAGCATGACTGAGTGTGACTGGGATTTCATGAAGAGATGGAAGTTCTGTACTTGGTTCTCCCAGATGCTTGGAAGAAGCTACCAGCAGTTTCTTCCAAAACAGTGTGCAAGTGTACACAAACCTGCTCTTCAGCAATTCTGGAGGTGTTCTGCAGCTTGATGATGGTTTTGTTGAAAGCCCGTTGCATCTCCTCCATCTGTTTTCGATACCTAGGTCACAGCAAACACATGGATCAGAAAAAGCAGCTCCGTTGAACAAAGGACGGTGCTGTTATGCACGGGATTAGTTACCTCTGGCTGAGCTCCTCCAGGTATCTACTGCTGAGGGACATGTTCATCTCCAGGGCTTTAATTCGGTTATTCAGTCTCATGAACACAGACTCCTTCTGGTTGGACCCATGCACCTGATTACCATTGCCGTTCCCATGGCCCATCTCTACTGAATGCTGTTGCTCCGCATAAAACTCTCCTGCAGTGCGATGCGGGAGGAGGATATCATCTACTGCCTCATCTTGAGGAGACAGAGAAATTTCAGGAAGTTCTGGCTGAGAGACAACGGGGATGTGGTGAACATCCTCAACCCCTGTGACCTTTCCATTATCTGAGGCCTCAGGAAGTGGGATGGGAAGTTCAGTTGGAGGTGGGATGTCTGTAGGCCGGGTATTGGAAGGTAAAGGTAGAGGTGCCTGCTCTTTAGTGGGGACCGGTAGCTCCACTTTGGGAGGTTCGGTCTCTGGGCTGAGGGGTTCAGTGGTAGAGGAGGAAAGCGTAGAGGTGGTAGCAGCAGCAGCAGAGGAGGCACTGTCAGTGCTGCTAAAAATGCTACCAGAAGCATGTGTCTGCGGTATATCCACCAGGTACCCCGGACGCTGGTCCATGGCCTCTTCCGTGGGTGGGGGTTCAGGGATGGCTTGGGTGGGGGTGTCGGAGAAACTGTGCGGTGGAAGGGTGGATGTGCGACTAGGCTCCAAAAGGATCGTCTGAGGTGGAAGTTCCGGTTCGTTCACTGGAGATTCCTCTCTGGAGGGCTGAGGAGGAGCAGGGACTGTCTCAGTAGGAGAAATCCTCTCAGATTGAGTTTGTGAGGGCTGCTCTGCTTCTGGAGGATTTGCCGAGGGAGTAGGGGGCCCTTGTGAAGAGGTGGAGCCTGGGAGGGGCTGCAGAGGGGTTGTTTCAGCATCCGTGTCAGTGTGTATCTGATGTGCCTTGTGTCGTCGCTCTCTACGCTGGCGCTGTAGTGCTAAAGCTGCCGAGCAGTAGCAGTAGAAGTGCTCATGCAAAGACGCCAGGCAGGATAAAGTCGAGAGGTGGCCACAGTAAGAGGCGCTCTCCCTCTCCCACATCTCCTCCAGTGTTTTCTCCTCCTCTGCATCCTCCTCCAGGAGTGTGACTGTTGGCTCTGAGGTCTCCTCCTCGTCTTCAATAAGGATAACGATACGGGTCTCCTCAAGAGGTGCTTCCGAAGGAGCCTCAGGAAAAGGAACATCTGTGTCCTCAGTCACCAGAGTGGGATCCAACTCAGGCATATCCACCCTGGAGGTGAAAACGATTGATGTTGGCAACGAAAATATTCTAAAACATTTCAATTAGCGGTAAAGGCCTGTTCAAACCAAGTCAACGTCAAAGTAGTACTTATGAAAGCAGACCATGTTGTTGCCTCTCATCAGCTGCATTTGCGTCTGAACACAACGTTAAGACACCGGACTACAAAACAGGCAAGCGAGTAGAGACATGCCTTTGCAGACCTGTATTTACAAGTCTATATACAAGAACAGAACCGGGAAGGGTGTTGCTCATGTCAAATGTTGCGTAGCGTTTTTCTGTCATGTTGTGCCTCTCTTGAATCAGATTGATCACCTTGTCTTCAATGGATTCATTCCACACAAAAATGGTTTGTTCCGAAATAGAATGCGAACCGCGAGCCAGTTACCTCTTGACTCTGTAGTTTGTTTTGTAACGTTCAAGACCTCTACACTCTTGAACTGACTGAACAGCCAATCAGAGCACTGTTTTTAGGCAGATGGCAGATTCAGGAACATTTCTGCTGAGAACAATTGCTCCAAACTGACGCCCACCAACAAAGACAGACAGCACACTGTCATTTTTCTGTGTCCCGGCCTTTACAATCAATGTTTTCAGCTCTCAATCAATTAACTCTCAACGTTTGTATCTTAGTAGATCATTCTCCTCAACTCCCAGAGATACAAAATGAGTGTTGTACCATTTTGGAAACCACTGAGCCATTCTCCAGATCAGGCTAAGTTCATCGAATCTGATTGGACCACTAACATTTCAAAATGGTCAAAGATTTCCGCATTAATTTCTAGTTACTTTGTGTTGTAGGACCACTGGAAGATAAAGTTTATATTTTCGGAGTCGATACTACTAGGAACTACAGTACATTGGCAGAGTCCGGTCACTGGCATTAGCTTATTTTGTTTCAGGGATTGAGCAGATTTTCTTTCCTGTGAAATTTTACAACTGTGGCAAATTGGCAGAGATTTTGACATGATTTATGTACTGGCTTTTCCAGCATAGTTCCTTGATTGTTATTGTTTGGAACTAAATTCATTCAGCCATTTCAGATTTTCCACTGACGGAACAACACAATGCAACTTTTAAAAGATACAAGCAATTAGTTTCTAAATATGGAAACATTTTGGTCAAACTGGAGTTAAACGCTAGTGGTGTGACTGGATCTATGCTAAGCTAAAAGTGTCAACAGGTTTAGCGCCTCATGAATAGACTTTGTATACACACACTACTGGACTAATGTTCAGATTTACCAACACTCAAATGAAACCTACTTCTGCAGCGTGCATTACTTTCCTTTGGTGCTTCTATAAGTGATTATATGAAGCAGCAAGTCTATGAGAAAATTATTTTTACAATTTTGCATGTATCCATAGTTTGTATTAGAGATTGGAGTTAAATTATAATTCTGCATCTGTCCACAGGGGGGCGATTGCGACACTTGTTTCACTTAGCAGGCCATGTGAGACAGTTGGTCACTCTACTATGCTGTTTGTTAAACATAATGACAAAAAGGCTTTAAAAAAGGTATTTAAACAATAATTAAATAGTTAAAATGTTTTTTTTGAGAGTATGAGGGAATAAAAGAGAAGCAGGTAGAGTGATCGGGAAGGTTGGGAGAGGAAAACAAGTTCGGGACTTCAATCTGGGCATATATATCCGGCGCACAGTCCACTTCAGCACAAGGCCAGACTTAAATGTTCTGCTCTTGATTGTACGGTCATTTCAGGTTTGTATGGTTGTTTTGGTGAGAAATCCTCACAAATGTAAGATTTTTAATATCTTAGTTACAATTGCAGATACAAAGAACACCTGATGTTCCTGAACACCAGATATAAAAACAAGAAATATTACATCATTGTTTTACAGCAACCATCATAATAATATAAAAAAGTTTTTCTAATAAAAACAAGAAAACCACCCAAAACAAATCAATTTAAAATCAGAATGAGATTTGACTCATGAAAACCCCAAAAACTAATAACTAAGTATATATTTAAAAGTTCTCTTCAGTTATTACACAAAACAGATCCAAACTCCAGACAGTTAACATGCCATAGAATTAAAACTTTAAACAAATATTAGAGATATTCTACGATGAGTAGAAAGAAGGCATGTTAGAACGGACCTCAGCTGATTTTAATACATGTATTTTTGTACAGCTGAGGAAACTGAGCAGCAGCTCATTCTTTATTAGAACTTTGCAGACTAGAAAAAGAACCCAGTGGGATATTTGGATGTGAGCAAACAGTTCAAACCGGTCTGTGCTGGAATCCTCTGGCTCCCCAAGGCTCTATATTGAGCAAGCTTTCGAGGTTTTCTTGAGCAAGGGTGGGTGTGTTTGAATGAAAGAGACTCACTCAGGGGGCTCTTCAGTGGGGGTGGGATCTGGCGTCAGTATGGCTTCTGCTGATGCCTGCGTGACGTTTTCTGTCTCAGAGGAAACGTTTCCTGTAGAAGACCAAAAAAAAAGAAGATTATTACACACTTGAAAGAAAAAGTTTGTTTTCCATGGATACTTTAAAGTGCCAGGCTTGTTTGGGGCAAAAAAAAAAACAGTTCTTCACAACCCTGCTGCAATCCTCATAAAACATGCCTCATTACACTAATTGGAACTACCAGTGTGAATATTTATTTGGTTTTTTATATGTTTTTTTATTACTAATCAGGAAAATAAACTTAATAGTAATAGTAATAAACAAATCATGCATTTTAACATCCAGTACCAAACCACCCAGCAATCCAAGACTGGTTTGCTTACTAAAGGGCAGACTAAAGGGTTGAGCGATGTTCTGAGACCAAATGGTAACCCTGGTTACTGCGAGAAGCTGTGCTAATGTTGTTAACAGAGGTGTTCTTATGCTGTGGGTGGGTCCTAGCACCCCAGTGCAGTGATGAGCACCCTCTACCGGAGTTATAAAAACCAGTAACGGTAACGTATGGGGTAAACATGATTATGATGTATTTGCTAACAGTTAGTGTTTACTAAACTGAGCTGTTGACGAAACACCAGTAAGTAATGATAGACACACATCTTTAGTTACTGGACATTTGATGAAGTTTGGCTTTCTATACGAGACTTAAATTCAGGAAGTCTCATAGCGGATAATCTTTCCTCGATCTCACTAAATATTCAAAACATGTTGGCCAATCAGAGAAGAGAATGATTCAATCAAAAGACCTTCTGGGAAAAAAAAAAGACCTTCTGGAAGAAACCGCTTTTAGAAGTCATTTAAATTAAAAACATGCTAATTTTATAGAAATTTCTACATTTCATAGTCAACCGTGACAATATTAGACATTGTTTACACCACCAGTTGGATATGACCCAACTCAAATTTTTTGCTCTAATGAATCAGGCCTCATTCACATGTGGGAATAAATCAGATCTGTACAAAAGTGAGAGGACGTTTTATGGAGAAATAAGAGTCGCATTTATTTTAGTTAACTGCAGCTGTATAGTCAAGAAAAAAATGGATTTACTCCGCTTAATGATACACCGCTGATGCCGTGGTAACTTTGTGTTGCCCCAAACCTGGGATTTTTCTTGCTATGACTCAATTGTTGTGTTGATAGGTCACTGCAAAATAAAATGCAATTGGTTGTCCGACATGTTCTTATTTCCATGGTTCTACATTTGACTCATGACTAGTTACTCCACAAAAATGCCTGCATTGGCCTGCTTTTGAAGTAGGCCTGCTCTTGGCCATCATACAAATGGTTGTTGAAAAAAAAAGTACAGTTATTGTTTTTGTTTGCTAACTTTGGGACAGTCACGCTAGATCTGGCCAATTGCAACTCGCTAGCCTTATAACCTCATGAAAGATAGCAATTCATTAAATGGTGCTGCTTTAGATTATCTTAAATTAAATGGTGCAATCAACAGTAGGATATTAATTGTGGTTTTTAGAGAATGCAAATAACACTACATTTGTGCACCAATACATAACATTTTATTTTAATTAAGGCTTTTAAGCTTTTTTAATTTCTGCAGTTTTAATAGTCCACTAAAGATTTTTTTTTTTACCTTTGCATATATCATTTTATTAAACAATATTACATCATTTTGTATCTTAACAACTGAACCTATAGATACGAATGATTCACTTTACGAAAAAAACTACCTACGAAATGTCTCTTGAAAAATATTTTGCTCCTGGTTGTGAAAAAAAATCCAATATAAGAAAAACACAATCCGAGAAATATGTACTTACACGTACTACATTGTTGATATTGAAAAATCCAGTACGCCACCCTGGAACAGATTAATTCTTTATCTCGAGGCATCAGTGTATATAAACAAATATGTACATGTAATTTCCTAATCCCTGTGTATAAAATAGTACAAGAATTGTTTTGCTTTTTATTATTCATTTATATTTTGGATATTTAGAAAAGTTTTACTGTTCAAAACTTCAATAGTCTTTCCTTCAATAGTTTGAAAGTGAAATATCGTGAAATGTGGCTTCTGCATTTATATTTAAAAATAATAAACAATTCCCTGATTTAGGTATTTAGAAGTCAAATTAAAGAAGCATAAATCATCCAACTAATTGATGATGAAAATAATCGTTATTTGCAGTCTTAGTCATGTCGTTAGAAAGCACACCAGTGAAAAAGCACCAAAAGTAACCCAACATTCCAAAAGCATCAAAACAAATGTAAATATAAAATGATGCGCAGTAAAGTGCACCTCCCTGTTTCAATCATTGTCAACCACTTCACTGTTGCTTAATAAAATGTTTTAATGGTTTTTCTTTTACACGGTTTACAGCCATGATACACGGCAGAAGAGAATTTTAACCTTCACCTCTGTTTTTAGGAAGGCGTCTTGTGTTTAAACAGCATTTTAAGCCAGTGCTTTCTGGGCCCATGCATATACACCCCCCCCAGGGAGAGTTTAGTGCTGGCAGCGCGGCTACATAAACCTCTCAAAGACATGCTTTCACTGCCAGACCTGGTGACACTGGTGCAGCCCTGTTGGCATGGTGACAGCCCTCGCTAGTCAGAAACAGCTGCCAAGCAAGCGCCATACCTTTCATTTCCACTCCGTCTTCAAGCTCTGCTTTCCCTCCGAGCACATTAGCTGCAATGTTGTTCACCATGTTGAGGATGGCATCTGAGCAGAAAAATATTTTCACTAAATTTATTTGCAGACCTGCAACCAAGGTGTTCTTCACTGTAAATACTGTGTAAATAAACGTGTTCTAGTATTTGTAGTAAATGCACATTTACATATTGCTCCTTTGTTATTCCATCGTACAGGAAATGAAGTGGTCAAGAGTGTGCAGGCTTCCTGGAATGTTTACTAGTTATTCCTGTCCTCAGAAAATTTCCAAGAAGAACTGGAGCGGAGCCGCAGAGCACACTATTTCCTTGAACACTTCTGAAACGGTTCTCTCTTGAACCGAAGAACTTCATTAGAAACTGAAAAATGCTCATGTTTTTTTAACCAGTTTAACCAGCTGACTTTAATCTTCTCGTTTGGCATATAATGCTGTACACAACAGCAAAAACAACAGCACATACTTGTGGCAGAGCCCAGCAGATTCTTTGAAGCCTTGTCCTCAGACGGCAGGTAACCGGGTGGGTAATCTGTAAAAAAAAACAACTCCGCCATTAAGAGTGGTGTCAGCAAATGGAGAGCACACAACACACCAGCAAACATATAGTTTAATATTGTCTAAGTTTTGTCATCACTAACTCTATCTTATGCAGTATCAAATGCAAGGAGGTACTGGGTGCAAGAAGTGCATGAGTCTGTTCTCTCTCATTCTCAATGCTCCCGTTACGTGTCGTCTGGTTTTCTGTTCTGTTCTGTTTCTGTTCTGTTTCGCCTTCGTTTGGGAATTTACCCGATTATTACTTGTGAATAAAGGCCAGTACACACAGGCTGAGTTTTTCAGTGTGAAGTTTTGTGCGACAACACACCTCGATCAAAAACCACACATCGGACTAAACAAGTGGTGCCAATGAAAAAGAGTTTCACACTGCCATATCGGATCCGTTTTTGCTAGGAGAACGACCAATGAAAGCAGAGTCTTTTAATGATTTGAGAATGAGGCACAAGAGCCGCTCACTGTCAAAGTTGTCAGACTAAAGTTTTACAAACAGAGCTTAAATAAAATCGGCAAAAACAGTATTAACTTTATCCTTAGACGTCCCTGTAGGCAACATTAAAGCGTCTGTTTTGAATTAAGTAGAAATTACGCAACACAATTATTGTATAGCTTTTGTTTTCAAAAATAATGTGTTGTATCCAAAAAGGTTATTTATTTTGATATTTTGTTTTAAATGAACATTACAAGAGTTATTAACTGATTCATATTAAAATAAGATAAAATGCACGTCTTTCAGTTTGTTTTATAGACACCAAATCTGTGCCACCAGTGCCACCTACTGGTGAAAAGAAGGAATAACCCTTGGAATTACTAGACTTGCGACATGGTTTGTGCTTTTCAAAGTTCTGGCACAAAAAAGCACAATGGCACAACAAGGGCTTGTTTAGGAGAGTTTAAGTTTAGGAGAGGTTCGCCGTTTTTTTTATTATTTTTACATATTATTTTTATAAGCTTTTTGGGGAGGATTTATGGATTTTGTTTTGTCAAGACCTTTTGATTTTTGTTATAAATCAAAAAAACCTTTCCATTGTCAATTTTTGCAGTTAAAAAAACCCTTTTAGTTCAATTTCAAGCTTGTTGGGGAATTATTGCCTATTATTTTTTTTGTTAATATTCAGTAAAAAAAAAGAAGCAGGTGTTGTACTAAAAATAATTAGGGTTTAATATCAAGATATCAAAATGTACTGCACATGATTGACAAAATTATTTATTTTACTTTTGAATATTTGATATTGGAAAGTCAGACTCATAATGCAGTGAATTAAATGCTTCATTACAAATTTACTTAGAGCAGGTCAATCATCAGTAAATAGAAGCATTTTGAAAAGAAAAAAAAAAAAAAAAAACACTATCTAATGTAAATGGTAAATGTTGCTGTGCACTTCCTGTTAAAGAGAGGAACTCACCGTAATCTTCATCCAGATATTCGGCTCTCTCTGAGGTGTACTGTGAGTCAGCTATCTCATCATACTCCTCCACCATACTGGTGCCAAACACCCTAAAGCACACAAAGACACACATGGGCTCCGAGGATGAATATCAACGGCTTGAGAAGAACGCTGGTCTTTGTTCCCGCATTCATGTCGAGGGCAAAACTACTGCGAGCATTCAAAACAATGTGATTCTTCCTTCTCCCAGACAACTACAATCACGCTTCTTGTTGCTAGCCTGGTACTTTGGGGCTCTGTTTTATAACCTTTTTAGGTTTTTGAATTGAATATTGTGCCTTTTCCCCCAAAAGGGTTACACATGATGCATTCTAATGTGATTTGCATCATGTGAGTTGCAGAATTACAGAGCGACACTTCTTTCAATTGACAAATTTCAAGGTCAAATTTGAACCTATAATCAGTTTTGGACAAATATAGCCACAGAAATGTTCCCTTGAAAATCTTGAGCTGTTTCCTTACAGTATGCAGCATATCTCAGCCCGAACGCATGCAGACCTGCCCCTCTAAGGGCCTCAAACTAAGATTACATCTCCTGCCAACTCAAACAGACCAAACCAGAGCTAGAGGCAAGACCAAGATCAGCTCAACTCAGGAACTTAGCCTTTAAAAGCCTTACAAGCTGTGTAAAGTCCATGCACCTTTTCCCCGGAGTCAATAAAACTTAAAGAGCATTGAAAGTACATGGTCACAAAATCAGAATCAAGGCTTTTGTTTTTAGAGCAGAAAGTTTATATGGAATATGAATACATTATATTTACTGATATGAACACAATCTAACATTGTTTATGTTTTTAACTCTTTCATAGCCTTAAGATTCAGAACTCTCCAAAAAAAAGCATAGCAGTACAATTGTAACAAAAGCAACAGTAATTAAAGTGGACGAATGGCGTGTGCTTCAAGCGTCACTTTAATTTTATGAATACAACAGTTCAAATATCAAACATTAATAAACTGCATTTACTTTTGTTGTTTTGTGGCATTTGAAAAGGATTCCCTCTCTAAAGATTTAGACTTAAACCCTCCTGTTACCCTACAATCTGCAAACACCTTTTTCCACTGGGGTCAATTTAATACCTTTAGAACATAACCTTTTTTGCTGAAAGATTAGTGACAGGTAATTGATGTCTTTGTTGACCACTTACCAACTCCCTGTAATACCACAATAATACCCCCATCCCTCTTACATTGCCATAGACACATACAAATCAGCATGAAAACTCATTGTTTCACTTCAAATTGGAAAACTATGTATATTTTTGTTGTTTTATTGGTTTTGTATTTTTTTATTGGTATATAGTTTTGTTGTTTAAAACTGTGTGATTGTGTAGTTAAAAGCTGAATAGATGATTTTATTCTTGCATGTCTTGAACATGACTCACAGCTTATCTGCTTTTTCTGAAACCATTTTGATGACATTAGCAGCACTAAGTCTACCCTCTCAGTCAAGTGAGTCAAGTGAGGAGCGGGACCATAATAATTGTCCATTTCTGGAAGGTAATGTGTCCAAAGGGGGAGGGGGGGGGTGAATCCTCCCCCAACGTCATGGCAGTGGTTCTCAAAACACCTTAAGATGAAGTTTCTCTTAGCAACTTAAAGCAACCTTATTAACCCTCATAATTTTTACAATTACATTAGGAATTACATTAGGAAAAACCACATTCGTAATCTGACATATGTGAAGGGGCTCATATTGAACGCAATGATAAATGGAGGATTTAAAAAAAGGGAACACAGTGTGTGCCCATTATGCCATGAATCATGAATCCGGCCTAAGATTCCTCATCAAACCATGTTTGATCAACAAACCTGATCAAGCTGAGAGGACAGAAGTGTTCAGAGCCAAAGTGAGACAGCAGCTCAACCTAAAAAATAATGGAAAAAAATAACAACATGATCAGAAATCAAAACCATTCACAATTATACCTCATATAAACCAAATGCCCTGATTATTTACAATGATGTGACATCCCAATAATAAACCATTAAAAGCAAAGCATGAAAATTCCCTGGTGACTGTGAGAAAATATCTGAAGTTTCGTGCATTAAACTAACAGTATGTGTGTCCTGCCACCAAAAGCTGAATGGACAGGATCTGAGAGAGAGGAGCGCTAACCTTTATGTATCTGATGAACATCTGATGCAGGAGTAGAAGACAGGAGAGAGCGGAAACAAAGAAAACAGAGGAAGATCAATATAAAGGATCTGATTCATGCTGCAGCACTTTAAACTGTATTGTTTGCTCTGCTGAGGCTCAATTCAGAAGAGGTAACAGAGAGAAAGACTGTAATCAGGAGCAGAGGGTTTGAGAACAGCAGGAAAAATAAGCGAACAAAACCAAGTGTAGTTCAATGAGAATCTGAAACGGTGAAGGTCATTACAGAAAAGCCCAATCTACTACGACTTGCTTGCACTCAAGTACAGTTGTGCTCACAAGTTTACATACACCAGCATTTTTTTGTTGCTTTTTTTCCCAGAAAATATGAATTACTCAAAAAAAACCTTGTTTTTTCACTCATGGTGTTTGGGTGAAACCATTTATTGTCAAACAATTGCATTCACTCTTTTTAAATCGAAATGACCACAAACACTTGACCCTGATCATAAGTTTACCTTAATATTTTGTATTATCCCCTTTACCATCTGCCTGATGTCTCTTGGGGTATTTGTCGATGAGGTTCTTTATCTTCTCTGTTGGTAACACATTTATCTTAGCAAAAAGCCTCAAACTCTTGTAAATTCTTGCATGAACTGCACATTTGAGTTCTCCCCAGAGTGGTTCAATGATATTGAGGTCAGGAGACTGAGATGCCCACTCCTGAACCTTCACTTTGTTCTGGTGGAACCAATGACAAGTGGACTCGACTTTGTGTTTTGGATCGTTGTTGTGTTAGAATGTCCAGCTATGTCCCATGTGCAGCTTCTGGCTGATGATGCAGATTTCCCTCTAGTATCGTTTGATAACTTACTGCATTCATCATCTACCTCATACATCCTCAAAACACCAGTGAGCCAACTCTGTGCTTCAAAGTGAGGATGGTGTTTTGTTCATCATGTGTGTTGTTGACTCCTCTCCAAATTCAGTGGTGTTTATGGTTGTTGCCAAAAAGTTCAGTTATGGCCTCACCGCTCCAAATAGCTGTTTGGTAGTTTGGAGGTTTGTCTGAGCGGTTTGGTGTATTGTAAGCAGCTACTTTGTGGAATTTGGGTAAAGGCGTTCTTCTGTCAACTGCTTCATGCAACCCATTTTTTCTTCAAGTGTCTCCTTGTAGCAATTTTTCTGTTGACAGCTCTTATGCTTTCCCAATCGCTTCAGAATTCAGCAATGTCAGTGCATCATTGGATGAAAGAGACAAGGGTCCATCAGGAGCCAGAAACTTAGAAACCTTTTCTGCACAAACACTGATTATAAGCAAACAAGTTGAAGTGATGATGGTTAACTTTACCTAACCCCTCAGCTTTTGTGCATGTCATCAGGTCAAAATCACCAGGGAATGTAAACCTTTGATTAGGGTCATTTGGAAAGTTTCTGTTGTCATTATGAGTTTAAAAAGAGTAAACAAGGATGTTTGACAATAACTAGCTTCACCCAACCATTAACTATGAGTGAAAAATGTTTTTGTTTTCGTATTTTCTGTAAAAATGGCAAAGAAAAAAAAATTATAGCCAGCCTGGCACTGAGAAAGATGGCAATACTATGAAGGTGTCTTTGATCCACTAGGTTAGTTCAAAGTAAACAACAGATCTGTTTAAGTTTTTGTCTGGCAAACATAAGCATAGTCACTCATTGAGATCACAAAAAAATACTACTAATAATAATTGTCTGATATATCAACGTCTAATGATGATACATTAGAGTCTGTTTGAGTTAGAAGTAGATTGGACCCTGTTTTCACAGTTTGCTTAGAGCACCACCTCCTCAAAATCGTCTGGTGCATCACTACACCAGCGTTGGGGCAAACTTGAAAGCAAATTATGCCAAATGGCGGTAAAAAAAAAAAAAAAAATCACTTGACCAATTCAACAGAACTAAAAAAGGCACTCTAAAACACAGCAAAAGCCTACACGCCATAGATAATTCGTTCCATGACTGTGTAATTCAACATTGACTGACACTTGTTGGTTGGTTCAGCATTTTATGGAAAGTTTGTGCTGATTTTTTAAAGGAATTGACCAGAAAAAGATAGAAGGGGAGAGAGCAAGGGAGTGAGAGGAGTGAAGGGTTGCATTACTATGCTGCTGTTTATGGATTTAATCTAGTTAAGACCATAGATCTATTTTATTCATGGCACAATTTCAGTGGAAATATGTATATCACACTTTTCTTGCCATTGATGAAACTAAATGTGAATTTCTCCAAATAAAAAGTTCAAAATAAGTTACCATCATGTGCTAAATATAAATGTACTTGATATTTAAGAAAATCCTATACTACTAGCATATACATTTCAATTCAATAGATCATGGCTTTGTCAGTTCAGCTTCATGTAAAACAAGTTATGAACGAACAACAGATTCAAGTGACTCTCAGGCCTGAGGGAAGGGCATGTCTACCCTCCAACGGATCCTGTGCTCTTCCCTTCCTCCCATCAAACACATCATTGTACTTTGCTGATGAAACTCTAGAGAACAACTATATGCACCGCTTTAGGATCAAGTTTGGGTCCCAAATCCTGCCACAGCATCAAGTTAAAGATTCACAACGTTATTCCCTTTATAATAAAAATTCTGTGCTGTAGGTTTGTGCAGAATGTTCTTAAGAATATTTTGATGGATAAATGGGCTTACAATTATTGTAGACTTGCCAATAAATAGCACAGATTCAGCAGACACAAATGTGTACATGTTTCATCAAAGAGTCTAGTAAAGTACATAGATATGATTATAGAATGGCCTTGGTGATTAGATAATTCCGCTAGAACATTATATTTTGAGGAAAAGATAAAAATGGTGACTGGGTTAAAAGGGTTCAAAACTACAATTAGCATCAAAATAATTTAACTTGTTAATATTGTCAGTTTTCAGGAAAAATGCATTTGTTAAGAACAATCTACTTAAACATGATAGGAACAGTGTTCTATTTATATAAGAGAGCAAAGAACCCTGCATAGATCAGGAAGTAGAAATACATACGAGACTTTGTGCGTCCGAATGCCTAAATGCATTCACAGAAATCTTTGTCCACCCTGTCCATGCCTTGTTTGAACCTTGTGTGTGTGTGTGTGTGTGTGTGGGTGTGCGTGCGTGCGTGTGTGTGTGTGCGTGTATGCCTGTGTGTGTGTATATAAGGGTCTTGAAAGCCATTCGGTTTTGAAATAGTGAATGATGGCAGCAGTTTGGAAAGGAGCAGTAGAGTAACATAATGGATGGTATAATACATGGCTGTTTCAGTTTAGAGCTTGAGCACCGATTGTTTCACAGCTTTTGGCTCATTTTTGAGGGTCTTAAAAAAAATAAAAAACTATTTCACACACTGATCTCAGAACTGGGGAAAATAATCTAATTGGGGTTTAAAAAGTGGGTGTTGCGCAACAGCTCTACTCTGCTTATGGTGTGCTAACAGTTTGTCATAAGCTAAAGAATTCCAGCATATATGTGTAGGGTACTAAGACTTAACCCCAAGACTTAAGGGTACCACGGATTGAGTTTCCAAATACAAGCTATTTTGTAAAAATCTTTAAAATGGCCACTTTGCTAGTGTCATACTGTAATAAACTCCTCGTTATCCTAAGGCATATGGGATGGTAAATTGTTCATCTTTTTGGACTTTGTTAAACTGTTTGCTAAACTAAAATTGAGCCATAAACAGGAAGTTGTTAATAACTCAGCCATGGATTGCCTGATCGGGTTCAAACTTGCCAGGCCTGTTAAGAGCCTATGGCGTTATGTATAGCGCTACCTAATGGCAATGTGAAAAATCCCATTTGTGTTTGAAGTACAGATTTGAAATTTGTAAACTGACAGGAAGTCAATTATTTTGAATTGTTCCAGGGCTCGTATTTTAACTTTTCGTGTCATTACCATCAAACTCTGGCAGTCTCCTCTTTTTTCACTACGGTGAACGGTTCGTGCTTGGTGGTCTGTTGAATGTTGATGTTTTGCATACAATTTCAGATCAGGATCAAACTTGCAGTATGTTGTACGGCTCAATGCCTGAAAACATCTAAATAGCAATCTATCCATCTATCGAATATCCAATTTTCTGATGTTTCCTCTTCTACAATGGACAGTGATTGAAGTACATATGTAAATAGTAGTCTGCAGTATCAGTTGAAGTGCCCACAAGAAATGCAGCAAAAAAGATTCATGATGTACTTCATTTGCCATAATTCCACTTGTGCATGACACTGCTACACACAGAGATAAAACATACAAATATATAATCAAGCCATTGAGCGGCTACGTTAGCAAAGTTAGAAATTTATTTGCACTCAGAGAAATATGTGCACAGCATTTGTTCATAGCTAAATTGCAATCATCAGTTTTGTTAAAAAAAAGCATAAACTGCAACGAGCTTTACCTTCACATATTTGGCATACAGTTGCTCATCCAGAGGGAAGCTCTGTACAGTGCGTTCATCCCGAGCATGAAATGTTCCCAGCTTGATCCACTTATTGGTTGGGTACCTGAAGTTGAGTTAAACCAATTATCAATTTAGCAAACTAGAATAACTGCAAATATTGTTTTTACTTTAATCAAAGACTAAATCGGTCTATACAGTTGTACGTCCAGTTAACTGGAAAGTCATGTTTGTCTATGAGCAGAATTACCGATCACTGATCGACACCAGGAAGTCTCTGGGGGTCGATGAGAACAGCTCAAAATTTGCAATGTCCAGCTGCTTCACCTGTATTGGCTCACAGAGCTCAATAACAAACCTGCATTGGAAAATCAGACAAATAAAGACTTTATTTCCCTTTAGCTGTAGATTTCGTGCAATCTCAGCTCATTCGAAAGAAATGCGATTCAGTTTCATTATGTTATTTGATGTGAAACATTATTTTACATATGCAAGATAAAAAAGAATTACTATACATGTTTTATAGAAAAACCACATTTTAGCCTCAACGTAATCTCATTTAATTCAAGTATTCTGAACATGTTTAAACATTACATACGACGGGAAGAGGTGTCCTCACAAACAGTTGGATTTTGTTTGTAGTCTTAGTTTCCACTAGGAGTCACACGTGTCTTTGTTATGTATAAGTATTCTTTATTAAACACACATTATTAACCTGTTTATATATTTATACTTTGCAATGGCATATGTTAAGCCATTAAAACAATTGGCATGGAATGATTGAGCTCTCACAGGTTGCAGGTTTGTAGATTTGAAGCTTTTGAACTACTTCAGCGTCTACGTGCTTATTCCAAACACAAGGTAATTAAAAATATCAGAATGTGTAAAGGTGGTAGTAGCTCTCTCGACCATTCACGATTTGGTATTTCATATGGATTAATATCATAATTCTGCTTTAACTTATCCTTTCTCAGTATAGCTAACTGTTTCTGTTATGTGTGACTTTTTCAATTAATTTAAATGCAAAATAACAACTATTACCAATTTAATAAAAATAATAACAAATCCTACAGTAATTAGTTTTTTGTTTCTCTTGGTAAGAGTCGCTATGTTTAAGGAGCAACCTTGGCAACACTGGAGTCACCCTGCAAATATGGCAAACACAAGGATGCCACTCCTTCTGCTCTATTGATATCAGGATAACACTAAAACAATACATTTAATTACTAGTTGTTTTATATATACATATTCTGTGTCGAGGCTGGTTTATTATAATAATCTAACAGAATTATTATTACAATGCAGAACGTCATGCGCCTAGACCGTTGTTAAATCATCCGTGAATATTCTTTTCAAGCTAAAACGTCGAAAAACACAATAAACTGCACATCATCTAATGCAATTACAGCAAGATGAAAGTAGAAAACGTTTTAGTAGGACAGCATTTTAAAATAGTTGAACATTTTTGAACAGTTTGATACTTGCACATGAAATAAATCACCTTTAAGTGTTTTAATGCTCATTGTTTTCAAACCTTTATATTGATGAAATGCCTCTAAATCATTTTGGATGTAAATAGGTCATAGATTTTGATCATTTAGAAGGAAAAAGAAAGACTTCAAATTTGTGTTTTAAATCAAAAGTTATTCAAGATTTTTTTTTGTATATCTATTAAAGTTCAAAACAATTGAACAACTATGGATTGATACTGTTCTTCAAATTCTTTATTCGATATCTTTTGATTCTCTCACAAATTTTATACTTTTTGTATTAACAAATCTGTACATTGATAATAAATACATAAATTCAGTAAATCCTGAATTACTGAATTAAAATGGTCAAAAATTTGGATTTGTTTTACTTTTCACTGTTCATTTATGTCCAGTTTTATGGATTCAGCATAAAAAATGCTGGTAAGTTGACCCGGTGTTGGTTAGCTGTATACCCTGGAACATCTCCTTTTAATCCTTGTGTTCATCTTACGGAAGTGATTTCAGCTCCTGAAGTGGCTCTTTTCTGCTGGCTGTATTAAAACAACTTTTTAAAACATTTAAGCCCTGAAACTATAGTTCCAGAAGTTTTATTGTCACAACATCCAGCAGATTTTGTTTTCACGGACACTTTTCTATAGACATAGCTTCTTAACTGCTACAATACGAGCCTCTTTGAAAGCTTACCAGATCTTGGTACTGCACGGGTTCAGCATGTACAGGTCCATGTTCTCCATCAGGATGGCAGACGTGCTCTGAAAATACACCCACGTTACACGCTATCCCTTCGAAAGAACACTGTAGACATTTACAATCCTGGAGAATCATCGTTTGACACGGTTTTACTGTAGATGCGCTGTACCTTGGCTTCATTGTTGGACGAGAGGATTTTGGCCCCGCATTCAACAGAAGCGTAGTTGTTCTTGAAATTCTTTTGGACCTTTTTTACAGGATGAGGGCTGCCATTTGATGAAGTGTGAAGAGACTGACCTGCAAACGAATTAATTACATAAAAGCATTAAACCACAGTGCTCACAAAAATCACATTTAACTTTAAAAAGGTTAGTCTTAAAACAGTTTTAGATGTTAACGGTTCAAGCTAGGAGGTTCTTCTGCTGCAGACCATCACTAGAAGAAAAGGGCTGCAGTCTGAATTCATTGTCAGCTATCCCTGATGATAAAGGCCTATATGAATGATCCCGCTGGCTTGCCGGAACAATCTCAATCACACTCAATTGAATTTCACCATTTACTTTCATTTCAGCTGATGCTTTGGATCTAAGCTTCATGCAGCAGCACTAATGCAGCCCCACAGCATGACACTGTCACCACCATGTTTCACTGTTTGCAACAGCCACTTTTCTTTGAAATCCTTACTTCCAAAAAAAGTGATCTTTGTCTCATCAATCCCGAGTAGATTAGTCTTCAGCATGCGTCCCAGCAAATTCTAGGCGTGTTTTTTGTGCATGTTCCTTCGTAGACGATACCCATGATACTCATGCATGGAAATGGTCGCTCAAGTTTGGCTTTCTATTGCTTTAGCCAACTGTAGTGATTTTCTTCAACCATACTCATCAAAAGATGCTCCTGTCGAGACACTTCCATTGACCATTGTTGCACTTCCATCTTTTCTTACATTTTTGGATCACTTTTGCCATTTTGATCTTTTTATGTAAAGAAATTAGTTCCTTTCTCAGATTTTGTGACCGGAAGATGTCAAGACAGTCTTCAAGAGATTTTTATAGTCAGGTGTCTGCTGGATACCTCCTAAATTAGTCATTAGAGTCACCTGGATGAGCGTCTAATAATTTAATTATTAATAGAACTATTGTAGTCTTAAATATGGGTTTTCTGGAGAGTACTAATCTTTTGTGTGTGTGTGAAAATTAACAAATCGAGTTTGCAATTTGAGGGAGTGTTGTGTACTACAGAATCTCTTCGAAAATGTTGTCAGGATTCCCGAAAAATGTAGTGGGGTGTACTTATTTATGCTGAGCACTGTATAAACATTTCCCTTCCTTTCTATAGATCCCTCAGATTTTTTTAATTCTACTATATATATATAAATAAACAACCCCATGAGTGGTGAAAACTAAATATGTGTATTTAAATCAAGTTTATCTCACATGGCCGACAGAGTGAAGCCAAACTGCGGCGAGCACCATAATGGCACTGGCTGCAGAATGATTACCACCCAAAAGAAGTCTTTTAGGAAAACTTATATTTTCATACTGACTATGATTTAAATACACATTTGATCAAAACATTTTCTTCCATCAGAAAGCTATTAAAAATAAAAGGTTGATAAATACTATGACCTTTAAAAGTAGGACAAAGGTCCACTTTGGGGGAAAAAAAAGGATTTTTTAGTTTTTGGTTCTCTGGCACCATTTAAATCTGCTCTATTTAACCTGAAATGTTGACGTCAGTGCTGACCTTCAACACAGTTGTGATTTCAGTTCCACATTCATTTATCCATCACCCCCTTCCCCTACAACAGCACAAGCTTTCATCAGATCTACTCCATCTAGCAGCTAATTAAGTTAAAATGCTGTTAGCTAGCAGCTGAGAGCTCACCAGCTCATCCTGCAAGCACTTAGATTTATGTTTGCGGCAGTGTACTGAAGCAATCCATTACTGCAGCAAACACGTGACTTTACTGGATTATGTAACATTCTTCATGTACACCACAACCGAACTGACGATGAGCAAGCATAAAAACAGTGTTATAGACAAAAGGAAAGAGAAGATGCCTGAAACAAGTGACGAGAAAGACCGCGCTGTGAAATCAAAGGCCCTGAAGCAAGAGAATGCACTGGTGCAGAGGAATCTCGAGAGTAACTCTGTAAGCGAAGATTCACAGAAAAACTGAAACGAGAGCCTTACTTTTCTTCTCCTCTACTTCCATCACTTTCTTCTTCCACTCATCGAATGTTGGGATGTCTTCTTTACCAGGCACAGGAGGGTCTGTCGCACCCTCATGCTCTGCCACCTACAAATGAAAAGTGAAGTGAAGAATCTTGAAATGCTAATTCATTTATGATCGCAATATCAGCGCTGCATTTCGATGGACATGAAGGTTATGATTTGATTAATAATTTATTATTGATGCAATGTGATGGAATTCAGTACTAAGAAGAGTTATTTACCTTATTTAAAAACAGATGGAGCAAAACAGTCTCTTTTCCAAAATATAACAGCATTTAAAAGTAATAACTAACACTCACTTTGATGAAGTGGTAGGTCACACATTAACTGTGTCATTTTGGGTGACACACTTTGTACATGCCATGGCTCTTGTCTAGATCAGTTGAACCCTCGACTTTACAAAAGACGAAATTAAAAATTGCCTCCTTAATTACATTAAATGTACATTTTTTCACATATCAATTATTAACTGAGTTGAAAGGAATCTGTTGCAGAAGATCATTGAAGAATGGAACAGATCGTTGATAGTAATCTTGGCCTCAGCTCAACAAAGCTACATTTAATCTAAAGGGGTCATGGGTTCAAAAATGTCTTGTTTACTTGTACACTTTCATTAATAAAGGACCAAGCATTCCAATATGTATTAATGTGCTTAAGAAACAGAAGGTTGGGAGGGTTCCAGCGTGTGTGTCCAGTGAGGTTAGGAGGAAGATGTTACTTTGCTTGCCGCAGCACTCTGGGTAGGGAAGTGGACTTCTAAGAAGGATGTTGTGGTTTCGACTGTTGCACAGTTTGATCAAAAAGATTGTACACTTTTTTTTCAAAGCCAAAAATATATTTATTATACAAGTGTTGTGCTAATGTATACATCATCAACACTGTTATTACAGCCTGAAAAAGTCTACAAGAAAAAGTTTTATATTTTTAACTACTTTAGTTCTAGTCTTGGAGTATTTGAATGTGCCATACTTCAACAGACCCTTAAATCACAGATTTTAAGACTATATGTACAGGGAGTCAATACTAACTAAGAAAAAGTTGCACAAAATGCTTTAAAATCATTCATTCACTTTTTTTAAACGCCCTTCCAGCTTCTATGGCTATTTCCAGGGTGAGAGAAATTTAACGTTTTAAATTCGATATGCACAACAGTAGCAGTACAAGTAGTTTGGGTTTTTAGAATGTTGATGGAGGATTGTGAAGACAACATCTCAAAATATCTGGATTGTAATATTCTCCACGTTGTTTTACAGATGTTTCTGCACGCTCGCTCATGGGACATCTTTCTAAGACAGGGTTAATATGCAAGTTTAACACCTGCCATTTTATACGCAAAAAGAATTACTGGTGTATCGTATGTAGTTGCAGTTTTCAGTCATTTAAAAACTGATCCCCACCGCTCCCGTTGTTTGTAAGGGTTTATTTTGAAATGCTACTGGTCTGATTGGATTTGATTATTTAATCAATGCGAAAAGTGCCATCACTGGAACTAAATGGATAAAAATAGATGGAAAACACTCCTTATTTCCTTGAGGATAATATTACTGTTACTTTAATCCTATGTTTTTATGTGTTACACTCTGCAACGTCTCACTCTCTGCGTACTTTCCATTGTGTATAGACTCAAAGGATTTGTATTCAGTTACTGCAGCAGCTGTTCACACTCTGCTGCTAAAGAGCTGCAGGGCTTAAAACAGACTCTAAATTAAAATATGATGGTGGAAGAGAAACCAGTAAGAAAGGTGATGGTTTGCCCTCGCAAATGTTTCATCAAGCAAAAGCTCACTCAGCACTGGAGCTGACTCCAAAGCCACTCAATGGATCGATCTTTAAAAGGAATAGGACATTTCAGAACTGTTGCTTCTTATGAAACTAGCAGAATGCCATCATCCTCAGAGTTAATTAGAGGTGGTACTGTACAATAGCGTTCCTTAGGATGGGTGTCATTTTCGACACTTCACTGTGATAAATTGATCAAGTGAAGTTTTCGTCGGCTTAATTCAGTTGTTTTTCACTCTGTAGACTAACGTGAAACAATGAATAGGTGATAATTGTCCAGGCGACTTTTGTTGTTTGAGTTTCTAAAAGAGTTAAATGCAAAATGTATGTACAGATTACTTTGCAGTAGATAACAATGAAATACAATCATCCTGGACTCAAGCAGTGGCCGAACATTTAAGAACGAGGTCTGGAGTTACTTTTATTTATTTGTTTTTAGAAGGTCACCTATGAAATGCCAAACGCTGTTTTGCTTTTAAAAGCCAGTGAACTGCCATCGTGTCATTGTTTAATGGTGTCTTAGAACCTGAGCCATCTACAAATTGACAATATATTGTCTGTATGATCCATGCAACATGAACATCAACATCATTCTTCAACGTATGATTTTGAGCTGAGGTTCTGCAGGCACTCTCCCACCTTCACTTTCCTATTGGTTCTTGTGTTGCCTTTTTGGAAGGTGCCAGGACAGGAAGTGTGCCGTGCTGGTGTGCAATAACAATTCCACAACGGATAATTTCACTTTCGAATGCACAGTGGTTAATAATAACTTCTGTCTCTGGTTGCTTTAGTAGTCTCGGTGTAGAATGTCTAGGCCTGCATATGATGTATGAAACGTCTTTACAATAAAGGTACATTTCACAGTTTGCCAAACATCTCATATTATCTACATTTCCTAGGTCTGCTGTACTCAATAGGAGGACTCCGGAGCCCAGACATGGTTATATTTTAACTGACGGTAAAACCATCATGCTACTTTAATCATAATCCAAATTAGTTCTCAATGGAGTGTGATTCCGTGATCTATATCTTTGAGGATTGTACTCGTTTTAGCTGAGTCATCTATGTTCAATAACAGCAGCCGTATTCTAGCGAAGCCGGACCTTATCAGGGAAGATGCGCCCATGAGTCTGTTTGACCAACTTGTCAAACAACCAATCACATTTTGTTCATTTTCCTACACTACCTCAATAAAGACAGGGCAACCTTTAATGCTGTATGCAAACAGTGTTTCAAAAATCTGATCACCTACAGTACTGGGGGAGTTGTGGGATCGCTACATGGCTGGAACAAGTAATGTTGAGATGGAGCAGAAACGCGCGTTATTACGCAACGCTGATACATTTGTTGAACTTCAGAGCCCTGTCTAAGCCTCACAGTGTACTTCATTGATGATGATTATGTGCTGAAGAGTCTTGTTGCCCCATGGGGAATTATATGGATTGTTGTTGTCTTTTTTTTTTTTACCTCACAGGATTTTTCTGGCACAGTCTGAAGTTTCTCTATTTGAACAATTTAGTTTTATTTTATCATTAGCTGCATTTTCATCCACCCATTTTCATGCACATTTTGGAATATCACATTAAAATGCGCACAAACAATTATACTGAGTAGGAAAAACTTCTTATCCAATAAGAAAAATGTTGAATAAACTACGATGGAAACACATTTAGAGAATAAATCCCAATGCAGTTGGAAGTGGCGTGCGATGAGTCGACAGTAATGGACTAACCAACGGAGAGATTTCATTGCACAACTGAAATGTTGTTTTGGTCATTCTAAATTTTTTTGATTGATTGGACAAAGTCTATCAAAGTGGTTTGGGATCATCCTCTCCCAGAACTGCCTTGACCGGCTGTGTTCTAAAAGAGTGTTTCATGCACATATTCAAAATTATAATACACGAAAAAATACCTTCTCCTAACGCAGAAACTTAATTTTTTCTTCTGATATTTGGCCCAATGTATCAGGAAGTGAAGATTTTGTTCTCTTGGATTCATTGGATAGAAATGGTGCTTTATATTCATAAACATTGTTTTATGCATCGTTTCAGTTTCGTGCATACATTTACTTCACATCTTTGTAAGGAAACAAGGCTCGTGCGGTTGAAGATTTAAAAAGTAAAGCCATATTTTGCTCAATTTTAAATAGCTTTATTTTTATATTTGCAAACGTAACAAGTAAATCACCAATTGAATGGCAATATGAGTCAGAAAAATCACAATTATATATATTTTCTCAGGATCCACATAGCACTGTAATTGTGATGTGTAAAACCCAACTCTTGAGGTTCTGGTGTGCTTGCTGTTTGATCCTGTACCTTCTTGCTCTCAGCTGGAGCAGGGATGTGATCTGTTGGCTTTGGTTCTGTGAGGTCCAGCTCACTCGGGAGCAGGGAGGCAGTTGGGTCAACACTGGTCTCTGTACTCTCTCCCAACACCACAGACTCATTCTCTGCTTGCTCCTCCACAACACTACTGAGAGTAAAAGAGAAAACGTACATGAATAGATCATCACTTAGATAAAAAGAGGAAGCTTTCATATTGACTCGAGCAAAAAAAAAAATTACAGAAAAAAATTAAACCATGAATTAAGGGAAAAATAATGTTACAGAAACATAAACAAACATTAAAAGAAAAAAAAAGACGAATGGAAAAGCAAGGCATGAAGTCCAGGCTTGACGTGACTGAAGCAGCTCCAATAAATGGTTAAAAATTGGTTGCCATTTCACCCGATGCAACACGTGGCGTAACCTGCCCTTTATCCGATGCTCTGTACTCACCTTGCGAGGGTGGGGCCAAGGTGTTGACTGAAGGCGGGCACAGAGCCCACCTCACATTGACTGGTACTAGAGTTCTCTACAGGAGCATCAGGGCGCTGAACATCTAGTTCACTGAAGAAAAGAAATCAAATGGCATTTACCAAGAGAAATTAAGAAAAACCTAATGGAGAGAGGGAGGGGGATAAGAATGAGGCTGAGAGAAATCTCCAGGAACGGAGATTTAAACACTGCTTGATAACACCATAAAGGTCTATCTAGCCATCTTGTTTGATGGTCATAGAGATCTCCGAAAACAAGATAGATCCATTGAGATGCACCTGAAACCACCAGGTGACCCTCAGATGATTATGAGATGTGAAGTCCATGAAGGGGTGACCGTATGTTCCACAACACAATTATAAAAACTCAAATCGAAAATAAATACAAGGTGAAATGAAAAAGAATTATGAAAAGCTCCACGGCTTCTACTCACCTGGAGAGGGTCTCGGAGGAGCTGATTGAGGTAGGGGAGCCCGTTTCAGCCTCCGGGCTCCTCTGGAGTTCATCAGCTGCTCCAGAAGGGTCTTCCACATGTGGCTCCATCTCAGGAGGGTTTAACTCAGCGGAAGCTTGTGGAGCCAGGTCCTCTGTAGCAGTTGCCTGGAGATCTTCAGGGTTTGGCAGGGATTGGGAGAGAAGTGGTGCGGCTTCAGACTCGATGGGTGTTGGTTGAGAAGATTGCTCTGGTTTTTGTGTTCCTTCAATCTCCAGTTGCTCCTCCTGCTGTAGCAGCTGTATTTCTTCAGTCTCAGGGTGATTAGATTCAAGCTGAACCTGTGACTGGTTCTGCAGCTCTTCTGCATTGATAGTCTACCAACAGAAAATCAGAAGCAGATGTTTAAAAACCAAAGAATCAATACAAAAGAAAGATTCTGATTGTAAATGCTGTACATTCGCTTTGTAGAAAAAGGCTTTCAGAAAACTAAATATAGGTTTGTTTGTTTTGTTTTTGTACCTTTTGCCTTCATTCCAGCATTAAAGGCCTTAACACAATTGAGAAAGGAATAACGATTTAAAAAGGCTTCAAACAAAAATTAAAAGAACCGTTACACACACATCAAATGAAATTCAAATGTGACAATTTTGAGAAATGACATGCAAGAATGGATTTCTTGTCCAGCGACGATTACTTTTTTCTCAAGTCTCTCTAATATCAGACTAATATTTGTGACCTGTACAGCCTTTACAAATATACATGCTGTCTACGTTAATTATCTTGCAGTTAAAAATAAGAGCACAGACCGTTTCCTGGACACTAGATGGCGCTTCGGTGAACTGCAATTCACTACGTGCTACACGGTGGCGCAAAAACAATTCACACTGCTCGAGGCGCATTTATAGAGAACCCAATGGACGAGCCATTGGTCATCTGTAATTATGAATCTAAACTATTCGTTGTCTGGAAAACGAACCACTTTTCTTTAAAGCCGGTTTCAGACTGCACGATTTAAGCCCTATTTTTGGGTTACAGACAATCACATGTGAATGCCCAGAATTGGGCAGAAGTTACAAAGGCATAGACTTTTTTTAAAAACTTAATTTTCAAAACTTTCTCTCGAGTGTTTGATCCATAGAGTCCTGCAGTCTGAAAGGACCCTGCTTTACTTCTGGCCCTCTGGAAGAACAGCTACTCGTTTTGTTCTCGAACGCCACCTTCTCAGCTGAAGACATGTGACATAACGAGCCAAACACAGTGGTTTAACAAAGTACAAGAAAAAAGAAAAACACGCTGCATTTCCTGAAAACTGACACAGACACACCGTGTTTTTTCCGGCTTGTGTGTAAGGTCAAATTAGTGCTTGTGCACTTCAAATTAAGGATCCACAGCATAGGTGTGTAAAGGCCTTCTTCAAAAACTATGAGCAAGTGTAGCTGAAAGCATTCTTTGGTTACAGAATATGTCTGTCTTGTACTCTGGGTTTGAAAATTCTGTAATCAAAGAATGCTTTCAGCTACATTTGTTGTTAAAAAAAAAAAAAAAAAACCTCAGAAGAAACAAGCACCTGTTTTTGAGTATCTTCATGAGGTAGGTCTAGAGACTCCAATGAGTTTTCATGTAGCACCACTCTCTCTGTCTCCAGGCCTGCGTCATGGGATGTGTGTATTGCTTTTTCCTCTTCACCCTAACAAGACAGAAAAAAAACCTATGTGATCAAAACCAAAAAGAGGACCAAGAGCAGTCAATGGTGCAAGCCCTTTTTCAGTTCCTAATCCTTTTTATTTGAACAGGAGACCTTTCAGAGGTTTAATGAGTATGACATGTTCATCCTCCAAAAACGTATCCATGGCCTTGATGTAGATAACATGATTGATGAGTACATTTCCTTTTCTTCACTAAGAATAGGTGTTGGCAGACCTAGCTCTCTCACTCTGAGCATTAGAGAGAGAGAGAATTGGAAAATGAAACCACTTGCTACTTACCAAGAGGAAAACAACAAATATGCTCAAACAGTTTTCCTTGGGTCAAGACATTACTGGCCTCATTCCACTTTCAAACCAGCTGTGGGATTTAAACAAGCTTCTACAGATTAAAGACATTTTGATAAACTTTGTGGATATATGATGTGAAGTCAAAATGCTCATGCAAGCTAATTGGTTTTTCCATAAATTGATCACTACCTATAGTAGTCCTTGCACCATTGGCACCAAGAAATTGTATTATTTCAGGTGCTATTTCTTGGGGCAATTTGGACTATGTTTACATTGCAGTGTTTCCCCTACCATTCAATAAGAAGGGTCGATTTATTTTGTTATTTATTCTCTGTCGCGTCTTCTTTGCGGTTTCTCCGTTTGAATCTGTTGTATCATAAACGCCAACTTCAGGCAGGGAGCATCATTGCATCAACATTACCTCAATGCAGACAAAGAGCACCCTGTTAAGAAGTCATCCAAAGACTTGTGTGATTCTTGATTCATATCGGTGTGTAGAGGCCTGAAGAAGGACTAGGCAAGGTTATTGGCTAGACTTTGGAATGAATTGCCAATGGCTCCTAATATTGGGGAATTTTAAATCCAAACTTTAAAACAAATTGTACTTGCAGGCATTTTGGAAGTTTGGTGCTAAATTTATAGAAACATACTGTGTACGTTCTTTGTAGGCAAGTCATACATAACAAAATAAAACAAAGAAATACTAGTTTAAAATGTAATAGGACAAATACCGTCTTTGTCTGTTAAACTGTGCCTGGTTGCATAAACAGGGATTCTTTCACACATTTAGTGAACATCTCCTAGTTGGCGATCACAAGACTGATTTTACAAAATATTGTCAATGCTAGACAACAAATGGTGATTTGTGCTATTCTTTTAGATGTTTGTGTGAAGGCGAAGAAAACATGTCCTTGGCATCGGCTCACTTCTATGCAGGATTACATCTATAGGTAACACAGAAGAATGGTGTTTGCTAGGGCCCCTGTTGACAAGTACTTTTAAAGATAAACCTGCTGAAAGACAACGTCAACAGCCGCCCGCCTTCTGAATGAAGAGCAGTTACACAACTTCAGGTCTTGCACAACATTCGACCTGCCTTCTTTCTCTGGAGGTTAAATGTACACGAAGCCATTTCACAATTTAAGATTGTAAGCATAACACATTCTCATCAATGCACAGGAAAATCTCCAGGGCTTGAACATTACTATGAACTATGAAAATGAACTAACTACCATCATTTTATGTTACCTTTTCGACAGCTCCTGGTTCCTGCATTGTGTAATCGTCATCATCCTGTGCAGGGAGTCCCAGGCCTGAGGAGATCTCTTCTGAACAATAAACATGATGACAAGAGTGCCTGTAAGACAAAGAACAAACATAAGATTCACCAGCCCAGTCCCGTGGTGAGGTGGACAGTGCGTTGGACACAAATACACGATTGTGCAGGGTTGAGTCCCAAACATGCAGTGTTTACCAACCCTCCTCAATATTTCTCATACATTCCTTCCTGTCTCTACACAGTCAGGTCAAATCAAATCAATAAAGGCAAGATTTACAGGAATAGAAATGAGCTTGGCAATATACATTAGATATAACTAATGTTAACTTAGTTTCAGACACCAAAGTTGTGGTTGCTACAGTTGGGAAAGAGTGAGCTTTAACATTTATTCCACTTTCGACTCCCTGTGGAGCCGGAGACCAAACCAGCAACTTTCTAATCACTAGTCAATCTCCTTATTCACTAGGCATTCTACAATGAAGAGCATTAGGCAATGAATTTTTGAACAAAAAACATAAGCAGAGTCTTGTCCTTGCTAAAATCTTCTGGAATGGCAGCATATAGCCATCATTTCATTATAATGGTAAATGCATTACACAAGATTTACTACGGCAAAGACCATCAGTCCACTTTCTATTTTTTACTTCTTAAGACTAAAATCCTTCAGAATCCATCAAGTTATTCCGACTGAAACCGATTACATCAGAAAACTCACTAAAGCTCTTTCACCCAAACATTACAACATTTTCTAGAGTATCAACAACAACGTGCCAATCTTTCCCAGGATGCTACAGATTGCCAAGTCTATTGCTGAAAAGGCTTTTTTGAAAAATAGATTTGATTCATTTATTTGTAGTAACCTTTTTTAAACCAGGAGAGATAAACTCACAAAGATTCTAAAACCGTAAAAAGCTGAACAATCATACTTTCTAGCTTACACAGTCAATCAGATCCATATTATTGTAAAAAAAAAAATAATAAAATACATAACACGCATGTTATTATTATGATGAACAAACCACTTATATAATTGGCAGTTGAAACAATATCAGACCGTTTTAATTAAGTGCTAAAGAAAAAGTAATTTACATGGTAACTTGAAACAGATTTTACATAGTAAATAGAACTAAAAGTCGATGGATATGAGTTTTTCTCTGGGTGAAAGAGATATTGAAATTCTCGGGAGTGTATTTATGTGTATTTACGCATGCACTCAAGCATTTAACAATGTACATTATGGAAGAAACACAAGTATGTTTTTCAAATAAACAAATATGTTGAAGAAAGCTTTGAATGGAAGTGTGTACTTAAAATGCAGATATAATATATTGTTGTATTGATCGCCACTGTAAATGACTTCTAAGGGTGCCTTCACACCTGACTTGTTTCACTTGTTCACTTTCCCTTGTAGTAGTTTGAGCAGGTGAGAAAACAACAAACTCTAGACCAAAAACAAACAAGGAAGTGGTCCGAGACCTGCTCGAGGTGGTCTCGCTAGAGTTGCAAATAATCCTTGGAGTGGGTTATTCGTGGTGAGAACATGATAGAGCTATGATCCAAACTAAAAACAAATGAAGACTAAAAATACAGCCTTTGCACTTAGTACCTTCCACTTAGAATTTTGGGGTGTCCGTTTATCTTGGCTGCTCCAAAATATATTTTTAATGTTGTTAAAACAGGTGAAAAAAAGGGTTTGTTTCTTGCAAAAACAGGTTTTCTTGTTTCAACCAAATCAGTTTTAGAATCTGGAACAATTGATTATAAATCAAATAATATGCTTTACGATGCATTTATTAGATGCCCCTTCTCTTCTAATAGATGCAATCAATACCCTTGAAGGGCGCATTAACCAGAACCATTTCATTTCCAAAACTATTTAGTTCAGCTGTATTCTACTTCACCCTGGTTAACTATTACCTCACTGGGTTGTGAAGAGATCAATGAATGAATCAGGCTGTAAATCATTACAGAGATTTTACGTGGCAAAACTATCAGAGACTGATTTTAAAAGAACATTTGTATCTCAAGAATGTACACGCCTTCCAAGCAGAAACCACGTACAGTTCTAGTTTACCTAAACAAATTATTTAACAAAAAACTTGGATTTCTATTTTAGTTATGACAAAAGTATAGGTTTTGGCTTGTTAAGTTTCACTTTATGTATTTATGCTTATGTTTATGTATAAATCTCAATATCTGAAACTGCTTGCTATACATGACTTTGTTGGATTAAGTCAATAGAGACACTGTCTATATTTTGTCTTGGTATGTGTATGCTCAAATCAGTCAAACCAAGAAACCACAATTAGCGTCCTTATAGAATCCCCTCAAAAGTGGACCACTTAGTTTAAGGCTAAGTTAATATAAAATGCTTTGAGGAGAAAGTGACATAATGACCAGGTGTAGAGTGACCCATACTTGGAATTTGTGTTCTATGCTTGACCCATCCAAGTGCAGACACATAGCAGTGAACAAACAGACCCAGAACAGTGGCCAGGCACTGCAGATCCCTCACCTCAACTTCAACTGCCAATGGAGACGGGGCATGAACGGGCAACCCTCTGAGCACCAGTCAGTTGGCTTCTCCAACATGTTGTGCAATCACTCAGGTCAATAGTGACGTTTCAGCAGATCACAGTAGTAGCGTAATATGACAAGTAAACAAATGTAGCGGTGTACCACAATTTTAGCACATGAGATTAACGTTGGGTTAATTTGCTTACTCAAAGAAAAAAAAAAAAAAACAATTGCCCATTTTAAGAACGTTATCGTTCATATTAAGATGTCTAGACAACATAGTAGATAACTTCCATGTCAACAAGCTCGCACCCAGACAAAGACTTAAATACAGATTGGGGTTTCCAAAACCTCTTTTGAAGAACAAAGACATTTGTGCAACAGGTGAAAAGCACATGAAGCTAAATACTATTTGATAACAGAAGATATGCGGCAGTACCACGAGCTCAGAACTGGCAGAGACCAGCGTGGCCCAGGTACACCCATCTACTGGCACAAGAGGTATGGCCAGAAGTGTCATCATGAAAGAGTTGCAGCTAAAAAGCTATACCACAGACATGGCAACAAGACCAAACAACTAGAGAATATACGAACACATAGTAACTGTGATGCAGAAAATAGTGTGGAGACAGTTAATACAAATTACAGTCCATTCTGCAGGACAATGATCCCAAATGCAGGCAAAGTGCTGGTATGCTCCCGACGAATTCCTGTTCTCAAAATAATTGAGTGTGTCTGGAATTACATGAAGAGACAAGAGAATGCGAGGAAGCATCAGCCACAAAAGACCTGGGAAGATCTCCAAGATGTTTGGAAGCACATTCCATCAGAGTTCCTTCAGAAACTGAGATCAAGTGCATCTAGAAGATCTGCTGCATCTGCTGAGTGTTTGTTCACCTCATCTTGTTAAATGATGAAAATAAATGATTAACACTCAATTTAAAACAATTCGTCACACCTTTAGAGAATGTATGCACTGTATAGCATTGTGATTTATTCTAAACTGCAATAATTAAACCATTCTTGGTTTGGTCTGTTCATAATGTCCTGGAAAAAAATCTTTCATGAGCAGAAAACACCCGTGCTCACTCTTAAAGCACTGTATTAAATAATCTATTTCCTTCCATATATCTGAATATCGTGAATCAGAATAAAAGGACCACATACAACCTAACCCTACACCAAAACTATTACATTGAGAGAAAAAAAATTCAGACTGTACCTCAGTCAGTAAAGCAAGTCCATCATTTGCCAAGCAAAATGTATTTTAGAAAATGTAATATGTGCTGAATCAATTTATGGTCAAATGTCCCTCCAAAAATCTCCCAATGTACATTACTGATCCAGGCAATCACATTATACCAGCCTTTCCAGTTAAAACATGGGAAAAATCTTGTACTGTTCAACTGCCCTGGAAAGAATCCCTCTGATGAGCAGCTGGGGCTCACATTTAAACCACTGTATCTCACTCTCCTTTCAGACGATCACAGAGTAACACGAGAGCGTCACCTTGACTGGATTTAGGAGTCACAATAACCGGTACATATGCTGCTCATGTTAGCACATAGCCCATACCACTCCTCGTGTGTCAAAACAATCAGCCTAGTTCTGTGCAAGATCAAGTGAGGGTCGCCTTCATGTCAGGTGTGTTCTTGAGAAACTTATGCTACACAGGATCACACTTCCTTGAAACTTTACAGTTAAAAAGCAAACAATTTATCTATTGTAAATGTGCACCAAGACAGACACTTTGAAGAAAAAAATAAGAAAGCGTTTAAAACAAAGTCATGTTGAGACAAATGCTAAAGTTTAAAGATATGTTCCTTCTCAGAATTAAGCATTTCATTAGGAATCACTCAATGTGTGCCTTTTTCCCTGTGTTCACTATGACTGGCGACCCCAAGAACAAAATCCAGGAGTGTACGAGTTGGAAAAAAAAAAAATACTGCTTTAACCCCTCTAAACACCACTCTGAATTGTGATTCGCACAAATCTTCAGAGGCTTTTCAGCAGGGTGCTCTTCATCTGCATCCAGGAAAAATTATGCAATGACGCTCTCTGCCTGAAGATGGTGTTTACGGTAAAACAGATGCACTCTGCACTAAACACACAGAACATAAAAATAAAAATTCTGGATGTTGCGTGGTTTATTCTGTTGGTGGCTGATCACAGGAAGCTGCTTGACAAATATATGAAGAAAGTAGAGTATTTAAGATGCTCAATTTCCTTCCTATTTTTGTACGAAGTCGCGAGGAAAATGTGTGACGAGTGCCAGCGAAAACAGATCCCATATGGCAGCGCACTTTCGATTGATGTTCGTGTGATCGATGAAACTTCAAGTCTATATGAAAAGGCCTTTAGAGCGATTCATACGAGTAACTAAATGGTGTTATCACATGCTAAGGGTTGTCCAGTTTTGCTGGAGCAAGAACGGAAAACTTCAATGTTCTGTAAAGACACATAAGGAATATGTAAAATACAAGCAGGCAAAAAGAGCAGGTAAAAAAGTTTGTGAAATTGCAAAACAAGCTTTTAAATGCACAATTTTGATCTAATTTACATTACTCCTTTAAAAAATCAAATTGTTTGATTCTGAACTCTAGAAATATGATAACATGTTCTGTTAGGGTTGGGGGAAAAAAACTAAATCGACCTTATTGTTTAATCAACAATGCCAAAATAGAAGACTTCATTATTAATTAAATCAAAAAGCATTTGGTGTTCCAAGTAATAGGGCCATTTTGAAATGGAACAGCCCCAGAGTAATGACAAAAAACCCCAGAATAGTCTTGTTTAAAGAAATTCTGCTCAAAAGGCAAAGAAATGCACTGTATAATGCACATAAAAACCACTCTGAATGTAGAAATATTATAGCAAAAATATTGTGTTCGCTGTATAGGTGATAATCAATAAATATTACTAGTTCGAGAATAATTGTTAGTAGCAGCCTTAAATGTGTAAATTGCAAAGGCATTTAATCCTCTTCATTGGATAAATTTAAAAGAAGTCTGCTTACTTAAATATAGGAAAAACTGTTATATAAATTTTTAACCAAGGCTTCACTTCTACAATCTTCATCTATCTCCGCACCATTCACATTCAGAGAGCTACCTGCAGAAATTCTATGTGAAAATCATTTCAAAGCACTGAGCTGGAAACAATGAAGAAAGAGAAGTTGGAAAAGTAGGTCAAACAAGATGATTCATCTGGATGGATTTGTGTCAAGACCAGATCCTTGAATGTGAAACCAAAGCAAACTGGGACTTCTATTTGTCTCCATACCGCACAAGGATGTGCTAGAAAAAATATTTACATACTTTTCAAAAGGCCTTCCAAACAGCCCAACATTTCAGCATCCACACAAAAACTAAACCCACATGAAATGCTCTGACAAGAAAATCAGTCAAAGCTTTTAGCGAAGAGAGGCAAAACAAAAGTATTTTTCTCAATGGTTTATTATTTGTTTTTGTTTTGACCTTCAGATCAGGCTGGATTCGAGTTTGCCCTTTCTTGATTCAAATGATCCCTCTATGATTTTATAAAAGGCATACTAATGAAAAATGAACAAATATTAGGGCAGGTACAAAGGGGAAAATGCTCATTTTTTAAAAGGCTTCAGAGGTTCAAGAGACACGGTCATACAGCTCTGCACAATATGAAAAGAATGGAAAATCTCAAAACTACTAATAAATTCTGTCAAAGGCTGCTTTCCCATCCACCTACTTGTATGCACATTTTGGAATATCACCTCCCAGAACCGTTTTGACCGACTGCATTCGATTGAGTCTCCCACCTCCAAATGCAAGAATATATGAGAATGCTCATATTCTGTTTTGTATATGTGTTCTAAGACGCAAGCAAGTTATTATATACAAAAAGGCCTTCTACTTACGAAGCAACTTCCATTTTCTTTTGATATTTTAATCTACATGCATACACTGCTGGGTTTGCTAAACAGTATTTGTCAAATTGTAGATCAGTTCCCAGTTTTTTGGGACCACCAAGTACAATGCTAACAGTGACTTGTCATTTAAATAAAAACAATATTCAGTGTCAAAACTCTTTATTGTAAACATTCCTCTGACCATAATAAATGTCAAACAGGGAAAATAATTAAAATCTAAACATAACTCTATCACAATGAACATTTAACAATTATTTAAAATAAATAATTAAATAAAATACTACCAATATAAGCAACATTCCCATGCTGTCATTAAAAAGAAAAGGATGAGATGTTTTCAAAGGAATGGATGTTGAATATTAAAGCCATGAAAGGTTCTTTAAATATTGATACCACTGCATGTCTTGCAAATGCGCATATCAATAATTTATAATGGCATGCCTTTCTTTCTGTTCAGTTTGATTGGGACCGAGCAGATGAAACTCTTAAGTGAGCATTATTGAACTTTAGTTGTATTCACGTCTATGATTTGTTGCATCGCGTCCAGTCTCTCAACACTGGACATGTTTGTGATTTGAGATGTGACCATGACGCATTGAGTGAGGAGCGGTATTCACAAGTAAAGCGCTCAATCTAAAACATCGCGAGAGAGTCTGAAACACATCAACATAAAGCTTGGAACAAAACACATGATCCTGATCAATTTTTCAGTGTTCAATGTGATGCGTCAGATCGCCTCAATCTATGGCTGTGTTTATTCACTCAGTCTGTCAGGATGAGTGCGTTTAGGAAATGCAGGCGCCCAGGAAAATCCCTCAAACATTTCCTGTTGGCTTTAGCCAGTCTTTGATGACAGAACAGCACAGGAGTCCTAATGACTAGGCCATTACCAAACTCTGAAAGAATAATAAAAAATATATTAAACAAATAATGAAAATAACAATTGGACATTTGGAATATTTACATAACTATCTGCTTAAAGGGGTTCATGTAAAGGTGGCAGATTAAAGTTATTCAATAGCTCCATTTTACAGCTACTATAAACCAAAGTGGGTTGAAACAAAGACAAAGATAATGTCTTTACAATCAATTAGTTTGACCAGTTAAAAGCTAATGCAGTCAACTGACGTACAGCACAACCACAGGGAAAATAATAAAAAAAACAGGTATTTGCAGACATTCAAATACATTCTACATGCTGTGAATAAACACAGATAAAAACTGTGGCTGCTGTCTCTTTCCTAGGGCCTTCTTTCTAAAAGTATGCATCTGAATTGAGGAAACAAAAAATATCCATAAAGATATTGTGATGTGAGTATTGAGACGTAATGCATGATTAAAAATAATGGAGTTTGGTTGAAAAACAAGAAGAATTCAGATGTTTTAATACTCATACACATGTAATCGTCTTTTGGGTGTTCAGCTTTTGGGAGCTGCCACTCTCAAGGAATCGAGTTTGACACCCCTGATCTAATGTCACACACTGGAAAATTGCAAGAGCAGCACAATGTGCGTTTTGGTGGAGTTGTGGCTTGTTATGAAGCTTAAAAAAAAGCTTAAAAAATAAATTTCAAGAGTAAAATCTTGCAAATGGAACAAAACCTTATTAATATAATGGAAAAATGTATCATTTTACTACATAAATTAAACTAAAAGTGTAATTGTCTCATTAGAAAAAAGTTAAACAGATAAAATGATAATCAGTACTGGTGTCCACATATTATTATTTATGACCATCGACCACCCGATTACAGAACCAGAGTTGTTTCAAAGGTTCACTTTCTTTACAGTACAAACAAAAAGGAAGGCCGTCATCACAAATACGTAGTTCTAGATGGATTAGAGATATGCAAATCTGCTTTGCCTTCATAGGCTGAACTTTGTTTTGCCCGTGTGGCATTGGAAAGTAGCATCTGAGACTTTAACCTCTTAAGCCCTGAGGCCTATTTTCCGAAAATCCTATACTTTTACTTTTTAAGGCATTTCTCAGCTTTTACAAGGCCTAAACTGCAAATCTTGGTATCAAAATGAAGATAGGTTCTTGGGGAGTGGTGTGGATGAGTTAATTTGACAGTCAAGAACACAGGGTAAGAGTAATTGATGTTGGAATGGCCAAAAAATGAACTCCTAAAAAAAAAAACACATGTTTCCTCCAATATCTCCTTATTTTACTTATAACGAAGCAAATAAACACAATCAATTGTAACCACTACATGTCAAGAACATCTGTAGCAAGTTTGGTGTTCATACTACAAGAAACTAATATTCTGTAAAGGTTTTGATTGAACAAAGTTCAGGCGTAATCCATGTTGGCACAGTTTGGCACAATTTGGCACAATAATTGAAATATGGAAAAAATCTTGTCCAAAGCTTCAGCTACGTTCATAGTCTTCTTTTATTGCTTATGGGACATGATTTCAGCAAAAAAAACTCCTAAAGAAACGCTGTAAAAGGGGGGTAGAAGCTCATTTACGCCATCTTGCTGCGCTTTTGGGAACGTTTCACTCACAAACGCTTTGACGTCGAGCTTCTGCGTGTCCCTACCCCCCCCGACCATCTGTCCAATCCAGAAGATCTATATATCGACGGAAAGCTCTGATTCTATGGAAACCAATCAGCTCAACCATTTTGAGACTGACGGGATCGCCGACGAATCACACGACGCGCAGCGTGGAGAGACCACCTCTTACGCACGGGGAGTCATTCCATATTTGGTGACGCAATGACGCCACAGAGCTACAGAAATAATCCAAAATGGCGTTTGCGCGAAGCTATCGACCGGACATAACAAACGGACTTTTATCGCTATGGAAATAACTTTTTGTTGAAAAAACGGCAAAGGTAAGACAAGATTTACATGCTTGCTTGGTTTTTGCTGGCGTTTTTTCATGGAACTTTCGCTCCCTGCTCTGAAATACTTCATGCAATGTTAATGAGTTGCATATCACTGGATTCAGCTGGTTGTTAGCTTTCATTTAATGTAATGGTTTGGGTGTTTCCGTTTATATTGTGGATACATATCGCACATAAACAAAAACGTGGTCATGAATTATACTCCGGACATGTTGTTGTTTATTTGCATGGCGTTCGAGCTGTGGTTAACGGATATGAAATTGAATTAGATACGTTTTTAGAGGAGTTTCCGCTGAACACAACAGTATTTAATATGTGTGGGTTATTCTCAGGGTTCGTGAGCTATGAGTGAAAATGTAACGCACAAGGGGGCAAGTCCCCGGTACCGGGGACTCTCGGGCTTAAGAGGTTAAACCAGGGGTAAAAGTCTATACAGTGTCAACTTTACAGAGTGCAACCATGATGGCCAGACTGGAAAAAATAAATTCACAGCCACCCAGTCTCATAGAGTAGCAAGCAGCCTTCTTACTGTGGCTCAGAATGCAAAATCTCTAGCCAGAAAGTTCTCCAAAACCATAACAGCGGATGACAGCTAAGCTAGAGTCAAGGTTAATTTAATAAATGATACAAACACACTCTCTTTTAAGTACCCACCTAGCTAAAAATAATAGAGACTACTGAGATTCCTCTCTGAGCATCATGGCCAGGGGAGGACCTGTTTTCCAAAGCACAGGCAGAGACCTTCCTTCTTCTAAGTAGGCCATGTCTAGTCTAGACAAAAGCATTCTGCCACATAGCGAATGTGAGGTGACAAGTCTTAAAATCACATCCTCTAGATTTACCTAGGTATGCAGCGTTTAAACCATTTTGCTACAAAACCGTGCTTTAGCTGT
Organism: Danionella cerebrum; assembly: GCA_007224835.1. Classification (NCBI taxonomy): domain Eukaryota; kingdom Metazoa; phylum Chordata; class Actinopteri; order Cypriniformes; family Danionidae; genus Danionella; species Danionella cerebrum. The sequence continues at coordinate 34,174 of SRMA01026826.1, read as the reverse complement.
GACAGTTTACACAAAATGGAGGAGAAATAAGAGTTGTAAGGGGAAATAAGAGTTTAATAAAAGTGCCATTGGGGCTGTAAAGTGCATCGAAGATATGGAAATCACTTCGTAAACGAATTAATACACCATAGACGGCTGGACAAATCAACATGCTTCACAGTTCAGTATTGAGAAGCATGTGCATAATGTGAGTGTTGAATAACGCACTCTTGAGCAGTTTGGGTGCACTCTAAAAGAAGGTTCTATATAGAACCAAATCTGGTTCTTTGGCTCGTAGTCATTGGAGAAACTTTTTTTGGTGCTGTATCTTCAAAAGTGCTATTCAAAACCAACCATCAAATGTAGGAAGTAACTTTGGCAGATATTTATGACCAGAATCTGTATATAGCACATTAAAACCAACAAAGAACTACTTTAGAACCAAAAAGGCCTTTCTTTACACTAACAAGGAGCACTAACATAGCCTCCAAAATAAAACTAAAAAAACTCAAATGAGATTAGGAAAATGCTTCGTAGCCCCTTCAAACCAATGAAGAACCAAAAAGAGCTTAAGGGGTCCCTTAGAGAAAAAAAGTGCTATATATCACCTTCAAATCTGCAAAGAACCAGTGAATAACCACTGAAAACCCTATTTTAAGAGCGTGAGAAAGTTAATGAAGAAGGTTTGGGTCTACTTCATGGAAATATTGTACAGTTTAAAAATTGGGAATGTGTTTAACCTTGGAGTTTGGTTACGCATGGAGTTTGGTTGACATAAGCAGTAGATTTCAGGTGTTTTGTGAAATGCTCGGTTGGTTAGCAAAACCACGATAACCATAACCTCGGTAATGTTGGATGTGTTGAGACGTTTTAGATTAATATAATTTTTTATGTTCACTCCCCCACCATTGCAATGTTTCACATTAAACATCGTACAATGTCAAATCACCAAACCCTAAACAGAAGGATCTCCAAAGCTAAAATAATAGACTTTGTTTTTGGCCACATGTGAAATCATTATTAAAATAAATAGTCCATGTAGGACTGTGGATGACCCGTTAAATAGATTGTAATAATAATTACTACCTGTAGCAAAAACAAAGATATTAAACAAACATTAGCCATGTAATAATAAGTAATAAACATTGTTATTTACTATTGCCGTTGTGCTATTATTCAAAAGTTTAAAAAAAAAAAATTAAAATTCACCATGTTCCCGAACTTTTTGCCCCAGGGGTGTCAAATCTTTAACCATTAAATATTTTGGTGATCTATTTCCATTGAACGTGAACTTTTTTGTCTTTTTATTAATTATTATTTTTCCTCAAAAGCCAGTAAAAACACTTCAATATCCTATTTGATTTTATATATTAGAAATGCTGTGAAATTAATAAATGCATAATAACCTTCGTAAGCCTATAATAACTGTATCAACAAAGTCTATAATCGTTCTTTTATAATCTTTACTGTGCTACTCTTTCAATCAAGATCCACGACAAGGGCAAATCTTCAAGTGTAAGTGATTTCCCGTTGCAAGCGCTCATGCAGTTAATGTGACCTGACCATGGCAGTGCACGCGTCACAGGACACAGTGTATTCAGCCCAAGACTACAAGAGCCTCCAGTATCACACCCTTTAACTCATCTGCCATTGATGTTTATTATGCTTCTCACACATTAAATCAGTCTTCAATGCCTGGTGACGGAACATTTGATCAGATTCTATTTTTCATGTTTTATTGCATTAGCATAAGAAGCTGAAATGTCCAAGACTCATAGGTTTACCATTAAGGGCTATACATTGAAAACACAAGGTGCATTTGTCAGGTGCAAAGCCTTAAAAGTATCCGAAAAAGATGTTAATATAAGCTCGAAGAAATTGGACTTGGGATTCAGTTTAAGTATGTTAAACACAGCAAACACAGCAAGTCGATCTCTAAATGAGATTAAAGATAAGCTTATTAACAATGGAAGGACAGTGTCAAAGAAATCAGACCATCGTCCCTTTAGGCAAGCAGCCACCTTTAAGGTTAAACAGATGTTTATTTGATTTTTCAACTGAAAAGACTTGTATTTGAATCACGATTTTACCATGTTTTATTTTGTATTTATCATTATATCTCTGGTCTATTTTCATCCCAACACATTCCTACAGTAATCAGCAAACAGGATCTGCGTTTCACAGCTCTGCTGGTAGAAACTCAACACCACAGCTCGGAGTGTTGACATTGGACATACAACACTACAGACACACAGATATTAATCTAAAAAAAAAGCCCATAAAGGGGCAAAATTTTAGAAAACCTTTTACAATATAAAATTTTATCCTAACAAACCTTTTTGTTTAATTTTAATACCCTCAAAAATTATAACTTTGTATTGGTTGTCACAAACCACAAGATCCCCAGTACTTAGTTCCATAATCCCATGGACTGGCTTTCCAACTGACTTATAAGGTTTGATTGAAACAAACTTTGAGTTTGTTTTCATTTTTAGTTCGGTTCATTTGGGCAGGTGAGAATTTATCAGTTGTTTCTCTGGAACAAATTATATGAATTAGAGGTTTTGAAAGTACCCTTATTGCATGTGATTCTCTTTTCATTGTTAACATTTTTAGGTTCTTAGTTTATAGGTGCCTGAATAACCGTTGAAAAGTATGAGAGTAAGCATTAAGCACTGGGTTCTACAAAATTCAGGAGTAAAATACTGTGAAAACGGTCAAAATGTTTGGAGTATGCACAAAAGTTTTCTTAAATCCACAAATGCTTTTCTGAGGGAGTCACTGAATAACTAGCCCGGAATGATTTAAAACAGTATGAGTTCCCAGCTCCAAGATTCTGAAAGGTGTATAATATAAAAGAAAGTCTGGAATTTGCAAACATAAAACCATTTCAGATCTTTTTTTAGATACATACAAGTGTATATGTTAACAGTTATCTCCAAAACTCCACATAAGTAAAATCCTACTGCGCAAAATGACAGCTCACTGGTCTTTTTCATGAAGTCTAATACTTTGTCTATATTTTGCTTATAGAGTACATATGTAAATACGTCTAACCTTCCAATTAGTGGATAACACAGGCTGATACTGCTTGCTTTACATCCAGAACAAGATGTTCTATACATTCTCATGAGGGGGTGGAGACTGCCTGTGTAGGACATACAGATACAGACAATGTGCCCTGTACTGGTAGAACTGGGGGAAGGGCTATAGGTTGACTTACATAACCATCGTAAAACTGAAAGAAAAGCCTGAAGTCCAGAAAACCAAACATATGACCACATTTAAATAAACCCTGTCCTGCTTTTCAAACATTTGCTTGCACTTTTATTTTAGTAAACATAGAGGCCGCGAAATTGAACTGCTGAAAGCCAATCTTTTACATCACAACTTCTGCTTTTAACACAATCTTGCTTTCTGTTCCAAACACTTAAGTTTGTTAGGTAGAGGTTTTAACATTGAGCAAGAATACACTGAGGCTCAATCCATACATTTCAGTTTGACCATGAATTGGGTTAAAACATTCTTCTAAGCTCAGCAGGATCTAATCTAACTGCTTACCCAAGCACAGACACAGGAAAGAAAGATACAAAGACAAAGAAACAACACTAAAGGAAAGAGCGTTACCATATGGAACCTTTACAGTCATTCTTTAAATAACACTTTTTAAGGCCCTTCTTGCAGTGTGTAACACAGCTCTAAGTTTGAGGAACATCCCATTCTAAATGTGAAAGTGCTTTGCTTAGAAAGTTATTGTCTTTAATTAGGAGTAGATGCGAAGTTACTCAAAGGAGAAATCATTTAAATTAATATTTAGCTAGTAGGTTGTCATCTGCTATGTCCCTCTAACTACCCGTATGCTTAAACCAAGGAAGCCAACATGATCGTAGTGCTGGGCGATATGACGATATATATCGTGGGGACGATAGAAAAGTGTCTATCGTCCTATTTCTCTTCTATCGTTTCTATCGTTTCTAACCTAATTTTATCAATTACTAAAAAAAAATATTGCATTAAATAGACAAATGTATGATAATGTCTTGTGGCTATGCAATGCATACTCTACCCTTTATATAAGTGATAATCAAGAATAAAAATGAACTTTTTCGCAAAGAAACTCCGTCTTGTGATTTTGCGACGTGACGCTTTACGTTGTTGCGACATGCTTTACGCTAGTTAACTCGTGAGTGCTTAAAGATGGAGACGCAAGAGGTTGAAGATGAATGCCCGGAGTCGCAACAAATTGAAACTGCTACGCAGGCAGCAGCCCAAGAAGTACTTTTACCGTAACGTGGGGGTACGTCAGTGATTTGGTTGCATTTTGGCTTCAAGAGCTCCGACACAGAGCAGAAGACAGTCATCTGCAAACTCTGCCAAAAAACTGTTTCCGCGCCCGACGCTAACACAACAAACCTCTTTTACCACTTGAAGAAGGTTCACGAAAAAGAATACTGGAGAATCGAAGAAATGCGACGTAAAGAAAGTTGTGAAACAGCCCGGGCAAGTGGCGAAAAAAAATATAGCCAGCCTAAAATTAAAGAGTCTTTCATAAAATGCACACCGTATGAAAAAACGTCCCAGCGCCATAAAGAAATCACATGTGCCATCTTGCATTACTGTTGTAAAGGCATGATCCCCGTGTATGCAGTTGAGAAGGGTAGCTTCCGAGACCTCGTCAAAGTGCTTGGCCCGAGGTACGTTATGCCCAGTCGTAAGCACTTCAGTAATGTCGTGTTGCCTCGCTTATATAACGCATGCCGGGCCCAAGTAGAGAAGGATGGTTCTCTGGCAGTGTGGTCCATTATTTAATTTTTTTAAATAGTTTATTTTGATAATACTATTTAAATAACTATGATGTGGTTAAAAAAATGTGAACGCTACTGTAGCTCTACCTCCACCACATCTGTTGTCATTTGATACGTTTACATTGCTGCACTAAAATGTAGTTTTTCTCATTTGTGACAGTTCAGTTAAATGTCACTTCAAAATAAAGTTGCAAAAAAAAGTATGCAATGATATTTTGTCAAACTTTTCAGAGAATAACTGAAAGCGTACTTTATTGTGGTATATCGTGATATATATCCTTATCGTGATATAAAATAATCCATATCGTGATATATGATTTTTCCATATGGCCCAGCACTACTAGCTAGCTATTAATTAAGCAATTTATTTTCAATTCGTTCATTCATGCTTGTGTGTATTTACTTACTTACCAAGATCAGTCTTGTACAGCCAGGGGGAGTATTTCGCCTCTGACAGCCAAGCTGGGTCAAAACCTGTCGTTCTGTGGTGGCTAGGGGCAATACATGCAGCACTTGGGCTCTTTTCTGTACTTTGATTCGGAGTAGGAAAGCTACACTGGCTGCTGCTCGCAGCAGAACACGTGCTGTCATCGTCACCACCTTGGGAGCGTTTAAAGCGCGGTCTCTGTCCGCTGATGGGTGTGTGTGTGTGCGCGCATCGGAGCGGAACTCCGCTGTGTGCGCGCATCGGAGCGGAACTCCGCGGTGCGCGCGCATCGGGGCGGAACTCCGCCGTGCGCGACACGGAGGACAATTGTAAACGCGCAAACGTTGAGACAGAAATTACATGCCATCGTATAAATAACATAATGCTATTTAGTTTAATAAAAGAAAAAAGCAAAGACCTGTTATATATAAATTACTTCTGTCATTTTTCGACAAAAATAAAATAAAAATAACTTGACCTTCAAGGGGGGCGGGGGGTGCCGTTGGGGGGGCGGGGCGCCTCCCTAATATAATGGTAAGGGAAACACTGGAGAGTTTCACACGACACGATCGGTCGCCAACGGAGAGTTTCACACGACACGATTGATGGCTGACGGAGAGTTTCACACGACACGATCGATCGCTGACAGAGAGTTTCACACGACACGATTGATCGCCAACAGAGAGTTTCACACGACACGGTCGATCACCAACAGAGAGTTTCACATGACACGATCGATCGCCAACAGAGAGTTTCACATGACACGATCGATCGCCAACAGAGAGTTTCACACGACACGATCGATCGCTGACAGAGAGTTTCACACGACACGATTGATCGCCAACAGAGAGTTTCACACGACACGATCGATCGCCAACAGAGAGTTTCACACGACACGATCGATCGCTGACTGAGAGTTTCACACGACACGATCAATCGCCAACAGAGAGTTTCACACGACACGATCGATCGCCAACAGAGAGTTTCACACGACACGATCGATCGCCAACAGAGAGTTTCACACGACACGATCGATCGCCAACAGAGAGTTTCACACGACACGATCGATCGCCGACAGAGAGTTTCACACGACACTATCGATCGGCGACGGGGGGTTCACAAGACACGATCGATCGCCAACAGAGTTTCACACGACACAATCGATCGCCAACAGAGAGTTTCACACGACACAGAGAGTTTCACACGATCGATCGCCAACAGAGACTTTCACACGACACAATCGATCGCCAACAGAGAGTTTCACACGACACAGAGAGTTTCACACGACACGATCGATCGCCGACGGAGGGTTTCACACGACAAAGTCTTGAAAATAATTACAGGGATAGTCAGGGTCCCTCTGGATACAGATCAATTGAAAGAATGAGCTAACCTATAGAGGAATATTTTTTAGGAGTATTTAAATATATGGAAATGATCCAAGTGCTAGGACATTAATACATTGATTGCCAGGATCAAAGCAAAAGTATTGACAAACATTATATATATATATATACACACACACGCACATACAAACATTAAAATAAAAGATTTAATAAAAAAAATAATATTAACATTTATTTTTTATAACATTATTTTTAATAATGTACAAATACAAACTTTTTATGCACAAAATTACATAAACTAAAAGTCTTTTTTTTTCTTCTTCTATATATAGTCAGTGTGAGAGAGAGAGCCTACACACACACACACACGCAAACACCAAAATAAAAAAAACGGAATAAAACGCATTAATAGTATTATTTTTTTTCACATCAATAAATTATTTAGAAAAATTAATATACAATACAAACGTTTATGGACTAATGTAAAGTATTTATAAACATACGAATAAAAAGTATATAGGAAACGCCGGTTTGACAGCTTCTTTAAATTGATTTTGCCTGCTCTCAGTACCCGTACCGTAAGTGCACGATTACACGCGCAGAAGAAAAAAAATGCGGCTGGCTTGACCGTGTATTTTTGTGGCGCGGCTGGCTTGACCGCAGTATTCGCGGCTCTCCAGAAAGAGAAGAGGCAAATGTTTTACTGATGAACCCGAGAGAAAGCGAAGGAAGCTGGGAATAGGGAGCGATACGCCTCGGGAAATAAGAGAGGACGGCTCCGCGGAGGGGCCGCAGAGAAAACGGAGATTTCACGAGGATCCCGAGAGGAAAGAGAAGCGGCCCGTGAAGAGAAAGAGTGGGGAGAAAGACGAGGAGGAACCGGTTAGAAAAAAGATGAAAATGAACAGTTCTGAGAACCTTTCTGGTGTCAGTTCTAGACCAGTTCCCCCTAATGTTCACGGACCCGTCCGCGTCCACCGAGTGGTGAGTTCGTATAGCTTTATTCTTCTAGGATTGTTCCTGTGATAAACATGAACTTTCCCAGCGAGCGGTGTTTGTGTTTGTGTTTGCTCTTGTTCTGTGTGACGTTCAATTATTCGATTTTTCGACCTGTTCGATCTGTCGCTAGCTCCTAACGAGATTAGCATTCCGTGACGCTAGTTTCAATTACTGCAGCTGGATTTAAAACTTTGTTATACACACTGTACTTTAGGTCACTAATGTATGTTCCCTAATTTAAAGCCACATTTCCACATAAAGAAACTTAATAGACACGAGAGTTTTGCCGTGTGTTCACATTAGCATAAATTAGCATACGTTACATACACATAACAAATAAATAACGATTATGAAACACCAGTTTGCTGTAATTGATGCCCATCTCAAAGGATATCAGGTATAAACTAGTCATTCGTCACAAACGTGCCATTAAAAGTGCTGGTATAATTTCTTTGTTCTGCAGTATATGTGAATAAAACATCCACCTTATTACACTGTACAAAAAATCTGATTTTATGTTTTTTTTTTTAAATAATGATCGCAGATATTATTATCGAGCATTTTAAAGCTTATTTATTCACACAGATTGTTTGTGAATAAATAATGTAGTCATTTAAGATGAATTTTGCCATGTTAGAGATTCTTCAAATAAATTATTCAAGTGTCCTAAAATGATCAAGTAAACTTGCTCAAAAAAACAAACAAATAACTAAATTATGAACAGGATGTTCCTCAACACTATTGGTGGGATGTGGCTTTTTTTCTTATTTAAATATGCACAAGTTATACAAATACGTATAAATGATATTGCTACAGCATTTTTTCCACTCAAATTTAGTGGTTTGGTGAAGCCATTTATTGCCAAACAACTGTTTCCTCTTTTTAAATTCTAATGACAACAGAAACTTTCCAAAGGACCCAGATCAAAAGTCATTTTGCCCTGATAATGAGCAGAAAAACGGACACAAAAGAGTTCGAGAGGCTGGTGAAGGTAACCATCCTCACCTCGACCTGTTTGCTTAGAATCAAAGTTTGCCCAGAAAAGGTTTCTGGCTCCTGATAGACCCTCGCCTCTTTCATCCAGTGACGCACAGACATTTCTGAATTCTGATCGACCGGGAAAGCGAAAGAGCCGTTGAAGGATGTATGGAACAAGATGTTTGGCAGTCCCTCCAGAAACACGTGATGTTGCGATCGCGCCAATTCATGCAATCTCATCCAATCACAGCGACTTTACCGCAAATTTGACCAATAAGTTTGGTCCGTCACTGTACGCGGCATTATTTTCACACAGGACTTCCTTATCAGAGAAAGCAGCATGAGCACAAATACATCACACTTACCTACAAACATCACTGTGAAAGACCGCACAAAGCAATTCCATAATGTTCTCCATGAAAGTGGAGGGAAACTCTTTTGCTCTGTGTGCAACATTGAACACAAAAAATACCACGCTTGACCGACACTTCTCTACAGCAAAACATGCCAGAAGCCTGTCCGTGCAAGAGCCGACACGCCAGGTGACTATCACCGAAGCTGTACTCGCAAATCCATCGCAAGCAGCGAGAGGAACAAGGTAATCAACAAAACTTGATAATGTTTGTAAAACCAGGTCTGTGGTGGTTTGCTTCTGTCAGTTGTCGGGCAGTACTTGCGTGGGCAAAGGTGATAGTGCTAGCGAGTTTGAGAGGGGCAGTTACTAAAACTGTTTTTCATGCTTTCACACGGTAGTTTCATCAATCATTTATTCCAGGGACAACATGACTTTGTTCTTAATTGAACCTGCGCTGCAGCCTCCTGAGGAAGCAGCGGTTGTCTGCATGTGATCAGAGCGCGCAGAAAGCCGCGAGGGTAGAAGATAATAGAGATAATAATAGGAAAGAACAGTTGAAAAATGCATAACGTGTTTTTGAAATCATAAGGTATTGCGATCCCGTTGAGAAAAATCTGTCTAGAAAAATCACAACTTTTCAAAAAAAAGCTGCTGCAAAATCTGGCATTTTAGGCCCCAACAATCACAAAAAAATCCTGCGAAATCCTGGAGGGACTGTTTAGGAAAGGGGTAACCCAAAACGGGAAAGGGATAGAAAAAGATCTCCAAGGAACTGGGAATGCCAATCAGCAGAGTTCAAACTCTGATGAAGAAGAGAAAAGTGAGAGATTCTGTTGAAACCAACAAAAATATCTGCTACAACCACCAGGGTGCAAGAAAAACCCACAGATAACTTCAGCTGAAATACAGAGCTCTCTAAGAATTTACAAGAGCTGGAGGCTTTTAACCGAGAAGAACCTCATCCTCAACTACGTCAAGAGACTTTAGGCTGCCACTGATGTTAGAAAATATTAAGAAACTTTTGTTCAGGGGGATTCAGAAAGTTTCTGTTGTCATTGTGATTTAAAAAGAGGAAACACAGTTGTGTGACGGTAAAAGGCTTCACCAAAGCACTAACTACGAGTGGAAAAAGGTCTTTGTGCCATCCTTCATGTCATGAAGGGTTTCACGTCAGGTTTTAAACATTGAACATCTTTTATCATTTAGAGTATAATTGTTTCGGGTCTCACCGGATTCTGCAAAGCTGAAAGTGTTTAACCTTGTGGAGTGTTTCCTAAGTTTTGGTTTTGTGTTGTACAGTTATGAGTGGAAACAGACTTCATCTAATTATCAACATACTTCTGCTTCCTCTAGGTTGGGCGCCCATTAAACATGCAGTACAGAGACGTATGGCCTGTGTATTACTCTGTTTCCACAAAGAGCGCGTTTGAAGGTCAGTAAATGGTCCACAAATCCACCACAACAGAGATAATCCACAGTGACCACACCCCTTAACAGAAACCGAGTGGCAAAACAAGTGGTAAAATGACTAGGGGATAAAATGCAAAACTGTGAGTTATTTTGATGATTGCATGCTTAAGTAAAAAAAAGAAACCCCCCGACTTATCAGACAAGAAAGGTTCCGTGGACAAATTTCCTGACATTTATATGTTCCAGCGTACAAAGAACACGGCTGAAAAGCATACGAAGCCCTTAAGAGACGGTCACACTTTAACACAGGAATTGTTGGGGCCATCAGAGTGACATCTACGGACATTCCGGTTGTATGTGGCCTCATTTAACATTGTTTCATGAGCACAACACTGTTGGTCCCAAAAATATTTAGAAACACATAAGCAATATAATGTTGGAGACGCATGCGGGATTGACGTGTCAAAGTAGTTTGGACTCTTTTAGACGTTTTTGTCTTGTTACATGTCTCTGAGAGTTTTCCAGACGAAACCTTAAGTCCTAAGGGGATTAAATAAACTCTATTTGCCTCCCAATTGTTTCAATTGAGGAGAACAAGCTTCAGCACTGTCATGATTCTTCAGGTTAGTCACAGAGTTAACCGACACTTCCATCACTTCAGTCATCTACTGCAGCCCTAAAGGTTTTCTGAGAAATGCAGTGGGGTGCACTGATTTATGCTGAGCGCTGTACATCACAAAACGTGACGAGCCCCACATCCCCCATAGGGTAACGTAGAGACAGACCCCTCTCGTGTACTCTGTCTTTTACTGTAGAGCGTTTCCATCGTAACACCACCAGGGAAACCGTGAAGTAATCCCCGACGGTTTGCAAATCGTGTGAATTTGAGCTGAATGATGGCGCTCAACACATCGTGAGAAAGATCACCCCAGAAAATTCATTCTGCGTGTGAGCGAGGCGTGTGCTCAATCTTTCAATAACGGCTCAATCTTTGTTCTACACAGACAGCGACTCGTTCAGTTTTGCGACCCACTGCAGTGATGACATTGGTTGGGTCAGCAAGCTGCCCCCGCCGTCGCTGCAGCACCATTGTGCCACTCTGCATGAGCTGCAACCGGATATTCTCAATGACTACGACATCACTGGACTCATCAGCCAGGGAGGATTTGGGATGGTCTATGAAGGGAGACGCCTGAAAGATGGCCTTGAGGTACATTATGTTCCTACAATATTTACCGTCGCTTCCAATCCTTTCTTTACTGTTGTTTCTTAATGAACTGTTGTTGTTGTTGTTGTTCTTTTCAGGTGGCAGTGAAAGTAGTTACAAAGACTAAGACCATGCAACGAATGAAAATCGTGAGTTGCTTTGCTTTGCTTTGCTTTTCCTATGTTTGATGTGGAGAAAGCTTCTTGATCCAAGAGTCTTCTAACTGTTTGTTCCTTTAGCCGGGGTCTCCGTCACCTGTGCCGTTAGAGATTGTGCTGCTATTGATGGTTAACTGCCCCTCAGCAGTTCCCGAGATCATAAAGCTCTTGGACTGGCAGGATATCAGTGACTACTATATCCTGATTTTGGAGCTGCCGTCCCTGTGTGAAGATCTGGATTTCTTTTTGGCTCACCGCGGAGGGAGCGTCAACGAGGCGGTAGCACGGATTCTCATGTGGCAGATCACATATGCTTCTCAAGTGTGCTGCTCCCGTAGAGTTTTCCACCGCGACATTAAGCTGGGAAACATCCTGATCAACCCACGGTCTCTCAGAATCAAACTGATTGACTTTGGGTGTGGCGATATCTTGAAGGATTCTCCATATTTCACATATTCTGGTAAGTAATAGCTGCTTATTTAGCAGAGAATGGTCCATGTCCCTAGCCCCGGTAAATGATTTCTTTAAGGGAACAAACCACTGTTGTCCAGTAAACATTTTGTCTCCCAGCACGATAATAACCCACAGACAACGCACTTCTGGTGAAGAAAAACACCCAAATGAGCAAAGTGAATGAACTTGACTGAGTGCACGAAGCTCAGACTTGAGTCCAATAGAAAATCTGTGTGGACTCACTAAAGTCCTTGTGCCAGAAGACCAACAAATGGAGGAGCTTGAGATATCTGCTCAAGAAGCGTGGGCTTTTATTCCTCAGGAGACAAGCTTGAGACACTTAAGCTCGAAACTACAAGAAATCATTTTGACCACTATTTTGAAATTCCTGGTAATGCATTCATTAGAGCTGCTAGAACCCAACTGCTCAGAGCAGAATTGTTTTGGGACATTTGGTGTAATGTAAGTGGGCATGGCAAAACAGCTCTAGAGCGCCACCTAACGTGTTTGTCGGACGTGAGAGCTTTGCGGAGCTTTTCTGACTTCATTAAACTATGTGCACACAGCGGTCGTCAAAAGCCGAAATTTTGCCACAAAGAGGCACTCAGTTGAACTCAGCCGTGCAAATGTTTGATCGGTGTCAAATTAGCCAACACATCTACAATGTACTCTCTACGTTATAGCACCACCAGGTGGCCACATGCAATGCAACATTTAACATTGATGAGGGACAGTTTGACAATTGGCCTAAACAATAGCAGAAATGATAAATGTTAGCGCCGACCGGGAGTCATGACCCTTCGAGACGTGGGTTCTGTTCTGTATCGCTCAGTAATTTTACCAACTCTCGCTTGAAGTATTAGGATTCAAATCATCATTGGGGAGAATAATCTGATCTTTCGTGTTGAATGATCACGTGTGTAGTGTCTCAATGTTACTGATTCAGATCTTTCCTCAGGCACTAGAATGTACTGCCCTCCTGAGTTCTGGATCAATGGCAGCTACAATGCGAAACCTGCCACCGTCTGGTCACTGGGAGTGCTTCTATTTGTGATTCTGTGTGGACACTTTCCAGACGCCAGAGATCTGATGCTGATTCGGTTAAGGATTTGGAGGCAGAAGCTTTTATCACCAAGTAAGATGATGTTTGTCATGAGCAAAGTTCAACGTGAGCTTAGAACCAGTCTGAGTGCGAAAAGATCTGAGTGTAAATCTCGTCTGTGTTTCCGACAGCGTGCTGTGAACTCATTCACAGCCTCCTGCAGCAGAACCCACAGCAGCGGATCGCTTTGGAGAGAATCCTGCATCATCCATGGTTTAAAACCCACAGATAAGCTTTTAATGATCGTATCTTTTTATACCTGTTTTGATACCATTGCTGTTACATCTGAGTGCCAATGTCTAGTTGAGTCTAATGCCATGCTTTCAAGTGACAAGTTTGTCGTTCAGCATCTTTTCTCAAGTTTTCAGGTGGAGTTCTGACGGAGACGAGGAATCAAGGTCTACCACTGCATGGGACCTGGAGGAAAAGAGCTCAGACTACGCCGAGAAAGAACTACCAGAACCACAGAGAAATGCTGTCGATAAGGTACATACTCACTGAGATTGAGGGACAGCCCTTACTCCTCATGAAGTACAATTTACATGTGATTGTGGTTCGAAAAGTGGGTGTTTCGGCTTACGTTATGCTCTCAGTTTGCCGTACGCAAACGAAATTCGCAGACTCCTCTCATGACGCTCTCGGGACACAATGAGGCCGTGTCCTCGCTGCTCTGGATGGACACGGAGGAGCTCTGCAGTGCATCATGGGATCACACTATTCGTCTGTGGGACGCAGAAACCGGCGGGCAGAAGAGCACACTAGTAAGTCACCTTTCCTAGCCTTCACCCAGCAATCATTGTTTATTATTATTACTATTATATTAATTAAACCTTCGGCATCTCTGTAAGCACACCGGCTGATGTGGATCAGGGACGAATAATGCTATTAACTTTTGTATAATTTCAAAAAGATTATTAATTGTTATTTTCATAGTTTTAGTTTTAAATGCAGATTACAAGAGTAATTCAAAGAGAGATTACATCATTTGCATAATTAAAATGTTTGATCATCTTTCAGTTTGATTTTACAGACCCCAAAGTGCCATCTAGTGGTGAAAAGAAGGGATAACTTTTGGAAGAACAGCAGATGTGTTTCTTGAGGGATACAAAGCTAGCTGTTCGCTACGTATCTTGGTTTTTAACCTTGGTTAGAACCAAAAAGAAGCTGGGGTTGTGCTAAAATTGATCTCAAACATTGCCACAAAAAAGTACAATTATTACACCAAATTGTGACGTAGTAAAAAAAAAAAAATTAAAAATGCTCAAAAAGGCCTCCAACTTTTAAGAGTTAAAGGGGGAAAAGTAATAACTATTTAATCAAAATGTTGATGTCGGTTATGTGCATTGTTTATTTCTAGCATTTTAATTATCAGTAATATTTTCTTTGTTTATTAACTATAAACAGAACAATAAAAAAATGAGAAATGATATTATTCTGGTGAATTTTATGTATTCAAATGAATTATTTTACTGTAAGTTTGTGAAAGGACATTAAACACGGTTTAATCACATCTGTGTTCTTCGTCAGCCTCGTTGCCTCCACATAGCAATGGTAATTACACTTTGAGGAAATAACTAAATTTCAGTTTTTATGTTCTAAAAAAGCCTATTTATCTGAGATGAATCTTAGTGATTTCACAACGATTTTGCAACGTTTTGTCTTCGGCCTCTGAAGACAAACACTAACTGATGATGAGGATGAGGATGAACCACAGTTCAGGAGATGTGGATCTCAAAACTACTACAAATATCTAATTTTCAAAACTTTAGTGATCAGCAGGAAAATCTGAGATTTGGGTCCAAAGCCACTGTGTGTCACACGTCCGGCGGAGTGAAGTCAAACCACGGCGAGCGCTGGCTGCAGAATGATCACCACCCAATACCAGTCTATGGGAAGAAGCTGAACTTAAATCAAAGCATAATTTCCTCATAAATTTCAAAGTTTTCTAAACAGTGATCAAAGTTCGATAGTTTCTTTTCTTAGCTCCATTCGGTGGTAAACTCCCCTAAATAAACTAGGCGGGGTCATGTGATCGACAGCTACACGGAACAGAGCTGTCAGCCGCCAATGGCATCCTCCTCTTCAGCTCGGGGATGGCTTCATATGAGTGCAGTGGCAGTAGGCGGAGTCTTGGCCCGCATTCTCAAGTATAGCTCCCATCACACGTTGGGCGTGTTGTGTTGCAGATGGGGAGCAAAGTTTTCAGCTGCGTCTCCTTCTCTCCGCTCTGTCGTCGGCTGGCTTCGGGAAGCACTGACCGTCACGTGCGCCTCTGGGACCCCAGGTCTAAAGGTAATAATCCGCATGATCGCTCGCTCTCAAGTGAACATCCGCTCACATCACTTGCCGATTTTGTCTCCAGATGGCTCCCATGTACTCCTGTCACTGACGTCCCACACCGGGTGGGTGACTGCGGTCCGGTGGTCTCCATCTCATGAGCATCAGCTGGTCTCCGGATCTCTGGATAATGTGGTCAAGCTGTGGGACGTCAGGAGGTGGGTTGGGGTTTGATGTAGAGAGCTAAAGGTTCTAGATGTAAAAGCTCCTGATGGTTTTTTTTCCTGATTTTTATTTTCTATTCATGTGCCAACGAGAAACAAGTGAAACAAAAAGGCAAACTAAAGCTCTTTACAAAACGTAACAGCGCGAGTAAAGAAATCCGTTGCACAGCAGGTCTCTGGCTCAAGTCATTGGCTTTACTCGAGCGCTCAGAGCTGCTTGGTGATCCCACGGGTGCTGCAGCAAACATCTTCAAGGATTCGCCGAAGTCAAAGTTAATTGAGTGTGTGCGCCTCGACGTCTCTTTTAAACAGCTAGTTAAAGCACGGGGTTAGAGTGTGGCATCGCTAGTGTGATGAGCGGATTACATTACCAGGGTCTTAACCTCTTAAGCCCGAGAGTCGCCGGTACCGGGGACTTGCCCCCTTGTGCGTTACATTTTCGCTCATAGCTCACTAACCCTGAGAATAACCCACACATAGTGCTGGGCGATATGGAAAAATTATATATCACGATATGGATTATTTTATATCACGATAAGGATATATATCACGATATACCACAATAAAGTACGCTTTCAGTTGTGCTCTGAAAAGTTTGACAAAAAATATCATTGCATACTTTTTTTTGCAACTTTATTTTGAAGTGACATTTAACTGAACTGTCACAAATGAGAAAAACTACATTTTAGTGCAGCAATGTAAACGTATCAAATGACAACAGATGTGGTGGAGGTAGAGCTACAGTAGCGTTCACATTTTTTTAACCACATCATAGTTATTTAAATAGTATTATCAAAATAAACTATTTAAAAAAATTAAATAATGGACCACACTGCCAGAGAACCATCCTTCTCTACTTGGGCCCGGCATGCGTTATATAAGCGAGGCAACACGACATTACTGAAGTGCTTACGACTGGGCATAACGTACCTCAGGTCAAGCACTTTGACGAGGTCTCGGAAGCTACCCTTCTCAACTGCATACACGGGGATCATGCCTTTACAACAGTAATGCAAGATGGCACATGTGATTTCTTTATGGCGCTGGGACGTTTTTTCATACGGTGTGCATTTTTTCTCGCCACTTGCCCGGGCTGTCTCACAACTTTCTTTACGTCGCATTTCTTCGACTCTCCAGTATTCTTTTTCGTGAACCTTCTTCAAGTGGTAAAAGAGGTTTGTTGTGTTCGCGTCGGGCGCGGAAACAGTTTTTTGGCAGAGTTTGCAGATGACTGTCTTCTGCTCTGTGTCGGAGCCCTTGAAGCCAAAATGCAACCAAATCACTGATGTACCCCCACGTTTCGGTAAAAGAACTTCTTGGGCTGCTGCCTGCGTAGTAGTTTCAATTTGTTGCGACTCCGGGCATTCATCTCTTGCGTCTCCATCTTTGAGCACTCACGAGTTAACTAGCGTAAAGCATGTCGCAACAACGTAAAGCGTCACGTCGCAAAATCACAAGACGGAGTTTCTTTGCGAAAAAGTTCATTTTTATTCTTGATTATCACTTAGATAAAGGGTAGAGTATGCATTGCATAGCCACAAGACATATCATACATTTGTCATAGCCCATTTAATGCAATATTTTCTTTAGTAATTGATAAAATTAGGTTAGAAACGATAGACGAGAAATAGGACGATAGACACTTTTCAATCGTCCCCACGATATATATCGTCATATCGCCCAGCCCTACCCACACATATTAAATACTGTTGTGCACAGAGACGGCGTAAATGGGCTTCCACCCCCCTTTTACAGCGTTTCTTTAGGAGTTTTTTTTTTTTCTGAAATCATGTCCTGTAAGCAAGAAAAGAAGACCATGAATGTAGCGGAAGCTTTGGACAAGATTTTTTCCATATTTCAATTATTGTGCCAAACTGTGCCAACATGGATTACGCCTGAACTTTGTTCAATCAAAACCTGTACAGAATATTAGTTTCTTGTAGTATGGACACCAAACTTGCTACAGATGTCCTTCACATGTAGTGGTTACAATTGATTGTGTTTATTTGCTTCGTTACAAGTAAAATAAGGAGATTTTAGAGGAAACATGTAGGTTTTTTTAGGCGGAGTTCATTTTTTGTCCAATTCAACATCAATTACTCTTACCCAGTGTTCTTGACTGTCAAATTAACTCATCCACACCGCTCCCCAAGAACCTATCTTCATTTTGATACCAAGATTTGCAGTTTAGACCTTGTAAAAGCTGAGAAATGCCTTAAAAAGTAAAAGTATAGGATTTTCGGAAAATAGGCCTCAACATTTAGGCCTTAAAGGGTTTTAAATTTAATTAATTAAAACGTTGTTCTATGTCTTAAATAATTTTCAGATGGAGTGTGCTTGAGACAATACCCAGCATGCACTGCGTGGGCCTGCCACATTTGGTTGTTTAACAAAGGTGGCTGCCATGGAAAATAGTTTGTTATTTACAAAGGTTTTAAAATGATGAAAATTATTGTTTTATGTCAGTTTTCATGTAATGGTTACAAATGAAAAATGCTCCGTGGTCGACCGTAAAAGGTTTTAAAATGAGGAAGTCCATTGTTTCGTGTTAGATGTCATAAGTGCATGTAAAGGTCTGAAAAAATGATTGTGCATCACAAAGAAACGCTAGTTTTAAGGAATAAATCCAACATTAAAGGACAGTCACAGGCTCCGCTCCATCACACCTCCACAAACTCCTGCAGTCCCTCCAGATGCTTTCGGTCAGGAAATGAACAGCGTCTGGTGGTTCCATCTCAGAGCAGCAGAACATCTCTCACCGGAACTTTCTCCTTCACAGTTCCTGGCTGGTGGAACTCTCTCTCACAACCTTTAAAAAGCAACTCGAGAGCACTTACTCTAACCAGTTACTTAACCAACTACTGGTAATAATAAAAAACCCTCTGAAGCACTGAATTTATTTTCTGCTTCAGCTCGAACGTCTTTGCCTTGCGCACGTCTCATGATTGCAACAAACTGCTGGAGTTTACTCCCGAACTGTAAGTCGCTTTGGGTAAACACCTCTGCTAAATATAGAAATATATTTATGATTGAAATCACGTTTAATCTCTTGATTTTGTAGCCCAGGATTACTCAGGAAATGGTTTGAGATTTTCATTGGGAAAACTTTGTCACTAGTCGCCAGTTACTCACCTTTTGGTTACTGATTTGCATATTCATGATGTGTATGCAAAGTTACCGTGTGACGCTCACGGGAGATGTGAGAGTGATTGATTGTGAGAGAGAGAGAGAGAGTGGAGAGGCAGAGACGGTGGATTCTCAGCTATTCCATTTCCACAGAAACAAGTAAATGAATAGTTGTGACCGTGTTCAGTGGTGACCCAGATGTGAACCTCGCTGATTCCTTCATGTAATACACTTTTAAGTTTTATAAACAATTCAATTTTCAATGAAGTAACGTCATGTATTTCATGAGTAAAAATTTTCAATCTCTTTACAGCCAAAGACACTTTGATCTGTAATTACTCGAGGCACATCAACACGTCCTAGTTGTTATCAGGGTCTGAGCTCAGCTACGTATGTGGCAAACCTCCTTCATGTATTGTCGTTACACATTCGTGTGTCGCTAGCTCCGTGTTTCCTCCGCTTGACTCTTGTGCGTTTGTTTCCGAAGATCACGAGAGAAGCCTGTGCTTTGTCAGAAATGTCCGGCCGTGACGTAACCGTTTGACTCGTGTGACTTCATCAATGTCGTGAATAAAACCCGCTTTTAAAATTATTATTATTTTTTTTTTGTTTTGTCTGTTCACAATTTTTCAAGCTGCAGGTATTGTTTACAGCAATAGATGGCTTGCATGCAAAAGTTCTACAGTGAATTAGATTTCGTGGTGGTTTTATGGCAGTTTGTTAGATAATCAAAAGTATGACCTGGGTCTGAAATGTGATTCTTCTAAGAATGTGATTGTTAAAACCCTGAATTCCTGTGGTTCTCACGCCGTGTGTTCTCTGTGTTTGTTCACAGCTGTAAAGCACCCCTCTACGATCTTGCTGCCCATGAAGATAAAGTGCTGTGTGCTGACTGGACAGAGAGTGGGGTATGATGATGAAGCATCTTTCTTCAATCATAGCCACTTGTAAATAGTTTTGTAATAGGTAGAATGGAAAGTCCAGCATGACCAGCTCAGGGCCTCCGGGGCTCACTGTTCTCAGAAGCAGAATAAACGTGGAGTCGCCGATTCTGTAGTGATGAGGGTTTCTTATTTCAGATCATATTTGTGACTCGCGTCTTGTTCACCCAAGAATCAACCCAAGTACTTTTTTTTTCTCAAAAGGCTGTAAACGAAAGATGCTTTCAAAATGTGTCAGTGGCTTATTTTTATCTTCATCACTGAACATAACGCAGAGAATGTACAAAAAAAAAATCAATATTTGACCAAGAGTTGAGACAACCACCTGTGATTCATTTCTCTCCGTAATGCTTTCCTGCGGCTCAGGTGGTCGAGCATTGTGTAACACGGCAAAGGTTGTGGGTTCAAATTCCAGGGAAAGCAAGAAATGAGAAAAATTGGTTTATTCTTTCACATGTAAGTTGCTTTGGATAAAAGCGTTTGCTGAATGTGTAGAGGTAAATGTAAACGTAGGAGGCGTTAGGCGCACGGCACTGTGATGTTCTACTTTTAGTATGTTTTAGGGATTATCTCCCAGAGACTTTTGTTCTCGTGTAGAGGTGATGATTGTGTAACTGGGACCCAGTATTTTTCCCAGGGGGGTGTCCGATTACCAGTTTTAGTCAGAGTTGTGCACTTTTATAGATGTTTGACAGTCTTTCTGTTTATCTTCTGCTCCCTTTAGTTGATTCTGAGTGGAGGAGCTGATAACAAACTCTACACGTACAGATACACCTCCTGCGCCTCAGATGCTGGAGCATAGGAACACGATACAAACACGAGCTTCGTGATCTGCAGGAGACACCTACTGGAATCCAGCTCCATGCAGACACAGTTAGAAGAGTCGAGGGCACTTTCCATCGCATCTGCTCTGATAGAGATTTGTTCCTCACATAAATGCAATGGTTTGGTTCAGGAAAAAAAAAGTGTAAAAACAATTGGAAGTGATGTAAATGTTTTGTATTTGTTTTTACAGTATTTGCCAAATCCTTCAGTGATGGAAACTCTTCATGCGCAGTTAAATAATTACCTTTAGTAAAACTTGTTTAGGAGATGTTTAGTGTGTAAGGCTGTCATGTATTTTCTCTTTTTAAACATTCATGGAAATTGTTCCACACAAGTCATTTTCTCTTTTGTTTTTGTAGTAAAGTTAATGGCACTAAACTTGTGTCGTTTTTTAGTAAATGAAACGGTAACCATACGCTCCGGAATAACTTGCGTGAAGAGTGGTGTGCAGATGAACTGTTCCTTTTTCAAACATTTCTACTGAACTATTGTACATCTGCATAACTCCACAACATCAACACAAGCCGCACTGCAGACTGTAGCGTGGTGATGTCACACCAGTCGTGTGTGTGTGTGCGCGCGTGTGTAAAAGCATCCCCTGTTCAGGTGAACTTTCCTGATGTTTTTGATTGTGATTTGTTTTTGACCTCTTTCAGGGTCACGGGGGTCTGCCGGTGCCTATCTCCAGTGCACATTGGGCGAGAGGTGGGGGTACACCCTGGACAGGTTGCCAGTCCATCGCAGGGCAATACACATTCACACCGAAGGGAATTTAGATTATTCCGTTGACCGCATGTTTTTCGGGATTGTGGGGGAAACCCAAGCAAGCACCGGGAGAACATGCAAACTCCTTACAGGAAGGTCACCGGCAAACCTTGAACCGACAACTTTCTAACTGTAGGCCACCCACCGTGCCGCCCCTCATTTGTGATGTTCTGAAATAGAATTACAATCGCTTGATACGCTTCAAAGACTTTTGTCGACAGTTATCTGACATTTATGCAAAGAGTTCAGTATTTGTTGGCTCTTAGAGTCTGTCAGAATGAGTGGGTTTTCTTTGTCCACAGCCTCTTGAGGATTGAATTCAAGTTCTCAATGAGGGTAAGATCTGTGGAGATCCGAAGCCACTTGGTTATCACTTCTGCTTTATGGCACAGCGCTCCATCGACATGCTTTGTTCTTCACCACACTGTCGTTGGATTGTTGGGAGGAGTAGCTGCTGGAGGGGCTTTGGTATCATTCTTTATTCACTGCAGCGTTTTGGGGCATAATTGTGAGTGAGCCACACCCTTGGATGAGAAGAAAACCCCACACATGAACAGTCTCCGGATGCTTTACATGATGCATGGCTGATGGTAGCGCTCACCTACAAGCTCCAAACAATCGGAAAGGGCTTCATCAGAGAACATGACTTTGCCTGTCCTCAACAGTTTGTGCGTCACATTTTAGCAGATCAATCTGTCCCTGAAGGTTATTTTGGAGAGAAGTGGCTTCACTGCTGGTCTTCTTGACACCATGCTGTGTTCCAAAGGTCTTAATCTCACTGTGCGTGCGATGCGCTCACACCTGCTGCTGCCATTCCTGAGCAAGCTCTGCGCTGGTGGCGCTCTGATCCTGCCGCGGAATCCTCTTTAGATCTTTTTTTCCTTGATGATCTCATATATTGATTTAGATGCTGCAATACTCTTCCTGTGAAGCCATTTATATGCAACACAATGGTGGTTTCTTTGCAGGTCGCCATGGTTACCAATGGAAGAACAATGATTTCTAGCATCACCCTCCTTTTAACATTCGAACCCAAACCGAAATGCTCTCCAGCCGTGTGCTCGCCAACATTCTCACCGGAGTTAAGAGACGATGACTGAAATGATCTCAGCAGCTCCTTCAATCAATCACAGCGACGAAACCCAGTGGAATGTTTGGTTCAGGATTTAGTTAAAGATTAAAGAAGTTATTCATCCGATCACTCTTCAGAACAAAAACTTTTCCAGTATTTACATAATTCTCAAAACTTTTGGCCACGACTTTATTGTGAATTATGGAAGGTTTGCTCCCTCCAGATGGCATTGCTGTGAGGATCCATGGATTATGCATCTCTGGATTTTTTTCAGCTTCAAAAACCTTCTCGAGAAGTCCATGGGAAAACACATCGAGAAATTCTGTCATGTTTTTAAACAATGAAAGAGACGACACAGAGCTGTATCTTGATCAGATTTTTTTTATTCAGAATTTCTTGTGTCTGAAAGATCAAGTCTTGGAAGATTCTACGAAGCTTTCTTTGCTTCTCCCAGAGTGCTGCCTCATAACCTGGTCCTCTCTACTAAGAATGAACCAGCGACAATCGCGCCTCGTCATACACTAAACAAAAACGACCTCTGTCATGGGACTTCACTCTGGAGGACATCAGGACCAAACATCTCCCCCCGCTCTTTTTTTTGGTATAATTGCAGAGAGGAGTAAAAGATCCTGACTCCTTTTAAAGCTACGGTGACTTTGAATCTTCTCGTTCATTCTTCACTCCAGGATATTTGCTCCACTGGGGCAGTGATGCATGGTTTTATCCGGGATTGGTGAATCTTCTGTCAGTTCTTCCATCCCAGGTCTTATCATGAGATATGAAAGGCCTGCAGACAGATCAATAGAGAACAATTTAACGCTCTGGAGATATTCAGATAAGACTTGGAGCTGGCCATCAGGACTCATAAATAGGCTTTTGGGACGAAAATAAGACTGGATTAAGCTAATTACATCGCAAGGATTAAAGCTGCAAGCAGTAATCAAAGGACTCAAGCAGTTCTGATGCCATCGCCTCTCGGTGGACAGTTTGTGCCATATACACAGCAACCGATTTGCTCCGAATGACAAACACAGTTGTTAAAAGCTGTACAAATCAGCACAAAAATTACTGTTTCACTAGGTGGCGCTATGACTGACACTGTCGGTTGCTAAATATCTGTTCAGACATGGACTCTTAACACATTTGGTATGTTTCATTCCAATCAAATATTGTATAGCTGAGTTCTAAACAACTTCCTGCTTCTTGACGAAACATTGAAGTTCAACAGACCAACAATCGCCGACCGTTTAACGACGTCAACAAAGCTCATCAATTTAGCTCTGCAGAAGCACTTAGCTGAGACTGCCGGAGTTTCAGAGTGATCACATGAAATCTCTTGTTAAAGTATGAAACCTGGAAGACTTCCTGTCAGTTTTGGAAACTCCCATTACCTTTTTTGTAGGTCCTTTTCCTTTAAATAACTGTTACAAATGCTCTACAAACACACGGTGAAATAGCCGTATACAACTGCAGAAAAACTGTCAAATTTGAACCCGATTGATTGGGTATTAAAACTTTCCTGTTTATTGCAAAATTTCACCTTTCAATGGCCTTCAAGAAAATATAGTTTTACAAAGTCGGGAGGAAAAGTGGCCATTTTTCGCCAGTTTTTGCCAAGTTCCTGATGAATTTGGAAACGCAATGCATATCACTTATATTTAAGTCTTGGTACTCTACACACGTGCAGCGAATTTCGTTTGCGTACGGCAAACTGAGAGCATAACGTAAGCCGAAACACCCATTTTTCGAACCACAATCACATGTAAATTGTACTTCATGAGGAGTAAGGGCTGTCCCTCAATCTCAGTGAGTATGTACCTTATCGACAGCATTTCTCTGTGGTTCTGGTAGTTCTTTCTCGGCGTAGTCTGAGCTCTTTTCCTCCAGGTCCCATGCAGTGGTAGACCTTGATTCCTCGTCTCCGTCAGAACTCCACCTGAACACTTGAGAAAAGATGCTGAACGACAAACTTGTCACTTGAAAGCATGGCATTAGACTCAACTAGACATTGGCACTCAGATGTAACAGCAATGGTATCAAAACAGGTATAAAAAGATACGATCATTAAAAGCTTATCTGTGGGTTTTAAACCATGGATGATGCAGGATTCTCTCCAAAGCGATCCGCTGCTGTGGGTTCTGCTGCAGGAGGCTGTGAATGAGTTCACAGCACGCTGTCGGAAACACAGACGAGATTTACACTCAGATCTTCTCGCACTCAGACTGGTTCTAAGCTCACGTTGAACTTTGCTCATGACAAACATCATCTTACTTGGTGATAAAAGCTTCTGCCTCCAAATCCTTAACCGAATCAGCATCAGATCTCTGGCGTCTGGAAAGTGTCCACACAGAATCACAAATAGAAGCACTCCCAGTGACCAGACGGTGGCAGGTTTCGCATTGTAGCTGCCATTGATCCAGAACTCAGGAGGGCAGTACATTCTAGTGCCTGAGGAAAGATCTGAATCAGTAACATTGAGACACTACACACGTGATCATTCAACACGAAAGATCAGATTATTCTCCCCAATGATGATTTGAATCCTAATACTTCAAGCGAGAGTTGGTAAAATTACTGAGCGATACAGAACAGAACCCACGTCTCGAAGGGTCATGACTCCCGGTCGGCGCTAACATTTATCATTTCTGCTATTGTTTAGGCCAATTGTCAAACTGTCCCTCATCAATGTTAAATGTTGCATTGCATGTGGCCACCTGGTGGTGCTATAACGTAGAGAGTACATTGTAGATGTGTTGGCTAATTTGACACCGATCAAACATTTGCACGGCTGAGTTCAACTGAGTGCCTCTTTGTGGCAAAATTTCGGCTTTTGACGGCCGCTGTGTGCACATAGTTTAATGAAGTCAGAAAAGCTCTGCAAAGCTCTCACGTCCGACAAACACGTTAGGTGGCGCTCTAGAGCTGTTTTGCCATGCCCACTTACATTACACCAAATGTCCCAAAACAATTCTGCTCTGAGCAGTTGGGTTCTAGCAGCTCTAATGAATGCATTACCAGGAATTTCAAAATAGTGGTCAAAATGATTTCTTGTAGTTTCGAGCTTAAGTGTCTCAAGCTTGTCTCCTGAGGAATAAAAGCCCACGCTTCTTGAGCAGATATCTCAAGCTCCTCCATTTGTTGGTCTTCTGGCACAAGGACTTTAGTGAGTCCACACAGATTTTCTATTGGACTCAAGTCTGAGCTTCGTGCACTCAGTCAAGTTCATTCACTTTGCTCATTTGGGTGTTTTTCTTCACCAGAAGTGCGTTGTCTGTGGGTTATTATCGTGCTGGGAGACAAAATGTTTACTGGACAACAGTGGTTTGTTCCCTTAAAGAAATCATTTACCGGGGCTAGGGACATGGACCATTCTCTGCTAAATAAGCAGCTATTACTTACCAGAATATGTGAAATATGGAGAATCCTTCAAGATATCGCCACACCCAAAGTCAATCAGTTTGATTCTGAGAGACCGTGGGTTGATCAGGATGTTTCCCAGCTTAATGTCGCGGTGGAAAACTCTACGGGAGCAGCACACTTGAGAAGCATATGTGATCTGCCACATGAGAATCCGTGCTACCGCCTCGTTGACGCTCCCTCCGCGGTGAGCCAAAAAGAAATCCAGATCTTCACACAGGGACGGCAGCTCCAAAATCAGGATATAGTAGTCACTGATATCCTGCCAGTCCAAGAGCTTTATGATCTCGGGAACTGCTGAGGGGCAGTTAACCATCAATAGCAGCACAATCTCTAACGGCACAGGTGACGGAGACCCCGGCTAAAGGAACAAACAGTTAGAAGACTCTTGGATCAAGAAGCTTTCTCCACATCAAACATAGGAAAAGCAAAGCAAAGCAAAGCAAAGCAACTCACGATTTTCATTCGTTGCATGGTCTTAGTCTTTGTAACTACTTTCACTGCCACCTGAAAAGAACAACAACAACAACAACAGTTCATTAAGAAACAACAGTAAAGAAAGGATTGGAAGCGACGGTAAATATTGTAGGAACATAATGTACCTCAAGGCCATCTTTCAGGCGTCTCCCTTCATAGACCATCCCAAATCCTCCCTGGCTGATGAGTCCAGTGATGTCGTAGTCATTGAGAATATCCGGTTGCAGCTCATGCAGAGTGGCACAATGGTGCTGCAGCGACGGCGGGGGCAGCTTGCTGACCCAACCAATGTCATCACTGCAGTGGGTCGCAAAACTGAACGAGTCGCTGTCTGTGTAGAACAAAGATTGAGCCGTTATTGAAAGATTGAGCACACGCCTCGCTCACACGCAGAATGAATTTTCTGGGGTGATCTTTCTCACGATGTGTTGAGCGCCATCATTCAGCTCAAATTCACACGATTTGCAAACCGTCGGGGATTACTTCACGGTTTCCCTGGTGGTGTTACGATGGAAACGCTCTACAGTAAAAGACAGAGTACACGAGAGGGGTCTGTCTCTACGTTACCCTATGGGGGATGTGGGGCTCGTCACGTTTTGTGATGTACAGCGCTCAGCATAAATCAGTGCACCCCACTGCATTTCTCAGAAAACCTTTAGGGCTGCAGTAGATGACTGAAGTGATGGAAGTGTCGGTTAACTCTGTGACTAACCTGAAGAATCATGACAGTGCTGAAGCTTGTTCTCCTCAATTGAAACAATTGGGAGGCAAATAGAGTTTATTTAATCCCCTTAGGACTTAAGGTTTCGTCTGGAAAACTCTCAGAGACATGTAACAAGACAAAAACGTCTAAAAGAGTCCAAACTACTTTGACACGTCAATCCCGCATGCGTCTCCAACATTATATTGCTTATGTGTTTCTAAATATTTTTGGGACCAACAGTGTTGTGCTCATGAAACAATGTTAAATGAGGCCACATACAACCGGAATGTCCGTAGATGTCACTCTGATGGCCCCAACAATTCCTGTGTTAAAGTGTGACCGTCGCTTAAGGGCTTCGTATGCTTTTCAGCCTTGTTTTTTGTACGCTGGAACATATAAATGTCAGGAAATTTGTCCACGGAACCTTTCTTGTCTGATAAGTCGGGGGGTTTCTTTTTTTTACTTAAGCATGCAATCATCAAAATAACTCACAGTTTTGCATTTTTCCCCTAGTCATTTTACCACTTGTTTTGCCACTCGGTTTCTGTTAAGGGGTGTGGTCACTGTGGATTATCTCTGTTGTGGTGGATTTGTGGACCATTTACTGACCTTCAAACGAGCTCTTTGTGGAAACAGAGTAATACACAGGCCATACGTCTCTGTACTGCATGTTTAATGGGCGCCCAACCTAGAGGAAGCAGAAGTATGTTGATAATTAGATGAAGTCTGTTTCCACTCATAACTGTACAACACAAAACCAAAACTTAGGAAACACTCCACAAGGTTAAACACTTTCAGCTTTGCAGAATCCGGTTAGACCAGAAACAATTATACTCTAAATGATAAAAGATGTTCAATGTTTAAAACCTGACGTGAAACCCTTCATGACATGAAGGATGGCACAAAGACCTTTTTCCACTCGTAGTTAGTGCTTTGGTGAAGCCTTTTACCATCACACAACTGTGTTTCCTCTTTTTAAATCACAATGACAACAGAAACTTTCTGAATCCCCCTGAACAAAAGTTTCTTAATATTTTCTAACATCAGTGGCAGCCTAAAGTCTCTTGAGGTAGTTGAGGATGAGGTTCTTCTCGGTTAAAAGCCTCCAGCTCTTGTAAATTCTTAGAGAGCTCTGTATTTCAGCTGAAGTTATCTGTGGGTTTTTCTTGCACCCTGGTGGTTGTAGCAGATATTTTTGTTGGTTTCAACAGAATCTCTCACTTTTCTCTTCTTCATCAGAGTTTGAACTCTGCTGATTGGCATTCCCAGTTCCTTGGAGATCTTTTTCTATCCCTTTCCCGTTTTGGGTTACCCCTTTCCTAAACAGTCCCTCCAGGATTTCGCAGGATTTTTTGTGATTGTTGGGGCCTAAAATGCCAGATTTTGCAGCAGCTTTTTTTGAAAAGTTGTGATTTTTCTATACAGATTTTTCTTCCTCAGGAGGCTGCAGCGCAGGTTCAATTAAGAACAAAGTCATGTTGTCCCTGGAATAAATGATTGATGAAACTACCGTGTGAAAGCATGAAAAACAGTTTTATTAACTGCCCCTCTCAAACTCGCTAGCACTATCACCTTTGCCTACGCAAGTACTGCCCGACAACTGACAGAAGCAAACCACCACAGACCTGGTTTTACAAACATTATCAAGTTTTGTTGATTACCTTGTTCCTCTCGCTGCTTGCGATGGATTTGCGAGTACAGCTTCGGTGATAGTCACCTGGCGTGTCGGCTCTTGCACGGACAGGCTTCTGGCATGTTTTGCTGTAGAGAAGTGTCGGTCAAGCGTGGTATTTTTTGTGTTCAATGTTGCACACAGAGCAAAAGAGTTTCCCTCCCCTTTCATGGAGAACATTATGGAATTGCTTTGTGCGGTCTTTCACAGTGATGTTTGTAGGTAAGTGTGATGTATTTGTGCTCATGCTGCTTTCTCTGATAAGGAAGTCCTGTGTGAAAATAATGCCGCGTACAGTGACGGACCAAACTTATTGGTCGAATTTGCGGTAAAGTCGCTGTGATTGGATGAGATTGCATGAATTGGCGCGATCGCAACATCCCGTGTTTCTGGAGGGACTGCCAAACATCTTGTTCCATACATCCTTCAACGGCTCTTTCGCTTTCCCGGTCGATCAGAATTCAGAAATGTCTGTGCGTCACTGGATGAAAGAGGCGAGGGTCTATCAGGAGCCAGAAACCTTTTCTGCACAAACATTGATTCTAAGCAAACAGGTCGAGGTGAGGATGGTTACCTTCACCAGCCTCTCGAACTCTTTTGTGTCCGTTTTTCTGCTCATTATCAGGGCAAAATTACTTTTGATCTGGGTCCTTTGGAAAGTTTCTGTTGTCATTAGAATTTAAAAAGAGGAAACAGTTGTTTGGCAATAAATGGCTTCACCAAACCACTAAATTTGAGTGGAAAAAATGCTGTAGCAATATCATTTATACGTATTTGTATAACTTGTGCATATTTAAATAAGAAAAAAAGCCACATCCCACCAATAGTGTTGAGGAACATCCTGTTCATAATTTAGTTATTTGTTTGTTTTTTTTGAGCAAGTTTACTTGATCATTTTAGGACACTTGAATAATTTATTTGAAGAATCTCTAACATGGCAAAATTCATCTTAAATGACTACATTATTTATTCACAAACAATCTGTGTGAATAAATAAGCTTTAAAATGCTCGATAATAATATCTGCGATCATTATTTAAAAAAAAAAAAAACATAAAATCAGATTTTTTGTACAGTGTAATAAGGTGGATGTTTTATTCACATATACTGCCGAACAAAGAAATTATACCAGCACTTTTAATGGCACGTTTGTGACGAATGACTAGTTTATACCTGATATCCTTTGAGATGGGCATCAATTACAGCAAACTGGTGTTTCATAACCGTTATTTATTTGTTATGTGTATGTAACGTATGCTAATTTATGCTAATGTGAACACACGGCAAAACTCTCGTGTCTATTAAGTTTCTTTATGTGGAAATGTGGCTTTAAATTAGGGAACATACATTAGTGACCTAAAGTACAGTGTGTATAACAAAGTTTTAAATCCAGCTGCAGTAATTGAAACTAGCGTCACGGAATGCTAATCTCATTAGGAGCTAGCGACAGATCGAACAGGTCGAAAAATCGAATAATTGAACGTCACACAGAACAAGAGCAAACACAAACACAAACACCGCTCGCTGGGAAAGTTCATGTTTATCACAGGAACAATCCTAGAAGAATAAAGCTATACGAACTCACCACTCGGTGGACGCGGACGGGTCCGTGAACATTAGGGGGAACTGGTCTAGAACTGACACCAGAAAGGTTCTCAGAACTGTTCATTTTCATCTTTTTTCTAACCGGTTCCTCCTCGTCTTTCTCCCCACTCTTTCTCTTCACGGGCCGCTTCTCTTTCCTCTCGGGATCCTCGGGAAATCTCCGTTTTCTCTGCGGCCCCTCCGCGGAGCCGTCCTCTCTTATTTCCCGAGGCGCATCGCTCCCTATTTCCAGCTTCCTTCGCTTTCTCTCGGGTTCATCAGTAAAACATTTGCCTCTTCTCTTTCTGGAGAGCCGTGAATCGACGGAGGGCTTCTTCTCAGAGCCCTCGTCTGATCTTTCAACCTTTCTCGCTGGTTCCTCCTCGTCTTTCTCCCCACTCTTTCTCTTCACGACTTTCCTCTCGGGATCCTCGTGAAATCTCCGTTTTCTCTGCGGCCCCTCCGCGGAGCCGTCCTCTCTTATTTCCCGAGGCGCATCGCTCCCTATTCCCAGCTTCCTTCGCTTTCTCTCGGGTTCATCAGTAAAACATTTGCCTCTTCTCTTTCTGGAGAGCCGTGAATCGACGGCGGGCTTCTTCTCAGAGCCCTCGTCTGATCTTTCGACCTTTCGTACCTTTATCGCTGGTTCCTCCTCGGAGTTTATCTCTATTTTCCTCTTTCTGTTCTGCTTCCCAGTTTGGCCACTCAGTGGTACCTTCATAAAGCAGTTGTAATGAGTTTTTGGTGAAAATAATTGCTGTGGAGCGGAAATCCGATGAGCTATCTATCGCGCAGAAAGTTTGCTCGGATGTATTCTCCTCTTTGCTTTGACATTGACGTCATTCTTAGAACTTTACGTCATCGGAGCCGAAGCTAAAGCAAACCATGTTATTATTCGAACTTTGCAGCAGGTGTTTTCTGAACTCAAGGCAGACCTGGTGTTGTAAATGAGTGAAAAAGCAGCAGCTGCTGCCCGTGGCCACCAGGGGGTCTCCACGAGCAGATTCACCTTGAGTGTTAACGGAAGATAAAGTTATTATTATTATTACGACGTTAATATTATACTTTTATTAACACAAACGGCTTATTTTTATAATACCCATTATGAACATTAAAATTATTATGAATAATAATGAGGTTAAAATCATATTGTGTTCTTAAGATCACGTGTTCTTTTCTCTCTCTCTCTCTCTCTCTCTCTCTATATATATATTAATAATTATCAAAACTAGGTTTATATCTAAAAAGAATTAATCAAGTTTATTATTTTATTTCAGCCCATTTTATTTAAGGCAAGATATTATTTATGCCAGAAAATATTGGGATCTTATAAAATATGATCTTTTGAAAAGTAATAAAATAGATAATACAATTTTTATGAGTGTAATTAAATGTTTACTTTGGGAGTACTATCTGTACTATCAAAAAAGTGCTTTCATATATTTAAGGTAAATAAAATGTAATTTCATTGCTACAAACGAAATGTTTATTCCAAACATTTGAACATTTATTTTAATGATATTGTACTGTAAATACACCTACAATAAAGCTTTGCTATGTGTGATCGGACTGGTGTTGTGTAATGAGAAAGAAGCTTTGAGACATGGATTTTATTTGGAGGTTGACTCCATTTATTCTTTGAAAACAAGAACATTTCATGAATCATGGAAATCACGAGAGTTCGAAACAAGGCTTTAATGAAACCATCAGCTGGGCTCTAGAGAAACCCTTTAACATATTCGTTAAGTGCTTCCAAGCAGAGCAGGACCTCCAAAGAGACTCCTCTTCTCCTCACAACCTTCAGCAATGGACCTCCATTCATCAGTGAAGAGCACAGCCATGAACACCTCCACCAAACAACCTTCAGTGATGGACCTCCATTCATCAGTGAAGAGTCCAACCATAAACTGCTCTACCAAACAGTTCCAGACTGCAGTCCCAGCATCCGAGACGATCTTGGAATCTCAGGAAATACCAGCAATGAAGATGCTGCTGATGACCAGGTTGGAGTCTCCACCGTCAATCTGAAAGAAGGAGAGAAGACAGAACAGAACTTTAGTTGCAGAACTGATTGCAGATCCATGACAGCAAATGTGTTTGTACTACACTGGTGTCTTCAACATCATCATTACTGTTTAAACTTTCTAACTTTACCTGTATTTAGCATTTGCTCTGATTTACTTGTTTCACCATCAGTATGACATTCAATTCACTGTTTAACAAGTTTTATTATTCAAACTCTAGCAATTAAAAAAACCCTAACATTTACACATAACAGCAGTGTTTTAACTGTACTACAGTGAAGTATTTTAAGGTTAACATTTTTTGGTAATTCTGATGTTGCTGTGGAATATATATTCACCACAAGTACAACTATAAGTTACATTTTACTTTAATAGATGAGTATAGTGTAATAAAAAGTAAAGTAAACCACTGTTAAATACAGTTTATCGCTTCACTTGAACCAAGTTAATCTATAGTTCATTTGAGATTACTTAGAAATACAATATTGTACTGTATAAATCTAAATTTTTAATATTAAACAAATACAGTAATTGCATTATATGATTACAGCATTTTTAACATGTTGCTTTAATTGTTAAAAACGAAAATTATTTATCTTTTTATTAAAGTCCCGTCCGTTCGTTAGGTTAGGAGGTTCTTGGTTATTATTTACACAGAATTTATCATGAATACTGACCAGAGACAGACGCGCGGGTTTCCTGCTGGAGCTGCTCGTGCAACAGGTCAGGGAGGTGGGGTTGGATCAGTCGAAGCTCCCGCTGAACGCGACTGGGGTTCAAACTAAAGCTCCTGTGGAAATGTAGGTGAACCACGCCGAGCAGGGTTCCTCTTTGTAGGATTCTAAGCTCCTAGTCACAGCCCCGAACACGTTTTTTGATGTTTTGGAGCATTTCAAAGCTTAGTGATGCAGATATTAACTTAACAATCCCGTCCGCCATTTTCCAAACCAATGCTGAACCTGTAGCTCCTCCCACTGATCCGCGCATTCCCATCGACACCTGAATGTCACGCGTGCATTCAGCGGATCTGCCGCGCGGATCGGGCGATCAAATGGAAAGTAAACACGCGTGCATTCACTCGCGAGTAGCGCTTTTTTCCGCGCGAATGTGAACGTACCTTTAAGTTTTGTGTGCGTTATCTGTTGTGTTATTGCAGTTGCAAGTGTAGCCGGCAGGTGGCGGTGAGTGCTGAAGCTCACTCTCGTTTTTCTTCCGTTGAGAAAGAGTGAGCTGAAAATGGCAGCCCGAAATCTGTCTGTTCATGTGCGAACTCATTTTTCCTAAGACTATGTGTTAAAACAATATTCAGTATATTATAGTAGAGCAATTACAAGGGCTCACGGCATGGGGAAGAAAGACAGAAGTGATAGAGGTAAGACGACATGCGGGTTTGCGGTCTTAAGAGCCTTTAAGAGGCGTATTGCTGATTGCTAAAAGAAAGGGTGGACAATGTTTCATCATTTCATGCTTACTTCGTGTTTATGTCTGTTAAAAATAAATATAAAAGAAAGTAAAGTTTTAATAGGCAATATTAGTTTTGAATGGAAACGTAACGCGTTGTACAGTCTTTAAATTAATGTATTGCATTGCTCAGAGTTCTTTCAGAATTGTTATTAATCTAGTGTAGAAAATTATGTGTTACATCAGTAACAAATGTGATACACACTCACCGGCCACTTTATTAGCTACACCTTGCTTGGACTGCTTTTGCCTTCAGAACTACCTCAATCCTTCGTGGTGTGATACACACAAAAGTGTATATACAATTGTGTGGGCTTTGTAAACACAATCAGAAAAAAATATATATGTACACTTGTAAATATGTTCATGCATTGTTTGTTTGCAAAGT